>CM053783.1:754104412-754436912 GCA_028749045.1 Cupressus sempervirens | reverse complement strand
GTTGATAAAAGAATTTAGATAACATATTAAATTATCTTTGATACATATCTATCTAATGATTGCATAAGTTCCAACTAACTTGTATTACCTATTTAGATCAAGTTGTTATTATTAAATTCATCCATGGTAATTAATATTATTAAAATGTATACATTTAAAAACACATTAATAACCTAATAAACTAAGAGTTATGACCCTACAATACACTAACATTTATATATAGTTTTTTAGTAAACTAATGATAACATAAAATTTAGTTTAGGGTGGTAATTAATATTATTAAAATGACACATTTATAAATTCCAATTATTCATTACTAGGACTAAAGATACATATTTGTTTTATGTTGATAAAAATATGCTAGTAGGTAAGCCAATACACTATTTTAAAAAACTTTTACAAAATATAATATTCTTAATAACCTTCATCCATGGTAATTAATATTATTAAAATGTATACGTTTAAAAGTCCTAAAATTTGATATATCAAGGCAAACAACTTTAAATTAATTCAAATTATTATAAAATAAATCGCAAAGGTCAATTCAACCATGATGTACACTTATAACATGTAATATCTTCTCATGATCTTCATTGTCTAGTCTCCACTTGCAACATACAAGCTTAAATTTGACTGGATGTAGACAAAGTCTGGTAGCAACGACCAGGTGGTTGTATTGTAAAACATTGTTGTTAGGTTGATAATCAAAAAAGTGTATTCCATGTTGGACAATTTTGTCTTGCTTCAAATATGTTCCATGTATCACAACAGAACTTGCACCACAAATTTAAATATTTTAAAATTTGATATATATAAAGTTACCTAGATATACATAAATTCATATATGTACGTGCACACATGTATGTATAATACCTATGGGGAACAACATTTCATCACTTTCTTTAGGATCATATAACTTTGTCCTCTCTGCAATACATCACAATAAATAATAATTGACACCTTCCTGATTTCCAAGCTCAACAATCACTGCAAAGACATCTCTTGCATAACAAGTATACATACATGTGTACAATATATATAAGATAGTTCATTGATAATTAAATAACAAGTTGAGATTAACTGAAAAATTGAGATTAATTTTTATGACACTTATCCACTTTTACCAATCCAAAGATATGATTATAATCATCAAAAATCAATGGAATATCATCAAAATTTTCATCATATTTATCAAATTTATTAGTAACATCAAGTGTTACCAAAATCCATGAACCTGTATATCCACATGTTTGATTGATGCATTCTTGATAGTCTTCATTAATGCAACTGTCACAAAAACATGAGTATTCTCTTGTCTTCAATGTCCAATTGCAATTATCTATAATCATGATTGAATGTAAGGAATGTGTCCTTTCTATCCTCTTACAAACTATCCTCTTACAACCATGCATGTTTTTTCTATTAACACTTGAAAGTTCATTATATTGAAAATATGGACAACTTAAATTTAAACTTCAATGAATTGAAAGATAAAACTTAATTGCATAAAATTTAAACAAATGTACATATCCATACCTGTTATCTCCCAAAAGACTCATATAGTACCTATCCATTCATTGTTGATGATGTCTCGACCTTGTCTAATGTAAAATATGTCTTACACCATTCAACTACATCATATGCATAATTTATACGAACTCCCTGATAATTCATTTGATACTTTTGTAGAGCACGTTTGATGCAAGCTCCAATTCCATCATGTTCACCTTTTCCATGGCCACTCTCAAAGAAATTCCATATGTATTTTATATTCTCATTGCGATGATATCTACATAATGCATAAAATGGTCTAGGATTTGAACTGTATGACATCCATCAGACCAAACATAATATTTAACAACACTTATGTCTCTTTCTTTCAAATAAGAAAAGAACATATTGAAGCAATGTTCTACATAGTGAATGTCATGTTCTTTACCATCACTTATATAAAAGTCATATTCCTTTTTAATTACTTGTGCTTGAACTGTACTTTGAACACTGTCCAAATCTAATTGTGCATGTCTATAACAAACATGTACCATAATAATGACCTACTCAAAAAAGAAATAATCTGATCGAATTGCTTTATGATGAACAAAGGAATAGTTCTCTACAAAATCAACAACTAATACAATTTTTCCAAGTGGGAAATTATCACTCAAAGTTTGAAACCATTGTGCTTGCCACTTTGCAAAAAATGTGTGACGAATATAAGGTTGAATCAAATTCTTAAATCTGTCCATAAATGTTACAAAAGGTAACTCCTCTTCAACATATTCCAACCTTTTTGTCTCTTTTCCCAACTTTGTTTTACTCTTCACATACTTGTAACTTTTGCAATTCAATTTTTTTGTTACATCAATATTTTTAATTTCCAAAGGAAATAGAGCCAATTCACCACATGTTTTACGTAATCCTTTGATGCAATTTATTTGACCAGCTGGATCATCTATTTTGTCACATGAAATGGATGATATAAACTCACTTCTCCTACTAGAAGGAGCAACATGAAAACCATATGTGTCTTCTACAAACTTTCAAAATACCTGATAGTGGAGATCAAACTCAATATGATGATGACAACAACATGTTTCAAACACTTTGTTTGGCTTCACAAAGTATGGCTTCAATTTTTTAAACAACATTTGCCCAACTTTTACATTAGGATGTTCACTACAAAATGCCACATATAAATCTTGTTGTGTTGTATCCAACCAATGTTTTGTATGATGTTCATATTGACCAAATGCAATCCTATGCCTCATAACATCTCTACTATTTGATGAAGGATGAGTGTTATCAATCCAAAATGATATGACTAAAATTTTTAATACCTCTTTAATCCTATTAGAATGAGGTTCTCTACACATGATTTCCCAATTGCCCTCCATAGTATTGTCATCCATTATTAATCTTATCTTAACATATTCTCTCATTGTTTTCCTACTAAAACCCATTTCAGACAAAATTGAAGATATTTGTCTATTTTGGGTCATATTCTTATTTACAACAAACACCAACATCACTTTTCTTGCCATAGACTTATCTTTAGTTCAAGACTATTTTCCTATATTTCTCAAACCTTGTTCAACATTTTCAATCACATCAGTTTGAATGTTAGAAAATCTTCTCTTCTTTGATGTTGTCTCTACACCTAACAATTTCAATGCCTCTTGAAACTTCTTTTGTGTAAGCAAAAGTGAAAGAAACTGAGCTTGTTCAATTGTTTCAGTGTTATCAAATTTAGTCATAATTTCTCTTATCTTCTTATTCATTGACCTTTTCTTAGAAAAACTTAAGGGTTGAATAGTAGCTACAAGTGTTCTCAATTTATCCACATCCATTTTAATTAAATGATCTAATTTTTTATGAGAAATACCATTCTTTACAAATTAGGCAATATTTATGAGTTTGTCCATACCAATTCCTACACCAGATCCTGACCCTTCTTTGACTTTTATTACTAGAATTTCTACAGGGAATGATCTTGAGCCTTCTCCAACATTCATTGTTTAAGATTTTGTAGGGAAAGATTCTAGCCCTTCTTCGACTTCTACTATTTGAACCTCTGTAGGGAGTGATCTTGAACCTTCTTCAACATTCATTGTTCGATATTCCATAGGGAGTGTTCCTAACCCTTCTCCCATATACACTTATTCTACTTCTATTGAGCCTTCTTCAACATTTCTTTCACCTTGTTGATTGTTTACAACAAATTTATAAATAAATCAAATTAGTTGAAAAATAAGATTGAAAAATTATTAAGTTCAAGATTGTAAAAATAAAGAAATTTAATATATATAATTACAGACCTTGTTTAATTCAATGATAATGTGCCATAGTCTTCTGAAGATTTCTTTGTTCTGCTTCATCGAATCTCTTCCTTGCATTTTTTTTTGCCTCCTTTTGTGTTTCCCATCAAAAAATCATAAAAATAAAAAATTTACCCTTGCCTTAATAAATTTGTGCAGTAACTTTATAAAAAGGTTGCAGTAACTTTAAAACATTCAGAGTACACTCTTGCTTATTCCTCGATGTCTCCCGCCCGATTTGCTTCCACTGCTTCTACGTTTGAAAAAGCGTCTCTCGCCTGTCATCCTGTATCTAATGGAGGCATTGCATGTAGATTTGTTGGTGGTGGTGGGCAAGCTTCTGCCATTGTTGCATTTGATTCCTCTCTTTCTGAGTCTATTTCAGGTGGGGGAAGGGTCTACTTGTTTGCTTCCGGCACCCATTCTTCTCCTTATACCCCGTTTCCACTAGGTGCTCATCTTGAGTCTTCAAGGTCTCCTAGTTCTGGGGGTAGGAATTTTGTAGATGTGGCTACCTTTGAAGCTGGATTACATGGTGTTATCACTCATGCCGTTTCATCTGGGCCTTCTCATCTTTGTGATGTTTCACCTATAAGTGTTTTAAATCCTATTAGGGTTTCTTTAGAGCCAAAAATAGTTGAATATATATTCCATACGATAGAAGATCTTTCCTCTTTTGTTGTTATTTTTCACTTTCGAGGTTTTTGGCCCTCTCTTGCTGATCTTCATGCTTGGATCTTTAAGTATTGAGAACCAATAATAGATAATAATGTCCACATCTTTCTGACTACAAAAGGTTTCTTTATAGCTAAGTTTGAAAGTACTAAAGACAGGAAGACTATTTTGTGTGAAAACAATTTTTCTTGGTAGGGCAGATATCCTCTTATGGCTAAACAATGGCATATGGATTTTGATCCACTCATTGAATCCTTTAACAAGTTCCCTATCTAGTTCTGACTTCCAAATCTCCTAATCATCTTTGGCAAGATTCTATTTTTGAAACTATTGGGAATGTTATTGGTAGTTTTTTATATGTGGATTCTAACACTTTGGATATTTTCCATTTGACATGTGCACGAATTCTTGTAGAGTTGGATGTTTCTAAGGGCCTTCTTGAGGAGATTTTCTTGGATTCCTCAAGGGGCTCCTAGACTCAAATGTTGGATTACAAAGGTATCCCTTTTCATTGTAGAAATTGTCACATGATAGGTCACATTGCTGCTCCTTATGTTGCTGGGAAGACCAAATCAAGGTGACCACATTCTTGGCGGTTAGGGGCCTCTTTTGAGCACTATACGGTGTGAAAATCCTTGGTTGCGCCCATGGAACCTATGGCTAAGGATACTTCTAGCGATCATTCAGTGCACATGGTAGAGGAGGATGTCCAATCTTCAACTTTGGAACCTATTCCCTCTCCGGCCTCTACCCCTATTTCGGATGCTCTTCCTAGGGGCTAGTCATCTTCTAGTTCTCCTAAGGAGATTACTATGGCTTCTGCTTCCCCTGGGTTCCACTATTCTTCTAGGGCTTGGGTTGTTGAGGTTGCAAAGGTAGAGGATGGTTGGATTGCAATAAAAAGAAAGAAAACTAAGCCTTTTTCTCCCCCTTTAGATATGAACCTTCGGTCGCACAAGGGAGGCACTAAATTAAAAGGAAAATCATAACTTCCCTTGTTGTGGCTGATTTTTTTGGAGAGGTGATGGTTGTTGTGCAAGTGTGCTTGTTGTGGTACTGGTGTGCTGGTCGCTAGTCTGGGTGGTTTTTTTGGTTGTTTGTGTCTCTAGGTTCCAATGTAAATTCTAGTTATTTTTTTTGGTCTTATCTTTTGGTTTCAGGTCCCTGTAAAACCTAATTTTGATGTTCAATTGGTTTTAGGTCCTAGTAAAACCTAGTTGTGCTTCATGATCTATCTTTTTCTTTTATGTAAGGGTTTCAGAGCCCCTTCAAAACCTCTTTTTACCTTAATCTAAAACTTTAAAACATTCAGCTTCACTATCAATTTTTTGTCCTGTCTGCAGGTGACATCATGATTTTTGTTTTTTTGACATGTTCACGTGAACACAAAGTATTTTACATGTTCAGGCGAACAAGTCAAATTAAGTTTTTGGTAGATGAAAAATTTAGGCACGTATGTTTTCTTGAACATACATATGCATGAACACATTTTACATGTTTGGGCAAACATGTTAATTTATAAACTTTCCACCCTCTTTTTTGAAAACAAATGAAATTGGCTCTTTTGACACCCAAAATTGAAAAGGAATGATCTCTTACTATAAAATTAAAAATACCAATTTGTGTTGCTCGAAGAAAGCTTGCCAACAACTATAATTGTAATACATGTTATATTCATTAAGACGTTCAAATATGAATTTAACTCATTATGGGTTCATTATCGATTGAACATCAACTGACTTTGACACTTTCGAAAAATTAGTAAATTAGGTCAATTTTTTTTTCGAAAAATATATAGGAAATAAGTTATTGAGATAGCTTTCTATTAAAAAAAAAAAAGATTTATGATAAATTGAGTTCAAGTTATTTGTGTCAAAATGAATGTTTGTCTAAATTACAATTGATGTCACTTCAAAACTTCATAAACTATACAATATTCAACCAAATTGAATCAAACCAAATGCATCCTCTAGATATTGATGTTACAAATCCAATGCCGAAAGAATTACCTCATTATCATTTCTAGAAAAAAAAAAAAAAAAAAAAAATTATGTGTGTCAAGTAGACTGTCACTCTTTAAAATATTGATTTTTAATATGTACCACTTTTCGGAGGAGAAGAAAAAATTGACTTAAATAAATTTTAAAAAAAATTTAAAAATATGGTTACAAAGTAGAAATAGAGTACTAGAAATCACTAGTTTACGTCATCTTGAAATTATTCATAGTTTTAGAGATATAGTCACTCGAATGTAAGGTATGTTTCAAAAATATTGATTTCAGTGTCAAAATTGGTCAAAAAGTGGAACCCATTATTGTGGGATCACCCATGATGCTCTTGTATCAAATATTAATGAAATAAACCTAGCAAAAAAAATGTCAAAGTTTCTGGAAATAAACCCAAAAAAATGCTTGAAAACAAGGCATGGAGGAGTTCAAAAACCACTTTGCACAACCTTGTGTGACTCCAAAATTGCATGGCACTATTAGAAGAGTCTCATTAGAGGTGATTGTCGATTTCCAAGGCACAAGGTCACATGATTGTACATTGGTTGATTAATTGGATGGCATGGGGCCATGAAATTTGTGTGACAAATGAAGAGTTTATAGAGGCCTACAAGGTATAGGACATCCTCTAATAAAAAAGTACTCTCCCTTAAGAGGTAGCCAACAATAACTTGCCCTATTCTTCATGTCAAAGGGGGCAATATAGGGTACCTATGATCCTAACTTTATAAAAGTTTTAAAGAGTTCTATTGTATATTGATTAGACAAGCTTTTACAAAAAAATAAAATGAAACAAATATAGTGTCCAAATTATAATTTATTTTTGAAAAATAAAAGATAATCAGTGCCTCAAAGTACATTCCCAAGCCATATGGTCTAGGTACAAAAGATAATTTTCTTCATAAGCCAACAACGTCCAAACTATACATATTTTATATTGAAATGGGGGGTTTCAAGTGCTCTGAGCTTAATGATTATGTCTGTTTGAGCTCAAAGTGCTCCAAAAAATAGGTCATCCCCAAATCCAATGCAAAACACTTCCAAAAATTGAAACCCTCTGAAAGAGAAAAAAAATACAGATCTAAAAATCAAGTCAAATATCTTATGAACAAAACATAGGCACGAATATATGGAGCTCTATTACCATGTTGAAGTTTATGAAAGATCAACCCCACAACTCCCAAGAGCCACCTGTATGCAAACACCTATCACAAAAAGAGAGAAGCAAAAGCTATTGAGCTTGGAATTCCTAGAACCATAGATAAGACATTCATGATGAGCAAAAAGATGAATTGTTATGATCAAAAGTGAAAGAATATTACAAAGAGAGATCAATCCTTATAAAAGAAGATAAAACCCCTAAAAGTAATTTAACCTAGGTTTCATGATAATAGTTAATAAAAGAATCTATTATTATCAATGAAAATGTCTATTTACTCTATCATTAATCGATCAATTTGAGTGTTAACCAAGCAAGTCTAGTGTTAATCAAGCATAGTATTAACTAAGTGATGGAGGTTTTAACAAAGGAAGAACACATTTTGGTAAAGAATGAATAGTTTGTGAAAGATCAAGTAAGGGAAAACATAAAGTGAAGATCTGAACTATTCTTGAAGATTCTAAGATAAGGATGAAGTTTGTTAGAAAGACCAATGGATGGAATAATCAAGATAATATATGATGGTAAATATTTGAGACATGTTTTGAAACTCAAGAAAAGGTGCAATTTCCAAGGTCGGGTTAATATAGTTGGCAAGATCCAAAAATTATTTTACCTAGCACTAGATTCATTGAACTTGAGATCGTGTGGATAAGAGGATTTTATTGAAACTCTAATTCAAGAGATGAATCAACAAAAATATGTCTATGTAAGGAAGAGACAAGAAGTTAAATTTTGTTGGTCCAATTGATGGTCAAGTTAATGCAAAGTTGCCAAAGGAAACCCTATCAAGTAGACTAGAGTGCAAAGTTAAAGTGAAGTAAAGTGTTGATGTGATGGATTTTCATTGAGTAGAGATATTGAACAGAATGAAGATCTGATCAAGAAAAGTGAGTTCCATATTTATCAAATCATTTAACTATTACTCTTTAACCATTGTAGAAGAAATTCTCTTAACAAAGTGGGCTTAAAAATCTTTTTATTTGTAAATCCTTACTAACAGGTGTCATTCCATTGAATATTTGTAAGTTCTTTAGAGAGGCCACCCCTTGAAGATTGATAAGGTCTAGATGATCTTTCGTGAAAAGTCCCTAACAAGCCCACACCTAACAAGTGTGTTTGTAACCTTTGATAGGTTTGGCTTTTCAGGGAGCTCATTTCAGAAGAGTGAAAATAATTTGGGTGGCTAGTCCTTAGTGGTTTTTACCCTAAGCAGGTTTCCACATTAAAAATAATGGTGTTAGTGTGTTCGTGGGTATTTTTAATGTTATTTTCTTTTACATGTTGAGATTTTTATTATTTTTATAAGTTGGTTAGTGAAGTTGATACTCAATATAGAAAAAGAAATATGTTTCAATGCATAAAGTTGATTAAGTTTACTATTGATTTACTGATAAGTTAAATTTGTTATAAGTGTGGTGAATTGTTTGAAAGGGCCTAAGGATAACTGATTCACCCCTCCCCTTGGTCTCAGTTATCTAATAGGAAAGACCTTTAAAAATAGTCAACATATATAAGGGCATTCGTGGGAAAATAAGGAAAATTCCTTGTTCTTTGTAAACACTTTGAAGTGCATCATGCCATAAAATTACATTCATTATAGTTAAATGAGCCCTAGAAATATGGGCATCATTATAAAGGGAAAATTAATGGAATACATCTCCTACAAAGAATCCACTTGAATTTTCCTGTTCAATTTTTTCACAATATACATAGAGGAAATCACTTTTTTTTTTTCTCTTCAAGGGTCAATCTTTTTATATAAATATTATAGTAGGTCATATGTATTATTGAGTATAACTATTTTTAAGAGAACGATTGAAAGGAATTAAAGGATGGTTAAGGACCTCGGATTTAGATTATTCCTAAAGGGGATTAAAGGATGGTGTAAGAATCTTGAATGAATGCCTATCTCAATCCTACCAAGATAGGCTAAAGCCTCACTAAATTTTTGTTACAAATTTTATATGTACAATGCTAGACCCTCAAAGAATTTACAAACCTATTTAAAATATATAATAAACAACTTAGGAAAAATCCATTTCTTTAGCACATGAAACCTCGAATAATCATGCAAGCATAATTGCATTACCTAGGATTTAAGATTCTATAATATGTCATAAATATATTATTCTTTTCTCTCTATAAATTAGCATCTTAGTTTATACGTATATGTCAAGTAACTTACATTAGTTATTCAATCAACACCAATCAATATTCTCTTGATCTAATCCCTCATTTATTTCAATTTAATATAGATTAAGTCTTTGATTTAATCAATTATATAATGGACTAAGGAATGCTTTAAGAAAATGACTTATGAGGATTTGAGAATGGTTTTAAGACCTATGAAAGATTATGATATAAAGGGAATTGAGGATTTCTTAAGGGATCTTAAGAAGATGTAGATAGTATAAGAAATTACTCATATTTTATTTGAGCCACTAGTAATGTAGAAGGAAGCAATCATTAGTAAAACTTGGGACAAAATTATTCCATCAGTTCATATATAGTTTGACATCTAACTAAATTAATATTTAAAAACAAATTAAGTTCAACTAGATTAATGGTATTCCTTTGTAGTAGTCATATTTCTAGTCAATCTTAAATACTTATATCTTTTTTATTAATAACTATTAGGTAATTTGCACACCTCAACACTAGAGAAATAGGTTAGAGCTACACTAATTTTTTTCTTACAAATTAGATATATAAGATATAAGATGCTCAAAATATTTATGAACTCATTAAAATTAATATTTGAGAATTTAGAATGAAAGTATATCATTATGATGGTTTAGGGTCTAGGAAATACAACATGGCTTAAGGGGATTTAAGAGAGTTTCTCAAGGGGTCCTCTGGTGATGCAAATAGTACTTGAGGAGACCATGAAAACATAAATTTATGTCCAAAGATTTGAGGTTCTAAATCATGTCATAAATATCTCATTTCTTTGTTCTAGCTATAATCTAACATGTTAGAACTAAAATTGAAACATTAATAAAATCTCAAGCTAATCTAGTATATGTTTTTACCCAAATATTTATCTTTTCTTTACCTTCAAACTTATTTTAGTATAAACTAAAATTATACTTTGATCTAGATTATTCTCATATTGTGTTGGTTAACTAGTTGTGGTGTTATTGTAGCCACTAAGGTTCAAACCCCTATTAAGTCATTATAATCATAGGTTTGTGCTTATGCTCATACAATGTGCTTATGGGTTTGTCCCTCAACTTTGATAATTGGAGATGAGGTTCTCAATATGTGATCTTACTAATTAATAGCTTTGGATAAATAAAAATTCATGCGAGGTTAGATGTTGTGTTGTCCCACCATCAGAAGTCATGTTTATAATTTTAACGATAGTATGTGTGTGTGTGTATCTATGTGTGTGTGTGTACATGTGTGTGTGTGTATATATTTGTATGTGTATATATATACATACATACATATATATACATGCATACATACATACATATATGTATGTATGTATATGTATATATGTAGGTATATGTATGCATACATATATGTGTGTCTATGTATATATGTGTGTGTATGTATGTATATAGATAGATATATATACATACATACATATGTGTGTGTGTGTGTGTGTACCTATCTTTCTATCTATCTATATCTATATTTATGTATGTATGTATATTACTTAGATCTTAAAATTTAAAATTTATACATGCTTATTGAATGATGCATGTATGTATCATAATATCTATTTTAAAGGTCATATGTTTAATTTATATTTGTTGTAATTTCTCAACTTCTATATATCCAATCTTTGATACGACTATAATTTATAGATATGTTTAATATAAATTCTCGAATGTTTATACACACACACACACACACACACATCTATGTATGTATATATATGTATATATACATACATAGATACACACACACATGTGTGTGTGCATGCATGCACATGTGTGTGTGTGTGTGTGTGTGTGTGTGCCCGCACGCTGTTGGGTGATGCGACGCGCTCCCCTGCCCATAGGTGGTTAATTATGTGGTGTTCCATGTTCACTAACAATCATGGCTTTTGGTGCAACGGAAAATGGGCCCTACAATTGGTATCAGAGCCTGGTTTTGGCCTAGTCATGGGTTCAAATCTCCCCAGTGCACCAAAAGCCATGACTGTTAGTGAACATGGAACACCACATAATTAACCACCTGTGGGCAGGGGAGCGCGTCGCATCACCCAACACACGCGTGCGCGTACACATGTGCACATGTGTATACATATATATAAGTGACCTTTATCATAGATGATTTTGGCATCAATGAGTTCCTAAATCCTAATTTCCCATCTCTAACCCCTCTATCTTTACTCCCTTTAAGTAGAAACCATCATCCTCCATCTCTAGGATTTGATGAAACTCACTTGAGATCTTGCATCAATGAAAACTTGGATTCTATTCAAGAAAAAATATTTTCATATAAAACAAAATGATAATAGTTCTCATCTTTTGCAGTTCACATCTTCAATGCAAACCATTATTGATCTTATTAGATTGATTTATTTGGATTTATATAGTTAATTCCTATGGATAGAGGAGATGAGATTATTTTATTCTAATGGAATCTCCAATAGACCTAAAAATCATTGAAGCGCTCTTTAGCCTGAAATTTATTAACCAGAACACCAATGAAACTGTTACTCTAAACAAAAAAATATCAATAAGGTGGTCTATGCATCTTCCAATGGTTGGACATTTTTGGGAGTGATGGTGGATAGTATTTGATTATATACAACATGATAACCGTGTGGTTCCCCTTTATTTTTTGAGAAATTTATCTGTGAAAGTTATATTTTGTTATAAACACATTTTTTTAAAATAAGACTATTCTAAGGTGTTGGTGGTAGCATGTCATAAAAAAGGTTAGGGGCATAGGTTGAGCCCAATTAAGTTGTTTCTTCACAACCTCTCAACAATTCTCCTTTTTGTTGTTATTCCCATATTTATTCAATATTCTTGTAAGGAGAATTGAGTGTGATCCCTAGTAATTTTAGTGGTTAGACTATCAAGATAGGATTTAAGTTCATTTTGAAGCGCGCAAAGAACATTAAGTGGAGCTAGTCCACTTTGAATGTGTCAATGCCATATTTTTCTACTAGTTGTAATCAATTTTTGTTATGTCCTTTCTCCATGTGCATTTATTTAAGAAGTATGTGTAGCATCAAATGAGATCACTTCATATATGAACTATCTATGTGCTAATGGTCTGATGCAATGCAATGTAGGAGAATCCCCAAAGGAGATTTCCTAGCCCCTAGAAAATAACCACATAGTGGAAACACAATAATAATTCAAGATCTGATATTAAATCACAACTCTTTATTCATAAAATAATTGTTGCATGCAATGTGTTAGGTTGTAAGGCCTTCTCGATTATGAAAAAATACAAAGCAAGTAATAGTTCTACAAGATCCCTCAAGATCCAATCAAAACCTAGCTAGTCTAGATCCACACTCTAGTAGAAACCTCCAAGGAAGTTCTCAACTTTTGCTCGCAAGCCCTCCAAGCAATCTCCTTGTTTTCCAAGCTGTAGCTACTAGCCTTTCTCAAAATTTGATCCTCTACCACCTCCTCTTCTACAAGATGGATGAATAATCACTAAAGACTTCACCGCAACCCCTACTTATACCCAACTAAGCCACAATTCATCCACAATACAAATTAAATACCCATACATAAATTAAATGCCAAAAGTTTGCCTCCAACAGTAATTGAATGTCTAGAAATTGACATCCAAGAAAAATCATGATATCTCATAGGTCTGATTGACTTACAATATGTGCTTCAACTTGAGGGTAGTAATTTAGGTCCTCTAAAACCCCTTAAAGGCACAAAGGTTGATTCACTAAGGACAAATGCGCATCAATCCTAAAAGTTATGCACAGAAATGCGTCGCTCAAACTGTCAAAAATTGATACTCTAGGAGAATTGCCATATTTCCAAACTTCTTAGTTTAACCTTCTTAGTTTCATTTTGATTTTCATCTCCTTCTTCTGTTATCTGTAAAGTTTTGTGTTTGAGAATGAAGAGCTTGAACTTTGTTGCAATCCATTAAGGTTGTATGTCAAGATGAATTTGCTATTGGAACAAAGATCCATGTAAATGCTTGTTTACATTGATAGGGTTCCAAGTTACACCAGAAGGATTTCATCATAAGTATGAGAGTTGTTATGAAGATTGATGTTTGTTTGCAAGTCAAATAGATAGATTAGATTTCTAGATATATGAGTATACTTTAGATTTCCATTTGTATGTTAAGGTTTAGTTAATGCCCAATGGATAAGGGACTAGTCAACTTGGTGGTTACATGTTCCCTATTGTTGCATACCCGGATGATGCTAAGATCCAAATTATCAATTGAATATCTTTCCCTTTATGTTTAAGAATTAAAAGAGTTTTTCCTCACTTGGTTTATCATATTCATGTGCTCTGTTATTAGCTATTTCACCCATGAATGCTTGCATAAACATAGAAGATTAAGGGATTTTATATGTTTTCCAAATTCAGTTATATGCCTTTACACTGGTACCATATAAAGAATCAGAGGTCCACCTGCCTAGGTCTAACAAAGCCTGAAGAAGAAGAGGGAATTATCCTTATAGTTGGCCCAAGATTGCAGTCAAGTGCATCCATCATAAGAATTTGCTAACCTTAGATGTATTGGTCTGGTTTCTTGGTTATTTTCAAAACTATTAAAGCAGGGGCCAACAAAATTGTGACTCTACTAAGGATTGACACAATGAAATCATTACAGTAGTAAGAAATTGTAAGTTGTTTTTCATCTCCCTATTGGATTTGTGTCTCTCAATTGTACCTTATTCTTGACAGCACTGACTTTGAAGATTAGTAGCAGATAAGTGAACACAAAGTACTATTGTGCATTTAAGGGTCAAGAATAAGGTTTTCTTTCACTTTGTTAAGGGTGTGAAATTCCAAGGTTGTGTGGGTTTTCAAACACTTGTTATAAATTTTGGACTAGCTTGTTGTTTTGTGCAAGTTGGGAAATCTTTTCTCACTTAGTGAGTGGCGACTCGAAGTTACATCTCTACACCAGTGCAATTATGAAGTTGAGGGTTTTGTGAAGGTTGCAATAGTTGGAATGCATATTTGAAGAAGTCATCTCAGGCTCTTGGCAATGGTTGTAAAGAAAGTGGGTGATGTTATGCAAGAGTTACTAAATCAAGACAAGATTTAAATTTTTTGTTGTTAACAACATTGAAGAGGTTTGCAAGCATCACATTTAAGGTATTTTCCTCTTTCTTGAGATTTCTTTTTAGGAAAGTAAGTTATACAAAAGGTTTCTCCATCAACTGATATTTCAGCACTAAGTAAGAGAAGTGTTTAATGCATCTCAGCATATTCTATGAAAGATAGTTTCAAAAAATGTATTTACATCTTTGAATATGTTAGAGATTAAGTTGGTAGATGAGTTTTTAGATCTACTGCAAGATAGAAATTCTAAAAGTTATTTTGGTGAGTTGTAAGTTTGCAAGAGATGGTAAATTTCTTTTCACCTAGTATGTAGTCCATTGACCAAAATCATAGATCCTTTTCTACCAAGAGATACATGTCATTATGTTTCACTTGTATCTATGGTTTCCCAAACATCATTCATAATGATATCAGAAATTTTTTGCCTAAATTCAGCAAGAACCATACGATTTCAGCTAGTCAACATGTTCAGATATTCAATGATTTGATGGGTGACTATGAGATTGCTCATGAGGATGTACACATGAAACTATTTGTTCAAACTTTAGAAGGTAATGCTAGAGACTAGTTTTCCTTTTTACCAGCATCTTCTATTTCATCTTGGAGTGAGTTGTATTCGGCCTTCATGGAGCAATTTGGAGAAAGGGTAACCATATATGATTCATATGGTAAATTTTTAAGGATTCATATTGAGAATAATGAACTTATTCCTCAATTTAATATCATATTTGCAAGAACCTTGAATGAGATCCTTGAGAAATGTAGACCAGATGATCAAGTATGCCTAATATTTTATCTTGATGCATTTGATAAGAAAATGAGTTATCGATTAAGGGATAAAGAACCCAAGACTTTATATTAGGCTTTTACAACTACTATGGATATTGAGAATAATTTGAAGTATGGACTTACTAGGAGTCATTTCTCTAGGGCTTCTTGCTTGCATAATGAAGTCAAAAATAAAGAGCAGTATCATGTTGAGTATTTGAATGCAAATTAGTGTATACATTCCCCTGCTATTGTAGATAATCTTATTAAAAATTTAAAATCAAAAACATGTGAATGTGAAGTTGAAGTCTCTTTGTTTCAAAGTAGAGATAATATTGTTCTTGTTGAATAGAATGCATATGTTTGCAGTACTTCAGCAATAGATGTTAAGGTTGATTCACTTGATAAGTTATACTTAAAAGATTTATTTTCAATTGTTGCTTCTCTGATTGATGATTTTCTTTGTGTTGAGAATGTAACTAATCATGAAGTCACAAGGCATTCATCTCAGTTTTATGTTGGTGAAGAAGCTAAAAGTTGTGTTTCAAGTGATGTGAAGAATGTTACTGATCTAGTATATGATGAAGAGGCATCATATGAAGAAGATGATGAGAGTGACTACTCAAATCAAAGTGAGGAAAATGATACTACATGTTCATCTTCATATGAGTCTAATACTGATTGGGAGGAAGAGAACAATGAGGAAAGTAAGTGTCCTTATCTAAGTGAAAGTGTATTTTCTTCTTCTAGATCTGAAAATGAAAGTGAAATTCCATCTTTGCGTTGTATAAACTAGCATGTAGTTGAAATTTTTGAAGAGGAATTATTTACACAATGTGAGGAGAAAGAGATTATTTACAAAGATCAATTACCTAGTTGTGTAGACGAATTCCATGGGGTTGTGTGTAACTGTAATCATCAGCATATAAGTAATTATGTAGTTACTGTAATAGCACCTAATGATAAAATAAGGGATGATTGGTGGTTAAGTCATTTGAATCATCTTAGTGAAGACGATGTGAGTAATATGGATTTATATTCCACTTGCTTAGTTGATGAAGTGGATATTATGTCTTCAAGTAATGATGATGATGATTCTGATTTTTGCTCTTCACATGCTAAAAGTTCTCATGACAACGACGGAAATGGTTTTAAAGTTTATACTAATGCTTTATATGATGGAGACTTTGATGATGATCAATCCATCTTTTGTCAAAATGTTCAAAGATGATCCTTGCATGGAGTTATCAATCCATTTTTTGAAGAGGACATGGAGGTTTTAGATTTAGTAGAGAATGAGTTTAATGGTGACACCCTATCATACTATTGTAACAAATCATATTGTTCTTCTTCCATTTGTGATAGTGAATATTCTAATGATGTTGCATTTTGTGAGCTTAAAGATGAGGTGCTTGATAGAGTGGTCTTTGAAAATAAACCAATACTTCATAGTAAATTTTATGATGATTCATATGAGGTAAGAGCTAATCAACATTTCAATTGTGATGATGATGGCAAGGTGTTAGATGAAATGGTTATTGAAAATCTGTCTGCACCTTGTGAGGAATTTTATGATGAATTCTTTAATATGACTGATCCATTTTCTGATTGTGAAGAATCAATGTAGAGCCCTAGACTAGTTTTAGTCATTGATAAAGATAATATTGGTGAGTACAAATGTGGATACTCATTTGAATGTCAACCAGCTAGACATAGAGATACACATTTTCAAGGTGTGTCTGATGTTTTTCCCAAGTTTGATAGCATGTATATTTCATCTATTGAAGATAGTTATCAATTTGATCCTGGTATATTTGAGCATGTTGATCCCTATTTTCATAGTGAGCATTATGTTAAGGATGTCTCGAGTATGCATTATGAAAGTGAGGAAACTTATTTTGTTTTACCAGCTGAGCTAATTGAGAATTTTTATGTGTTGGGTGAAATAAAGGATAATGAAAGTTCTAGTTTAACCTCAAGGAGACATAAGTGAGAATCAAGTGTTTGATAGAGGTAAGAGGTTTGAAGAAGTTTTGGTGGCCCAGGGTCACCATCTTGTACAATTAGAATAGTTTCCTTGCTTTCAATTTTGTTCGGAGAAAGTTTTTGAGCGGTCTTCTTCAGCCAGAGATCTAATTTCTTGCCATGCATGCAAGGAGCATGCATCCCCAGATAGAGCCACTAGTGGTGCTCAAAATTGCATTCCTATTTTGAGTGTCCATTCCAAGTTGTGAGCCCCTATGAATTTTTTTCATACATATGTACCCGACTATTGTATTAATGCTTAGGTGGTGTTTTATGTTTCTAACACCCTTCATTCAGCCTCTCTATGTGTTCTATGATGATAAATTAACATTCTAAACCATTCTGCAAAGTGCCATTTTGAGTTGTCTTTAGTTTTGCATATTCGGCCCAAGTGTCAAACAACGACAGATGGCCCAGTTTTCCTTTGAATATCTTTTACCTAGAAATGTTTTATGACCTGCCACTTTAAGGATCTTTAGTATGCATATCAAAGAACCTATATTCCAAGTTTCAAGTTGTTTCGACATGTTTTGACTAGGTTTTGAATGTCTCAAAGTTGGTCAGTTACCTCTATTGAAAATCTGCATATTGTTCATAATTTCGTGTAGCCCTATTTGACAAGCTATAACTTTTGACTAGTTGACTCAAATGAGAAACTTCCTTTTGTATCATATTCTAGGGGTTAGAGACTTGTTGTGTTCTTGATTTGATCTTATGATGAATCCGTTTGATCAGTTTTCAAACGTGATTCTATTTTCAATTTATAAAGTTTCACCGATGTCATGAAATGCAGATCGATTGGGACCCCTATTCAGGATATCATATCTTTGAGTCTGTGATTGCCTGGGCCAAATGGTTTGTTCCCCTACATTCTACTCCAAAAATGCTTCAAGTGTGCCATTTTATAAGTCTTGACGAATGCATCTACGCACTTTACCAGGGTCATTCCATTCATAAAAAATACTTTTCTACTGATGTTCATTGTCCTACAAATCCAAGTAGCCAACTTCAGACCCTCGCCAAATGTGCCTCATGATTCATCATGAGCCCAAATCACACAATTACATTCTCCTCATGACAATGAACTAATACCCCAGTTTCCAGATCCTCAAGTGCCCATTTCCCAATTTTCAAAGTCAAAACCAAATGCACTTTCCAATTTTCTAACATGTTTATTTGCAGATGAATTTAAGTATGCAACTTTGGAGGTCGATATCTTTTGACCCTAATGTCATCATGTGACGAGGTTTAGCAAGCTTGTTAAATATGTCAGAGAGACAAGATATCAAGAGTTTCAAGGCTTGATCAAGTGTTTTCATCAATTTTTAAGGCCAGTCGACAGGACCTGTCATCAGAAAATCATAGTTTGCAAAGAACAGGGTAAATAAGTTTTAATGATCAATCAATGGTCAAAATTTGATTTCAGTCAGTTCAAGATGATCGGTGAATCAATTTGCAATATCAGTTGTTTGAAAATGAATTTTTTTTTAGCCGAACCCACTTTGGAGCCAAACTGATTTCATCAATTGCTCAGGGTCTTGGCAGTAAGTATTTTACCAATGTTGCCTGCAAAGGTGATTGAAACAATCTTCTACTATTGAATTTTAAAGATAATTTCATTTTAAAATATATTAGTATTTGTATGGAGTCTCAAATATTTTGAATTGAAATTTTGAAGATAATATAAATGCCCATGTTGATGTTTGAGAATACACAGTAGAAGGTGCATGAGTTTCCCGCATAGGAAGAAATATATTTTTCTCCATGGTGTTGAGTATAGCACAAATCAATAGCATCAAAGGGTAAAGATAGTCCACAACATCTATATCTTCCACATTCCAAAGAGATTGCAGGACCCTTGGCTAGAGATGCCATCCAAGTTGTAGTCCATGGTTTTGGCAAGGGATACACTCCATATAGTTCCACGTCCAAGGCAAAGTTTTCACATTACAAGGAACTCCACTTTGGCAGCTGATTTGAGTTTTCACATCACAGGGATCCCCACATATAAGAAAGGAAGTTGGAAGAGCACCCATGCTAGCAGGGAAGTTGCAGCTTGTGAGCACGTCCAAGATCTTCACACCATCTGCAGGGGAAGGCTTTTCTTTATGTTTGTTGTGTGCATTAAAAGAAGACCATGCACATTGATATTGAATAGATGCCCACGACAAGAATAAGAATAAGTAGCATTGGAAATGACACGACCTGCAAGGAGGAAAAGTCTCCAACATATAAGAGTGCAGGGGGGCATGTAAAATACAGTCCACACATTCATTGCAATGAAAAAGCCGCATCAAGGAAACACTCCACAGCTTTGCAATGGAGATCTACGTTTTTAGGAAGAGCAGAGCATGACATCAATGGAGGCATCCACAAAGATTTCCATGCATAAGACAATGAGATGCATTCACCACATCTGTAGCAAGGAAAGACCAGAAACTCTCCACGCTTGAGGGGCATCCAAACCGCAGGTAAAGAAGGTAGGGGCAGCTCACGCATTTGATTACAGTGTCTCCATGATTAAAGCAGAGCCCCACGATTAGAAGGCAAGACCACCATGCAAAAAGATGTGGCATGATGGAGGTCTATTTTATCTTTGTGTCCTTTATCCCATAATTGAGGCGTGGAGCTAATCTTATATCTTTATAAGCCCGAGGAGTTGATAATATAGTGTCTTCAAAGGCACGTCCTTTCAAAGACGACGTGAAGCTTATGTGGAGGAGCCGAGATGAGCGACACTAGTCAAATTTGGACCTATTTTGACCTTCCTCCTTTAGGAGGAGTGCCACGTGGCAGTTTCATAGGACCCAAGCGTGAGATCGCAAAGCAAAAAATGGAGGACGCTAAATGCATGAGATTGGAGGAGGTGTGATAAAAGGCTTACGATCTTACAAAATCGAATGGTATGCTGTGAGATCGTGGAATGATTTTACAAAATCTATAAGATCATAGAGATAAAGTTGAATGGTCTTTGATATGATTTTACAAAATCTATAAGATCGTAGAGATAAAGTTGAATGGTCTTTGATGCTACGATCCCCCCATTCTGTGAGATCGTGAAATGATTTTACAAAATCTATAAGATCGTAGAGATAAAGTTGAATGGTCTTTGATGCTACGATCCCCCCATGCTGTGAGATCGTGGAATGATTTTAAGAGCTTTGTGATGCCACAAAATCCACCCATCATATGATTGGAGGTGGGAATTTTCAATGGCAAGATATTATGATGGGGTGGGAATTTTCAATGGTGAGATATTATGATGGTGTCGTGAGTCTGGGAATGAAAAATTATGATGGTGTCGTGAGTCTGGGAATGAAAAATTATGATGGTGTCATGAGTTCAAGAATGAAAAATTATGATGGTGTCATGAGTTCAAGAATGAAAAATTTAAAGGCTAAGATGTTACGATGAGGATCAATTGAATAAGTAATTAAAATTCTTATAATTGTCATATTATCGTATCATCGGGGAGGATGAGTTCAAAAGCTATGATATTACTATTTGGTCGTAACATCATAGGCTTCCAAATTAAAATATTTCAAATGCTTATGTGAAGCAAGGCCCACTAGACAGGGTGTCAAATAAAAAATGGAGAAGTGGCAAGGGGAGGAAATAAAATGATTATAAAAACAAAATTTAAAGACGTTCTCAATGCATGAAATTTCAAAATTTTAAATATTTGATGATTTTTAAGTTTTATATAGTTTTAATTATATAAATCTTTTAAGTTTTTCATTTTACATGCTATGTTCAGTCCGAGAGCTAGTTTTTTGAAATGGTCTTAGGGGGGCAATTTTTGTCCAAAATGTATAGTGTAATATACCGATGAAACTAGCAAGAAGAAAATTTTTCATTTTTGCTATCAGATTGTGTGTAGGTGTTTATTGGAAGTGGCTACATGAGGTTTTCTGATTTTGGGGGCTTCTCAATGAAAAGTGCAAATTTAAAGTTGTAGATGAAATTGCAAATAGATTTTGATCATATTATCATTTTTTATTTCATCAGTAGTTATGAGGGAGATCTGATGGTTTTTAAAGTAGTTGGAAATAATTGTGTTTTTGGTAGTAGCACAAGTTGATTTCATAGCAAAAGGTAGAAGTGACGTGTTAAGACCAGATCTGAGGCTTCGATACAGTTTATGATGAATTCTTGATATTTCTCCATAGGATATTTTGCAGATTATTAAAAGGGAATATATCAGATATTTTGGCATCATTTATAGTTTTTTATTGTAGGCAATTGAAGGATTCAACAACTTCAGATTGAAGACATTTCAAGGGGGACAAATGTCAATTTCAGATTACATTTCTACAAATATCTTTTCTCCTATATATCTTCCTTTTCTGCTCTTTGTAAGGGTTCCAATTCTTTGGAGATTTTTTGAGAATTGTGAGACCAATCTAGTTTCAATTTCCTGAGATTTTTCTCATAGTTGTGATACAATTTTCTTAGTGTTCTTTTGTTATAAACAGCATATTGTATTTCTTTTGAAGCATTTCATATTATACAGTCATTCATTTTGTATTTTCTAAATTTTAACATATAGACGATGTATTGGTTTCAAGAAAATTAATGCAAGAGTTTAACCTTCTTAGTTTCATTATGATTCTCATCTCCTTCTTCTGTTATCTATAAAGTTTTGTGTTTGAGAACGAAGAGCTTGAACTTAGTTGCAATCCCTTAAGGTTGTATGTCAAGATGAATTCGTTATTGGAACAAAGATCCATGTAAATGCTTGTTTACATTGATAGGGTTGCAGGTTACACCAGAAGGATTTCATCATAAGTATGAGAGTTGTTATGAAGATTGATGTCTGTTTGCAAGTCAAATTGATAGATTAGATTTTCGGATATATGAGTATACTTTAGATTTTCATGTGTATGTTAAGGTTTAGTTGATTCCCAATGGATAAGGGACTTATCATCTTCGAGATTACAAGTTCCCTGTTGTTGCATACCCAGATGATGCTGAAATCCAAATTATCAATTGAATATCTTTCCCTTTATGTTTAAGAATTAAAAGAGTTTTCCCTCACTTGGTTTACCAGATTCATGTTCTCTGTTATTAGCTATTTCACCCATGAATGCTTGCATAAACATAGAAGATTAAGAAATTTTATCTATTTTCCAGATTCAGTTGTATGCCTTTACACTAGTACCATGTAAAGAATCTGAGGTCCACCCACCTAGGTCTTACAGAGCCTGAAGAAGAAGAGGGAATTATCCTTATAGTTGGCCCAAGACTGCAGTCAAGTGCATCCATCATAGGAATTTGCTAACCTTAGATGTATTGGTCTAGTTTCTTGGTTATTTTCAAAATTGTTAAATCAAGAACCAACACCTCCAAGGAAGATCTCAACTTGTGCTCGCAAGCCCTCCAAGCAATCTCCTTATTTTCCAAGCTGCAGCTACTAGCCTTTCTCAAAATTCACTCCTCTACCACTTCCTCTTTGACAAGATGGATGAATAATCACTAAAGACTTCACCACAACCCCTACTTATACCCAACTAAGCCACCAGTCAGCCACAACACAAATTAAATACCCATACATAAATTAAATGCCAAAAGTCAACCTCCAACAGCGATTAAATGTCCAAAAATCAATATCCGAGAAAAATTGTGATATCTCATAGCGCTAGTTGAGTTAGAACTAAGGGTAAAAAATTTGGTCCTCTAAAACCCATTAAATGCCCAAAGGCTTATTTAACAAGGATGAGTGTGCATCCATCCCAAAAGTTATGCACAGAAACTCATGCAAACTATCAGAAATTGATACTCTAGGAGAATTGCCATATCTCCCAACTTATAAGGAATTAGGACTTGTGCCTTTGGAAAAAGGAATTAATCTAAAAACTCTTCAATTCTTGAAATTAGAATTCTTTAACTTATTGTATAAAATTAGTTACATGGCTTACAATACGCATCCAGAAACCATAAAACACAATTCTAGTAGCAAGGTAAAAACAACTCAAACTTCAGCTCAATCCATCCAATCTCTATGCACCCATGAGGAAAGGTTCTCCAATGTGTCTCCAATACATCCCTAATCATAAAAATTATAGCTCCACCAAAATCCAAGCTCGATGCTCCTCAACACTTAACCAAAATCCCTCCAAACATGTAGGATTGCAAGCAAACCTAGGATGCTCCTACATCATGGTCATCCTAAAAATCTCCTACATAGGTTTATAAGTATGTTGAATATTAAATATTTAAGTTTATTTTTTAAATTGTGTGTGTGTGTGTGTGCATGTTATGTATTTTTTAAGTCACTTTCTTTGAAATAGTGTTAAAATCAAACAGGTTATTCCAAAACAATGTTGTTATTTTGGACTACATTCTTAAGCTTGTTTCAAATCAATAGAATGGTGAACTAATGAAACCTTTCTCTTTGCTAGAAATACCAAAAAAATCTTTGAAATGGATCTAGATAAGGCTTTGGGCCCTGATTCCCTTACCCCCTTATTTTTTAAAAAGTTCTAGAATTTAATGGGTATTAACATCCTACTAACGGTTGAGAAATCCAAGATTCATTCTAATATGTTGAAAATTTTTAATTCTACTTTCATCACCCTTATCCCTAAAAAGGACCATTTATTTACCTTTGTTTATTTCATCCCAATCTCACTCTTGTAATACAATCTATAAGATCTTCATGAAATCTATAGCTTCAAGACTGGCAAGGGTCATGCCTTTCGTAATTTTAGAACAATAAGGAGACTTTGTTTAGGGTAGATAAATGATGGAAGGTTCTCTTGCAGCACACGAGATCCTACATTCTATCAAGCTACAAGGATCCTCTTCCATAAATTTAAAAAAGGATATGATGAAGTCATATGATAGGGTGAATTGGGAGTTTTTGTGGGCTATCTTGGTTAGATTGGGCTTCCATAGAAAATGGAATAAGTGGGTGTTATCTTGCATCTCCTAAGAAAAATTATTTTTCTTGATTAATGGTTCTCCTTGTGGTTTCTTCTCAACATCCCAAGGTATAAGACAAGATGAATATTTATCCCCTTCTTTGTTTATTGTACTAGTTAAAGGGCTTAACATAATTTATCTCTTGCAAGATGGATTTTGGTCTTTGGAAAGGATTTGCATTTCATTGGTCGCAACTCAAAGTGACCCACAACCTTTTTGTTGGCAACCTAATTCTTTCTTATTTAGGAAATATAAGTTAAAAGAGACCCTCGTTATTAGAGACACATTAATTGAGTATTTTGAAGCATTTGGGAAAAAACTAAATTTAGACAAATTGAAGATGGATCCGATTAAGTGAGATATCCAAGGATGCTTGGGTTTCTTAGCAACTAATAGCCCTTGTAAATACCTAGGTATCTCCTTTTTCCAAGGGAATGTAAAGCTACATATTGGGTGGGTACCCTATCTCCTATTAGAGAAATAATTGCCTCATGGAAGGCCCATTATTTATCTCTAGTTGCTAAAATTCTCGTGCTCTAAGTTTGTGCTTACCTTCATCCGAAATTATGTTATGTCAATTATGTTGGATCCTAAGTGTGTTCTTGTCATGTTGAAGGGATGTCTTGGGGACTTTATGTGGTGTGGTGGTATGGATGAAAAGAAAAAAGTGGTCATAATCTCTTGGGATAATATATACTTACCAAAAACTTGTGGTGGGGTGGGGCTTCATAACCTCCTTGAGAGGACTTTAGCCTTGGATGCTAAATTGGAATGGAAGATGTATAAGAATCCTTCTATTCTTTGTGCTAAGATACTTCAAACCAAATACCTTTATTCTAAGTCTAGATAGAAATTTTACCATGAGGAATACCACTAAGGACTTAGCAATGTGAAAGTTTCAAATTAGAAGTCGTGAGGTCCCACTTCCTCATCTTTCTTAGGTGATTAATTTGGGCAATAAGGCATATTTTCCCTGATCCTTAGAATTCTCTCCCTCCCCTTACCTTGGTAACTTTTCTAGGGATCAAGTAGTTTTAGAGACTTTGTGGGGTTCAAAGGTATGTGATTATGTGTATATTTGTGATTAAGAAAGTATTGACAGGATCTATTAGAAGGATTTTTCTTATTTACCTATCTCCTTGGAGGAGAAGACAACATTACTTGGTACATTAAAAAAAAGGATTATTTATTGGAACAATGAATCTAATAGTTTGATTTGGACCAAGTAGGGTAGGGGAGAGGACCTAGTAGTTGAGCACCCTAACTTTGCACTTCTCAAAATCCTATGTGGAAATTTCAAATCACTCCCATTTTTTTTATAGTAGCTTACTTGGCAAGTCCCCTACTTATAACTAAGGTTTTAGAGTTACGTCATAAAATATGATGCCACATCAACATGCTTTTTGCCAAGGTGTCCAAAATAACCCAAAAAAAAAAGAGACCAATCGTAGTGCATTAGAGACCCCTATACTTGTACAACTAATGTAGCATCACAATATTGGTTGCTTTTTGGAAAAGGAACACTTTTCATTCAATTATGGGTAGTCTTCATTATAAAGAACAACTGTAAAGTCACAACTATTGGTATAATCTTGTCAAAAATATTGGATATTGAATCAACAAGTGTGGGTGTTAACAACTCCTATCATAACCATTGGAACATGCTCAAATATCGGGTCCTCTCCCCTAGTGAGAAGTACACAGTTATGTTAAGATATAAGTCTATGCTTGTTGAGGGGGTGGTCTCCTCACATAGAAAAAATTTCAACTTTTGTTGACATCCTATTGTCCTTCCTAAAGCAGGGGCATTCACATGGCTTGCTTTGAGAAAGAAAATACTCACTTTAAATAGGCTTTTTAAACTAGGGATCATTTATAAACTTCTACCCTTTTTTTGTAATAAGAAATGTCAAGATGTTGATCATGTATTACTTAATTGTGATTTCACACACGAGTGTTGGACTAAAGCCTTAGTAAAAATGAGTAGGTTTGGCCCACTTTCAAACTCCTTGTCCTAACTATTAATGGGTTGACCACTTCTAGATAGTGGCTCTTTTTTCTCAAAAATATGGAGGATTATCCCTACTTTGGTTTTATGAGGCCTTTTATGGGAAAGACACAAGAGGATCTTTTAGGAAGGAAACCTCCTTAGATGATAAGGTTTGGGAGTCTCTTGAAAACTTAGTGGCTGAAAATTTGATGTGTTCACTACGAGGAAAAATAATCTCTTTTGTTTGTTCCCCTCTTCAGAAAACTTTATTTTGAACAAGTGGAATAAGGTCCACATTCCCTTGAAAGGAGTTCTAATTGGGAAAGGACTAAAAAATGATATGAGGAACAAGGCTAAGTGACAACCTCCATCAATGAAATTTTATAAACTTAAATTTAACGGAGCATCAAAGGGAAACTTGAAAAGATCAGGAATTGGTGGTGTGAATATCAGGATTTAACTGTTTGATTTTTGAGTCAAACTCATTGACCCATATTTTATGAGTAGTGATTCAACATGAATCCATATCTCATGAGAATAAATGTAACACTTAGCAATCATTGGATCTAGGTGATGCTAACAGAGGTGAAGCACTAGGACTTCCCGGGAGGTCACCCATTCCAGTACTACTCCAGCTTGAGCGCGCTTAACAACATAGTTTCCTCCATAATTAAACCCAAAGCTCATCAATTGATAAGTAGGAGATAATTTCCACAACAAGTCAAATTGTGATGTGAATATCAAGATTTAATTGTGTGTTTTTTGACTCAAACTCATTGACCCATATTTCATGAGTAGTGATTCAACATGAATCCATATTCACATCACAATTTGACTTGCTGTAGAAATTATCTCCTACTTATCAATTGATGAGCTTAAGGGGCTTTCTAATGAATGGTTCATAAGGCACAACACTTATTGAAGGTTTTGCAAATGAGGTTGCAAGCTTTGGGTTTAATTATGGAGGAAACTTTGTAGTTAAGCGTGCTCAAGCTGGAGTAGTACTGGGATGGGTGACCTCCCGAGAAGTCTTGGTGCTTCACCTCTGTGAGCATCACCTAGATCCAATGAGAGCTAAGTGTTCCATTTATTCTCATGAGAGATGGATTCATGTTGAATCACTACTCATGAAATATGGGTCAATGAGTTTGACTCAAAAATCACATAGTTAAATCCTAATATTCACATCACAATTTGACTTGCTGTGGAAATTATCTCCTACTTATCAATCGGTGGTGTCATTAGGGATTATTAGGGGTTCAATTTTAAGGATTTTTTGCCAAGAATTATTGATGGGACTAATAATCAAGTGAAGCCTAGAGCTCTTTTGGGTGAGGTGAAGCTTTCTTTAAAGATAGAATTTTCTTCCTTCATATTGAAGGGGATTCTCAATAAATCAACTTGACTCTAGCAAAATTTAATCCAATTAATTTTTTCATATTGAAGGGGATTACAGAGGTACTTTTAGTGGAGTTGCATATTTTTTGTGAATATAAAAATGTACAATTTGCTCCAACAAAATAGTATTATTAATGAATTCAAGGATATCATCACCAACATCAAAAATGTCTATCTCATTCCATTTTTTATTTGTTTCAATATAACATGCTTTAAAAGTTGTATAGAATCATGTTAGTGACCAACATCAAGGTAAAGTTGAATGCTAGATGGAGTTAGCAGAAAAATGACAAATTATGATAATGCAAAGATAACAACATCATAAAAGGAGCAATAAATAGAATGAGTGAACAAGTTATTTGAGAGATCAATATTCATGACAAGGACAAAGTATTTTTGAGGAAGTGATTGGAATTTATATGGTTCTTATCCCTTTAAAAGTTGTATAGAATTGTGTCAGTGACCAAGATCAAGGTAAAATTGAATGCTAGATGGTGTTAGCAGAAAAATGATAAATTATGACAATGCAAAGATAACATTGTCATAAAAGGAGTAATAAGAAAAATGGGTGAACAAGTTAGTTGAGAGATCAATATTTTTGACAAGGAAAAAGCATTTTTGATGATGTGATTAGAATTTGTATGGTGCTTATTCCTTTGTGGGTTGTGGAGATGAGATGTTGGTAGCCTAAATATCGAGGGAAATGGCTAAATCATAAACTAAAATGTAATGCTTACCAAGGGAAACACTTGCTTTTTTTCTTCTTCTCAAAACTCACTTATCCCCTTTGAAGGCATTATATCTTAGTATATGATCTAGCCATTTCCTTTCACTTACTAGCTAATTACTTGGATGTTATGACACCCAAAAAGTAACTTTTTTGTGAAAGAGCTTTATTTGACCTACTTTATATGTAATAAGGTTTTTTTTGTTTTTTTTTTAAGAGTTATAAAAGGTTTCTATTTATGTTAATGGTTTATATTATTCTAATACTTTTGAGATTAACTTGAGGAGGGAATGTTGAGTAAGGGTTGTAGATTTAAATATTGTGGGTATAATCAACATGTGCCTAAATAGTGGTCAAATGGATAACACAATTCAACTCTTTCTTAAGAGGGCATTTAGTTCATCTTATGATACCACTTCAAAATCTCAAATTTCTCCTTCTCCACTTCCAAATATAGTTGTTGTCATTTCTATAGTTACCTCATCCTTTTTTCCTAATCCATTCATTGTCCCTATTGTTTTAGTGTAATATGTAATTATTCTTCTAGACATTACTTTCTAGGATTCCTATCTTATAGACATGTCATCATATTTGTGGATTTTGATATTACAAATTTGAAGGATTATCTAGGAAACATACATATTTTCTTTGTTGACAAAATTATAAGAGTTATCAACTCATTTTCATTGGCCATGAACCTTACTCTACATCAATTTTCATAAAGACTTGGATTGTCACCTTCTAGATTAACTAGACATGTATTTGATTGGCTAGTGAAACCATCATCCTTTATGGACATATTGACATTCAAGAAATTTCTAGAGGCACATAATATTTACATATGGATTCCTACGTTGAGTTTATAGTGTTGGTTTCTTATATCACTAATAGATCTATTTCTTCCCAAGGAGAGAAGTGTTAGTCACATACTTCTACCATCCATCATGTGAGATTCTTACATTTCTAGATTTAACTATGTATAATTTTTTATCCTCAAAATTTTGGAATATACTACATGATCCATCATCAAGATGAAGCAATAGTTACAGAGTGAAATATGATGCAATATAGGGAAATGTTGTTTGCAAGCAATGGATCCTGATCAATCATCAATAGTTGGTTCTACATTGGGGGTGTTTCTATCTTCATTTTTGCACTCTTATGTAGGGTGGGGCATTCATTATGCTATCATCATGGGAGAAGCCATTAGGTGGTCACATTGAGTTCTCCTTTCCTTTCTTCACCAAATTTCATTTTGTCTCTTTTGAGAAGAGTTTTATCCCACTAAATTTTTCTTATTTGTTTTAGTTATTAGGGATTGTAGTAATTTGTACATGGGAAACTGATCAAGCCTTGTTGTGGAACCCTTTTATTCATGCATACATCCATCCACCTTTGTATACATATTGTATATTTTAGCTTCTCACTAAGTTAATCTCAAGGGGGTGAGTGCTAGAGAAATTAGGACATTATCTAATTAATTGCATAATTAGGTCATTTAATCTTAAGCTAAACTTAGGTGTTTTTTTCAATGTCTTAGTAGATTGATCTTTATTTACCACATGTTGCCTTATTCATTATGATGTGGACACTTTTACAACTCTCCATTAATCTTTCTTTATTGTTTTCATTTAGGGTTTTATATTTATGCTTTTACAAAATTACATTCTATTTCTATGTATTCTTGAAATATATCCACTTCATTTACATGTTAATCTCAATATCAAATTCCTATTTGGATCACTCCTCAAGGTTGCATAGCACCAATCATTGTCTATTCTCTTCATATGCAATATTCTTTTGCTTGTAGGTGATTCATGCACTTGTGAGATTGAACAAATATCTCTCATATCATACACCAAGTTGTTGCAACACTTAGTCACCAAGTTGATGATAATTAAATTAAATAATAAACATTTAGTTCCAACAACGGAGCCAACTATATAATTTTTGTTTCTTCTTTTGCCAATATTTATAGAGGATGGTCTCCTTATGAAGTTACCTCAAGATCTCATGCCCTAAATTGTTACTTCACTTGGTCACAAAGATGAGAATACTTTAATAATATAAAAAAAAAATAGATCCTAAAAGTATTTTTTTGAATGTTATTATTTCTTATTGTAGGTTCCCTCTAGTCATAGTCATCTATGTGCTCATGAGCACAACCCCTAGTGGTCATGTGTCTATTGTTGGCACTAGATCTAGAAAATGTCTTATTCCTAACTTTCCTCCAATGAACTTGAATGTCCTTGGTGCCTTTTTGCTTGACCCTAATGGTTTAAAAGGATATGTTCATCCTTGTTTCAATGGGTGTTTCACTAAGAGGTGGTGGTAATAGTTGGTTTTCCCAATTGCATTTAGATGTCTCTCCTAATGAAATCTAACAAGGACTATTTTCCACCCCATATTCATAACCGGTTTAGGATTTTTCTCTATATGTGATCTTCATGCCCATATTTCCATTGGTTTGATTTATTAGGGTTGGTAATGGTGCAATGAACCCATGATTTTTTATTTTTTTAACAACTATGAATTATTTTGGTTGTCATATTGTTAGTGATGTGAAGTTTGCAACTTCAAGTTCAAGCATTAGTGGTCTTAAAAAATGATTTTATCTTTTTGTGGTGTTTTATTCTCTCTATAAGATAAATTATGACCCTTCCCCTAAGCATAATATTATGTTATGGTTTCTTGTAGATAGAATGTGCTCGAAAATTCATATGTTTATCTACATAAGGGTTTGGTTTGTTGTATATTCAACGATTTTTTGGTTTTTTCTTCTCAACTTACACAATTAGGTTTTTGATTTGTTAATCTCAATATCAAATTCCAATTTGGATTACTTTTCAAGGTTTCATAACACTAATCTTGATCTCTTCTTTCCACATGCAATATGCTTTTTACTTGTAGGTTATTCATACACTAGTGAGATTGAAAAAATATCTGTAATATCATGCACTAAAGTGTTGCATAACTTAGTCATTGTAGACACCTAAAAACCTTTAGAAAATAAAGTATTTTTATTTTCTGAAAAAGTCCTGATGACATCATCATTTATTAATTAATTAATTATTTAATTAATTAATTAATCTTTATGCCATTAAATCCCTTTATCTTAATTAAAAATATTTAATTAAGGAATCCCTCCCAAAAATGTTTAAATCTTATTTAAACATTATTTCCTTATTTATTAATTATTTAATTAATAAATTGACCAAAAATCCTAAAATAAATAAAAAAATTATTTTTTGCCCAAAAATTGGCCAATTTCCTTATGACCAATAACCTCTTCCAAAATCTTCTAATCCTTCTTTAATTTCAATTAAAGGCTAATCTCATCATTTCCTACCCCTAACCCCAACTCAAAATATTTAATTAAAATTAAATATTAATCCTCATGTTTATTAAAAAAGTTTTAATAAATATCTCCTCAACCCAAACCCTTGAAATAAATAAAACTTTATTTATTTCCTAAAAATCTAATTTATCCTCACCCTAAGAAGTTCTAGACTCTTCTAGAAAGTCTTCATCCTCATCCTAGGAAATTCTAGACTATTCTAGAAAGTCTTTATCCTCATCCAAAATCTAGACTCTTCTAGAAGATGTCTTTAAACCTAATCCTAATCCCCTCCTAACCTTGTCACATTCCCTAAACATGAGTTAAAACTTACTAACCCAAGCCAAAGTTAACAAATATCTCTTCCTTCACCCACCCTCATTAAATGCCATCCACTTGCCTATCCTTAAGCTAATCCTAAACCATCCTAATCCATCCTCTAATCATTTGCACAAGCCTAAACAAGCTTAAAACATTTCTAATCAAGTCCAAGTCGAATTTGCTCTCATCACCCTCAAAATATCTCAACCATAAAACTTTATGAAGTCCACTAGGTCATAAATGACTCTTACAAGCCCTTTTATTGCTCTTACAAGTCATTATGAGGGTCTTTATGAAGATTTTATCTCTTGAGCCTCCTTTGTTGACTCATCCTTGCCCTTTCCTCCATCCTCTCACCATGTGACATGTGTCACTCCTTGATTGGCTATAAGGAAGCACAATCCATGTGCTCTCCTCTCATGCAATCTGAGCCTTCCATAAGCTTTTTCCCATCCTTGCATCTTAGCCCTCAATCCCTCAAGCCTCTTGCCTATAAATTGGATCCTTCCCCTTTGCAAAATAACACAATCCATGAAGTAAAGTTATAATGCTATTTTGAGAGCCAAATCCATACTAAAGCCATCTATCCACACCAAAAATCCACAATCATCCATTGAAGCCCTTTTTGAAGCATAAAGCTTGAGCATACATCCTATCTATTTAGACAAAGCTACTCAACAAGAGAGCTTCTTATTGAGAGAGCCCATTAATGGCTCATATTCTCAATTAAGAGCTCATCTTAGTCTATCTTGAAGTTTATGAATTTTGTTTAGTTTGTAGAAGCTTTATTTAAATTTGGTTTCTATTAGCATACTAACATTTCTCATATACATTTTGGCACGCCCGGTGGGACCCCGCATGGGTCATCTTCATTAGCTTTTTTAGTCAAGTTTTGTATGTCATTTGCTGATTTTGGCTAATTTTTCTTGTTTTTGTGATTGGTAGGATTGTATAAATTGGTTTTGTAGGTCTACATGAGCATGAAGAAGACAAAGGAACTCATAGTCAATCTCATAGTGTTTGCAGATTTTTCAAGCTTATAGGTGGAGAAAGCACTTGGGATTATTCTTCCTCTTCTTGTCTATATTCTTCTTATTCCATCTACTTATTCTTCTTCTTGTGGGAGATCTTGGCCATTTTTTTTTGTTAAGGAAGAAAAATCATACACACTTCTTTTTAGTGCTTAAAATGAACCCCCAAATCATACTTAAATCCATTGAAAAACTAACAATTTGCAAAAAAGAAAAAATCTTTTAACAAGTGAAACTAAACCAATCTAATCATTTGCATCCTTGCAACATCAAGGTTTTAGATGCATTCATGCAAAATTAGGAACACTTCATTTTTGGGAATTTAAAAAGAACTTCAAGTTTCTATTTCAAAAGGTTCAAAATCAACACTAAGTGCACACTAAAGTTCTTTTAAAAAAAAATTTCATGAAAACTAAGAGTCCTAAATGGTTGCCAAAAATTGTCCTAAAAGCTTTGTTATTTGTTCCAAACAAATGTCTTATTGCAAAATCTTGAATGTTTCTTAGGATTTTCATGCATCAAAACAATCTAGGAATATCATTTTTGGACTTAAAACATGCAAACTAGAACACAAAATTTTGAATGAAAACCAAAGTCCAAAGAGTCATTTTCACTTTTGAGTCCAAAACAAAATCTTGAATGATCTAAGGTTAAAACAAAGCACTTCAAAGTTCTTAAAACAACACACAAAATCTCAATCTTGAATGCTCAAAAGAAAACACTTGAATGTTTAAACACTTGTCTTTGAATGCATGTTGCTAAAATCACTCTTGAATGCCATGGATTAAAATCAAATTTTCCTTGAATGCATGATTAAAACAACAAATCCAATCTTGAATTCTAAGGATCAATTAACCATTGCAATATCAAACACTTCATTTGGAGCTTCTAAAAATTGAACAAAACAAATCTCTTTTTGCAATCTAGGTAAAGTTTGATTTTTGGACATTTAAGAAACCTTGTTAAGTTAAAATACAAATTTGAAAAAATCAATTTGAGTAGTTCCTTGGACTCACCTCTTTTCTAATCACCCATCAAATATTAACCATTGGTTGCAATCTCAGCGCCATTTATGGGGATGGGTCTACTTGAAAAAGGTGTTAAATGTTCCACAATCTAACTCACTCACTTGGTCTTTGAATGTTTGCTTTAACTTTATCAAAATTCTTAAATGATCAAAACTCTAGATTAAATCGACCACACTTCAAATTTGGGCACTAAAATTGAACAACAACTGACGTGGAGAGCCTCCGGGCGCGCGCTTGAAATTGAATCTCACACACTTTTGTTTTGGGCTTAAAACAAACTCACACTCAATCTTGAATGCCTTAAAGAAAATTAATCGATACTTGACGTGGAGGGCCTCTGGGCGCGCGAGTTTGCTTTTGTTGACCCTAACTCTTCTTATTATTTTCATTCTTCGATCGATTTACTTTTGTTGGCGCTTCAAGTTGGAATAAACATTGTATCTTAAACATGAGTGCTTGCAAAGTCTAGATCAGAAAACTTAAGCGTCAGTTGGTAAAAGAACAAGTGTGTTTTTTAGCCCAAGGTCATCCAAGTCTTCTCTCCCCTTGTCGTCTTTCGAGGCCATCTTGGGTGCATAAGATTAGGATCCAAAACCTTGTTTCTTTTTAGGAGGCCTGCTTGGGGATTTCATCACCCCTTGGACGACCTCAACTCCAGCGTTCTGGCGGAGTATAAGAATCGGAAGGTGAATCGAAAGACACCTCTCTTGGGATCAAGATTTTGTCACTCGGGCTAAGCCTCAAGGAACTTTATACCCTTGAGAAGTGAAAGAGGAGAAGTGGGTTACCGCTCCTCTCGGCTGTGTGACATCTTTTTGGTCTCATCTACGGATTTGGGCCTCACGTACCTTGGGTATATCGAGGACTCCTTAGCTAAGCCAACTGTCAACCCTGTAGACAACCATCTAGGATGTTAATGTGTTTGAGGTGACTGATCGAAACATTTGTAGAACATACACACTCCTTGGCGCAAGTATCACTTTCTGAGAATCAAAAACTTCTATCTGGTTGTTTCTATCTATTGCTTGATCTTTTATTTGTTGAATAAATATTTGCCAAACTTGGTCAATCCTAGCTTAGGGCATACTTAGCGTAGTCACTGCCTATTTCAGAAGTTGAATGAGTTGAGGCAAAACAACCAAGATCTCTCAAAGCCAAGCAGATTCAAAAATTGATGTCAGAGCAACCCAAACCCAAACAGAAGTTCCACAAAGTTAAACTCAAACCATCTCTAGCATACCAAGAACTTTCAGCCAAGAGAAAAGAAATAACACCAAGCCCACGAATTGCCAAACTCCACAAAGTAGAGGCAAAAGCTACCGACGAAGCACTTCAAGAGGCCTGGTTAGAGCGCACCATCAAATTTAGCCAACATCCAGGAGTTAATCCTGCTTATGCCTTACCAACTAGGCATGATTTCTATGATTAGACACCCTTGTTTCTCCACATCTTCTTGGATAAGCTTCACTTTAGAGTCATTTTTGTAGAAAAGCCAGCCATCTTAGGTTATCCCCTTAAGCATTATTAGCTCATCCATATCATTTAGAATCAAACCATCTAGCCAGCAATCAAAACCTCACATCCAAGCCTTAAAAATTGTTGTCACTTTTGCCAAAAGTTTGCCACTCCTAAAAATCTTCCAAATCCATCAATCTCACCAAGGTTATCCCTTTGACAGAGCTTTGTCTAGGGTAATCCAGCTTTGTCACTTGTTATCCCTCATCACCTTGAGCTAAAGGTTGGGATCCACAAGTGGTCAATCTCGTGTTCTTCCTAAAGGATCATCAGTCTATCCTTAAGTTGACACAATCACCACCGAGCTTGCACATAGGAAAGCAGACCTTTCGTGCTTTGGCAACATATCTTTGAAGTTTGAATCTCCAACCCAATCCTCCTTAGGTTTTGTCATATAGCTTTGCCTTAACCTAGGAAATCATTTGCATAGAGAAGCCTTCCCGCTTTTGCATCCATCAGCATTATTGCATCTCATCCCTAGGAGCATTTTTCATGCCACCCGTCACTCGCTTAGCCAAGAAGAAAGAAACAATGGAGCCCTATCATTTGGATCGAACAACCTCACCCCCCTTGAGCACTCAGCCATCCTTCAGCCCAGAGAAAGCTATGCCATCATGTACTGACATTGAAGCTTTCATGAACCAACCGGGAAATGCAGTATTGGTAAATGCCATTATAGACAAGAACAAAGAGACAATCATGGCTAATTTTTGAAGGGAAAATGTAGGAACCTTTGACTTTGGAAGACCCCCTCCATTATCAGATCCATCTCACCCATTGTTTGGGCAGCTACCACCACCCATAGGCTCTTATGATCCAAATTATCCTCAATATATGCCAAAAGAAGAGCCTCCAGCCAATCCATATGATCCAACAGACCCAAACATACCATCATCCACCCAAGTTGAAATCTCCATGCCGCAAGCCAACCCAGCCACCACCACTCCATCCTTGGTTCATACCTCTCCGCTCCAAACCCCCTTTACCCAAAATAGCTCACCGTTCACCCCGTTCACTATTGCTGCTGCTGCTCCCCAACCCAGCCTTCCAAATCCACCCATCTCCCAAATCAGTGCTAGCATCTTTGGCCAACCTCAGCAATATACAACAGGGATGCCACCCATGGGGCCAAGTAATCAACCTTTCATCACCCCCAGCTTGTTCACTGCAGCCCAAAGCACAATCCCATCATTTCCATTAAGTCTTGGGAGCTCAATACCATTAGCCACAAATCTACAAGCTACTACCCTCACTCCACAAAGCTATCAAATCCCACAAGCTACTACCAATTTTCTATCAAGCTCCCAAGTGACCCCAGCCCCTGCCACCACTCTACCAAGCTTCCAAATCCAACCACAAAGCTATCAAACCCCATCAGTTCCATTCCCAAGCTTTCAATTCCCACCACCTCCACCACCAACTAATCCATTACCTCCAATTACCAACTACTTTTCAATGCCACTTCTAGGAGGTAATCCACCACCCCAGCCAACCACCAATTATTTGCAGATACCATCCCAAATGGGGGCACAACCCACATATATTGGTCAAACCCCACAAGCCCCCCGATCCTTTCCCCAAGCCTCTCAACCATCTTATACCTTACCTCCACAAAGCAATCCATTTATCCCACAGCCAGCTTATGTTCCTCAATCCCAACCTCAAATCCCATATCAACAGCAAGCCTCGCAGCACATGCAGCAATATGCGCCACCTCCCCCTCAGCAACCTGTCATCCATCATGCAACTGCCCAAACAATGTACAATCCCTATCAGCAAATCCCTCATAGCCATCCATATTCAGTGGCCCCATCCAGCACATACCTACCTCAAGGCACTCCTACATTGGGGGCACCCCAGCCATCACCTATCAATTCAGAATGGGAGCAAATGAAGATAGCTCTGAAAGCCATCCAAGAAGGGAATGATCCGAAGACATTCAAGTTTGAGAATGTGTGTCTTTACCCATTTGACAGAGCCATTACCATGACACCATTTCCCAAACACTTTGAGGTACCCAAATTTGACAAATTCAGAGGAAAAGGAGACCCTGTCACACATATCAAAGAATTTTACATGCACTGCCAGGACGTAGCATACAATGATGTCTTCCTCTTGCGCCTTTTTCCCAAAAGCTTAGCTGGACCAGCTCTTGAATGGTTTTATAGAATCCCCTATGGCACAATTAAAAACTTTGCTGAATTATCTGAGGCATTTGTAGCCCAATATGCCCATCTTGTTGAAACAGAGCTATCAATAGTTGATCTTGTCCACACCAAGCAAAAAGGTGGAGAAAGCCTTGCCGAATACCTGCAAAGATGGCAAACCCTTACCACCCGCATATCCTGCACCTTGCCAGAACGCCATGTTGTGAAAATGTTTATTGATAATGCCCATCCTAGCTTGGCTCACCACATGACCATGAACTGTTTGCAAACCTACAAAGATATCAAAGAGAAAGGAATGATCCTTGAGCAAGGACTCATTAAAGATGGTGTGGTCAAGCTTTACAAGGAAGCCAACCAAAATCAATCACATTCCAATGACAAGTCTAGGTATTGGAACAAAAACAAGCACGTTGCAACAGATGGCGTCACTGACACCAGACATGTGAATATTGTTGGTCCTTCTCACAACCAGTCCAACCCACCATATCAACCAAAAAATCAACAAGCTATCAACTACCAACAACAGAATAACCAAAGCTATCAAAACCACAATCCAAGACCCAACTTCCAAGGGTCTAGCAATCAAGCTAATGCCATCAATGTAGCTGCAGGACAAAAGCCTAGATTCCAACCTACACCTAGAAACTATACACCCCTTGGTGAACCATTGGATGTCATTTTTGAGAAACTAGTCAAAGAAAACCTCATCAAATTTCCTCCTACCCAGCAAATTGACCCAAGCCAATCCAAAGCTGCATGGTACAAAGATAATGAGTACTGCAAATTTCATAGGGTAAAAGGTCACACTACCCTCAGATGCATGAAACTAAAAGACTATGTGCAGGACCTCATTGATCGGAAGGAAATCACTGTTGGTGCCCAAACCTCTCCCAATGCAGGCTTACAGATCTATCAAAATGCTTTTCCTCCACACCACAACCAAAATCCTGGAAAAGCACCTATCCAAACCAACAACAACAACACCAACAACCGTCAGCCAAACCAACAGCATGGGAAGAACAATGACCACACTTCATCCTATATAGACTATGGTAGCCTTATAGGTTGTATATCCGAGAAAGAACCTTCCGTCAATGTTATCAATATCCAAGGACCAAACAATGAGTGTGCAGTCACCACTCGAAGAGCGCGATTTAACATCGCAGGCCCACCTGTTACACCAACACCATCAGCTCCATCAAAAAGCCAGTACAATATCTTGGAACACCTTGGGAACATGCCAGCCCAAATCTCCATTTTAGACCTTCTTCGCACTAGTCCTGTGTACAAGAACATCCTTGATAGTGCTCTCATAGAATCTCGTGTCCCTTTTGATATCAATGCTACTGATTTTCGTAATCTTGTTGGACACCTCTCATCCTCATGTTCCCTATCGTTCAAACCCACCGACATACCCGTGGTCGAGCCAGATCACACCCTTCCGCTTCGCATAGCCATCATGGTATCCAACTTTGCTGTAAAAAGAGTAATGATAGATAATGGATCAGCCTTGAATATTTGCACCCTAAAATTCATAAAACAAGCTGGGTATACTGAGGCAGATATCATCAGTGAGGTTATCACCATCAAAGCCTATGACAACTTGGAAAGAACCACAGAAGGAACTATTTTGCTGCCAATCAAGGTTGGGCCAGTCATCCAAGAGACACTCTGCCATGTTATTGATCTAAACCTACCATTTAACATCCTCCTTGGTCGCCCATGGATTCATTCCATGAAAGCCGTTCCATCCACTTACCATCAGTGCATCAAATTTCCGCATCAAGGCACTGAGGTAACCATCCATGCCAATCCAGAACCCTTTGCTTACTGCAATGCGGTTGAAGCTTCATATACAAACCATTGCCCTGGAATTGATATTGGCACATCCATCGCCAGCTCATCCCACACTTATAATGACCCAGAAACCATCCTCGCCTCTACCCTGTCTACCGTGAAGATCAATAACAAAGGCTGTGGAGAGTATAGTCTGTCAGATGCATTTATTGTCGGGGCACTCGCACTTGATCCACATGCCCATGGACGACCAACATATCACAAAGCTAAGGAGGTTCCACCTCCTCGATACAAACAGTTTGGCCCAACAACCTTTGTATCCTCAAAAATCCCTCTTCATGAGGAGCTCACTCCAGATATCAACAAATGGTTACATAAGGATGCACCTCAAAGAAATCAAGCATGCCTTGATCACTTCAGCCAAAAGTATCCCCAAGAACATAAGCTCATCACTGACAAATGGAACTATCAAGGTGGTGGTCTAGGACCAGAAGAAGGAGGCATGCAGTGCCCCATCGACGCACATAAGTGGGAATCGAAGTCAGGTCTTGGCTTTGGCATATCCACAACTGGGGGCACCAATGAGAACGGTCACGCTTTTTCGAACATTCACCGCAACCTTGTCGAAATTGAAGACATTCCTGAGGAAGTTGAAAAGAGAGCCTACGACGATATCCTAGACCAAATCTCCCTCGGAGACTCTGTTCTCCAAGAACTATCCATCCACCTCATTGACCTACCACTCGCCCATCCACAACTCATAGATTGGGACCAACCAAGTGTCATACACATCGATGAGTTCACATCAGAGGAGGCACTTCTAAGATTCATGGGAGCTGAAACTCCTCACAAGAAAACAAAGCCAGATTCTGCCTATATCTACAAGCTAGATCCCAAGGGGTATTTTGGAGAAAATCCCCAACCTAGTTCTGATACACCCAAAATTGGAACTAAGTTGAATCTGAGACTAGCTAAGGCAACGAAGAGAACCCCTCAGCAAGAAAATCCAGAGCCACAAGAAGAACATGAGGATTTAGCATTGCCTCCTCAAGATAATCGACCAGAGGTATCTTCTATTCTAATTGAGGATACTCGAGAAGTCAACATTGGTTCTTCAGAGATCCCCAGACTTGTTCACATTGCTGCGTCCCTATCACAAGACCAAGCTGACCTCCTCTTTGAGGTCTTAAGAGAGAATATTGGCCGATTTGCATGGTCATATCAGGACATGCCAGGACTTGATCCAAAGCTTGTAGTTCATCATCTTGCAGTTGATCCAAAGATCAAGCCCGTCAGACAAAAGCTTAGAAAAATGCACCCCAAGGTGGCATTATTGGTCAAAGCTGAATTAGAAAGAATGCTAGCTGCTAAGGTTATCCGAACTATCGACTACTCAGAGTGGATCTCCAACATGGTCCCTGTCACTAAACCTTCCGGTGACATCAGAATCTGCACTGATTTTAGAGATCTTAACAAAGCTTGTCCAAAAGATGATTTTCCCTTGCCCAACATAGATATGATTGTAGATCTTACAGCTGGACATGAAATTTTGTCCCTCATGGATGGATTTTCTGGGTATAATCAAATCAAGATTGCAAAAGAGGATCAGCATAAGACAGCATTCACTACCCCTTGGGGAACCTTTTGCTACAACATGATGCCTTTTGGCCTAAAGAATGCTGGGGCTACCTATCAAAGAGCTATGACAGCCATTTTTCATGATCTCATCCATAGCATTTTGGAGGATTATGTGGATGATATCTTGGTCAAGTCTCATACCTTCATGGATCATCTTGCTGACCTGGAGAAAGTCTTTGATAGGTTAGCCAAATATCATCTCATGCTGAATCCCAAGAAATGTGTCTTTGGGGTCACATCTGGCAAGCTTCTAGGTTTCATAGTTTCTAAACGAGGTATAGAGATTGACCCCAAGAAGGTCAAGGCTATCTTAGACATGCCTCCTCCCCAGACACTGCGACAGCTTCGCTCTCTTCAAGGAAAGCTCCAATCTGTTCGGCGCTTCATCTCCCAGCTTGCAGATAAGTGTACACCATTTTCACATTTACTGAAGAAGGATGAAAACTTCAAGTGGGATCCTTTATGTCAACGCAGCTTCGACCATCTCAAGCAATATCTCATCAATCCCCCTATCTTGGTTCCACCAGTTCCTGGTCGTCCCCTGATTTTGTACATATCAGCAACACCTACTGCTCTAGGGGCACTTCTAGCACAGCTTGATGACTACAACAGAGAAAGAGCCATCTACTACATCAGTAGAACCCTAGTTGGTTATGAACTCAATTACACTCCTATGGAAAAAGCTTGTTTGGCAGTTGTTTTCTCAACTCAAAAACTTCGCCATTACATGCTAAGTCATACCATCCAACTAGTCTCCAAGATTGACCCTCTCAAGTATATGCTCTCTAGAACAACACTTACAGGCCGTTTGGCCAAATGGGTTATGCTCCTTAGTGAATTTGACATCCAGTATGTGGATAGAAAGGCAATCAAAGGGCAAGCTATAGCAGATCACCTAGCTGATGCACCTCTAATAGATGTTTATCCGTTGATCACAGAATTTCCAGATGAGCATATCTGTCTAATTGAAGAACAACCCCCATGGAAACTTTATTTTGATGGCTCATACACATCTCATGGATCAGGGGCAGGAATATTGTTGGTCACACCTCAAGGAGATTACATTCCAAAAGCCTTCAAGCTACAATTCCCTAGCACCAACAATATAGCTGAATATGAGGCCCTCATAGCAGGATTAAAGATAGCTGTAGAATGGAACATTGTTGAGCTACAAATCTTTGGCGATTCTCAGCTCATCATCAAGCAAGCCCTAAATGAATATCAAACCAAAGATGAAAAGCTATTACCCTACAAAGAGCTAGTTGATCAGCTAACCCAACATTTTACAAAGCTTCAGTTTACACAAGTGCCTCGAATACAGAACAAAGCAGCAGATGCTATGGCTACTATAGGCTCGCTCTTGGAAATTCCCCAAGCAGCTACACAATATGAGTTTTTAGTGGAGCAGCTCCTCACACCCGCCTATGCGAATGAGGATTCAAACCGTGTTTGTATCTTGGTTGGTCCCCAATCCCCTTGGTACCATGAGATTCATGCTTACCTTAACGATGGTATCATATCCCCTCACCTCACACGTACCCAACGCCAGAACCTCATCTGAAAATCATCCCGCTATGTTATCATAGCCAATACCCTATATCGTCGGGGTTATCACGATACTCTCTCTCGATGTTTAGACCAAAATGAGGCCGCGATGGTGTTAAAGGAAGTACACTCTGGACTTTGCGGTGCCCACATGAGTGGTATTGTCCTAGCACGACAAATCCTTAGAGCAGGCTACTATTGGCCTACCATTGAAGAAGACTCCTGTGACTTTGTCAGAAAGTGTCTCCCATGTCAGCAGCATGCAAATCTTGTGCACGCTCCGGCACAGGATCTACAGCCTATTGCACCACCTTGGCCTTTCGCTTGTTGGGGCCTTGACCTAGTTGGAACTATCACACCCCTCTCATCTGATGGACATAAATGGATAATAACAGCTACAGACTATTTCACTAAATGGGTGGAAGCAGTCCCCCTAGTCTCAGCTACAGGAGTTCAGGTCTCCAAGTTCATCTTGTACCACATTGTTTGCCGCTTCGGCATCCCATCCACCATCTTCACCGACCACGGAGGTAACTTTGAAAATCTCAACATGGAAGAATTATGCACTTCCCTCCGCATCCATCACCGCTTTTCTAGCCCATATTTCCCACAAGGTAACGGCCAGGCAGAGGCAACTAACAAAACCCTCCTCAAAATTCTAAAGAAAGTTGTCAATGATTCCGGCCGTGATTGGCACCTACAAATAAATCCAGCCTTATGGGCCTATCGAACTTCCTTCCATACATCCACAGGCACAACTCCATACTCCCTAGTCTATGGTGCCGAAGCGGTACTACCTATAGAGGTTGAACTTCCCTCCTTGCGCATATCTTTGCAAGGGCAAATATCAGATGAAGAATATAGAGTAGCTCGACTCACCCAGCTAGATCTCTTAGATGAGAAGCGGCAACAAGCCTATGATCATCTCACAGTCTATCAAAATCGTCTCAAAAGAAATTTCAACAAGAAGGTGCTTCCACGACACTTTCAGCCAGGTGACATGGTCCTCAAAGAAAACATGAAAGTCCAAGTAGATCGAGAAAAGAAAGGCAAGTTTGAACCTACATGGCTTGGTCCTTATGTTGTCACTGCTTCCCTTGGCTCTGGAGCTTATCAGCTATCTACACCAGAAGGAGAACTCTTGAATGATCCTACTAACATCAGTCATCTCAAGAAGTTCTATGCTTGAAGATCCTTGGTATACCTAGCTTTTGAAAAATACAAAAGAAAAAAATAGTAAAGAGAAATAAGCGTCCAATGGTGAAAACTTGGCAATTCAAGCACCTTGGATAGGTACCTTGGTGAAAACCTGGTAATTCAGGTGCCTTGTGTACTAAAGACTAATCCATTATCTATCACTATCCTATCCCTCATCCATTTACCCACCATCCCATAAGACACACTTGCTTGTTCCTTTGGTGTTCCAACCAAATATCCAAAATCTGATGAAGCTTGTAAATACCTCCTGTACAGCTTGTAAATCTTGTACCAAAGCTTGTATTATACCTTGTAAATCTTGTACCATACCTTGTCTATCCAAATCTTGTCCAAGGTTTGTACCATATTCCAGCCTATAAATAATCCTGTATCCTAGCTTGTATACTATCACGTGCACACACAAAAATCCATTTTCCTTAAGCTTTTCGCAAACCATCTACCTATCCACCTATCACCTATTATAGACATCCCATCCTTCACAAACATTTCCATCTCAAAAAAAACCAAAACATGAACAAACTTGTACATTTGTAACATATCTTGGTCCATCAGCTTGTACATCCTCTTTAACTTAGTACCATTGTATCTATCCAGCGTTCATGTCAGTTTGTCCTTGATCAGCATCTTGCACCCATCACACATCTTGGTTAGCTATTCCAATGCATCCTTTAGCTAGATTTCCTGTCACCAAAGTGTTATCTTTCTTAGTTCAGCTTGCCAGATGCATCACTCATCCAAATCCACTAGCTTCGGTGCTCTCCAATAGGTCCTTGCAGGATATAGCTTTCCTCATGTCTGATCTTGGTCCGTTAGTGCCTTGTCCTACCCATCTCGTTGGCAAACGACTCTCTTTTGGATTTTCACTTTCTTTTGATTTGGGATCTTCCCTTTTGGGTCTTGAAGTATCTTTTCCAAGCAATCTCCTTGTTCCCTCCTCAAGGTTGCCACGATCTTTCATATCATGGTATGCTGCGAATGGGGCAATTAGAGTGTAAGGTCTTGATCAGGTCTTTCGTTTGTTTTTCTTTTCTGCTTGTGGGTTCTCCAGTGTCGTTTCCACGCTGCTTCCTCTAGGATTCATGTGTGATGCTGGGGCAATCCTTGTGTGTTTGTTTTGAGTTAGTTTGTTAGTCCTTTGGACGGTTGGTGAAAAGGCCTTGATGTTCTTGGTAACCTTGGCAATTAACCAATAGTCCTATAGCAAATCTAGTGCTCAACTACATGGTGGTACTTCTCTTTGAAGTATCCCCCGCTCAAAAAGCTTCAATGGTTTTCCTTCATCTCCATTATCCCCCACCCATATCCAGCATCTGTCTCTCCTACCCCAGCTGATGCATCAGTATCTCTTTGAATCACTCATCACTCTTAGCTTTAGGGATCCACAATCCTAGTCTTAGGGATCCACCAATCCAAATCAACCCACCAAGCCTCATCTTTCGAGATCCACAATCCTAGTCCTAGGGATCTCCGAAACCCATCTTCCGCCAATCTAACTCTTTGAAATCCTGTTCCATCAGCTTTATAATCCCCTCATCCATCTCCCTATCTTGGATTCCTTTTTATAGCGCTCTGCTCCTTCATCCTCCATCTTCCCTAAGGTCTTAAGCTTGCTTCCTCTTGTGCATCTGATTCTCCTTTATCATTCTCCCATAGTGAGAGTTTGAGCTAATTCAGCCCCTTCTCTTTGCCAATCTGAGTTTCCTTGCTCATCCCAGATTCTTGTACTTTTTCAAGAAGCCACCAAGCCTCGCTTTCTCTCCCCGCTGCCTTCTTGAGGGGGCATCTCATAGTCCATTCTCTCCTCTTCTGCTCTAGCCTTGGGCATCTTATTTTCTTATCTTTGATGTCATGCCACTTGCGGCATCACATCAAAGAGGGGCAAAATGTAGACACCTAAAAACCTTTAGAAAATAAAGTATTTTTATTTTCTGAAAAAGTCCTGATGACATCATCATTTATTAATTAATTAATTATTTAATTAATTAATTAATCTTTATGCCATTAAATCCCTTTATCTTAATTAAAAATATTTAATTAAGGAATCCCTCCCAAAAATGTTTAAATCTTATTTAAACATTATTTCCTTATTTATTAATTATTTAATTAATAAATTGACCAAAAATCCTAAAATAAATAAAAAAATTATTTTTTGCCCAAAAATTGGCCAATTTCCTTATGACCAATAACCTCTTCCAAAATCTTCTAATCCTTCTTTAATTTCAATTAAAGGCTAATCTCATCATTTCCTACCCCTAACCCCAACTCAAAATATTTAATTAAAATTAAATATTAATCCTCATGTTTATTAAAAAAGTTTTAATAAATATCTCCTCAACCCAAACCCTTGAAATAAATAAAACTTTATTTATTTCCTAAAAATCTAATTTATCCTCACCCTAAGAAGTTCTAGACTCTTCTAGAAAGTCTTCATCCTCATCCTAGGAAATTCTAGACTATTCTAGAAAGTCTTTATCCTCATCCAAAATCTAGACTCTTCTAGAAGATGTCTTTAAACCTAATCCTAATCCCCTCCTAACCTTGTCACATTCCCTAAACATGGGTTAAAACTTACTAACCCAAGCCAAAGTTAACAAATATCTCTTCCTTCACCCACCCTCATTAAATGCCATCCACTTGCCTATCCTTAAGCTAATCCTAAACCATCCTAATCCATCCTCTAATCATTTGCACAAGCCTAAACAAGCTTAAAACATTTCTAATCAAGTCCAAGTCGAATTTGCTCTCATCACCCTCAAAATATCTCAACCATAAAACTTTATGAAGTCCACTAGGTCATAAATGACTCTTACAAGCCCTTTTATTGCTCTTACAAGTCATTATGAGGGTCTTTATGAAGATTTTATCTCTTGAGCCTCCTTTGTTGACTCATCCTTGCCCTTTCCTCCATCCTCTCACCATGTGACATGTGTCACTCCTTGATTGGCTATAAGGAAGCACAATCCATGTGCTCTCCTCTCATGCAATCTGAGCCTTCCATAAGCTTTTTCCCATCCTTGCATCTTAGCCCTCAATCCCTCAAGCCTCTTGCCTATAAATTGGATCCTTCCCCTTTGCAAAATAACACAATCCATGAAGTAAAGTTATAATGCTATTTTGAGAGCCAAATCCATACTAAAGCCATCTATCCACACCAAAAATCCACAATCATCCATTGAAGCCCTTTTTGAAGCATAAAGCTTGAGCATACATCCTATCTATTTAGACAAAGCTACTCAACAAGAGAGCTTCTTATTGAGAGAGCCCATTAATGGCTCATATTCTCAATTAAGAGCTCATCTTAGTCTATCTTAAAGTTTATGAATTTTGTTTAGTTTGTAGAAGCTTTATTTAAATTTGGTTTCTATTAGCATACTAACATTTCTCATATACAGTCATGACCTTGAGGATAATTGAATAAAAGAAAAAACATTTAGTTCCAACTAAAAAGCCAACTATATTATTTTTGTTTCTTCTTTTACCAAGATTTATAGAGGGTCTCCTTATGAAGTCACCTCAAGGTCTCATGTGGAAAATTGTTGCTTCACTTGGTCACAAAGATGAGGATACTTTAATAAAAGAACACATATTTAGATTATAAAAGTATTTTTTAAGGACATTCTTGCTTATTGTAGATTCCCTCTAGTCATAGTCATCTATGTGCAAACACAACCCCTAGTGACCATCTTTCCATTCTTGGCACTAGATCTAGCAAATGTCTTATTCCTAGCTTTCCTCCTATGAACTCGGATGTTCTTTGTGATTTTGTGCTTGATCCTAATGGTTTGAAAAATGATAGTATTCCATCCTTGTTTCAATGGGTGTATCACTAAGAGGGTGTTTTCCCAATTACATTCAGACACCTCTACTAATGGACTCTAAAAAGGACCATTTTCCACCCTATGTTCATTTCCAATTCAGGCTTTGTCTCTACATGCGACCTTCATGCCCCTATTGACATTGGTTTGATTTCTTAGGGTTGGTAATGTTGCAATGAACCTGTGGTTTTTTAATATTTTTACAACTATGAATTATTTTGGTTGTCATATTGTTGGTGATGTGAAGTTTGCAACTTCAAGTTCAAGGCATTAGTGGTCCTATGAAATTATTTGAGCTTTTTGTGCTGTTGCATGCTCTTAATATTTGGTTATGGTTTCTTATAGATAGAGTGTGCTTGAAAAATTATATGTTTATTTGCATAAGGGCTTGTTTTGTTTTATATTCAACAATTTTTTGGTTTTCTCTTCTCAACTTACACAACTAGGTTTTTTATCTGTGGAACTCTTTCATCAAGGAAATAATTAATCTCTTAACTTATGTTAGGGGCTTCTTCATTTCATTTTTTATTGATTCAAATGACAAGAATTTGGTATTTGTTTGTGTATTACAAATGTCACAATAACACTAACTCTTGGTTAATTGCTAAACTTACACAATTAGGTGTTTGATTAGTGGAATTCTCTCATCAAGGGAACACTTGAGCTCTTAACTTATGTTAGAGGCTTCTCTATTGCATCATTTGTTGATTCAAATGACAAGGACCTGGTATTTGTTGGTATGTTATGGATGTCAAGATAATACTAACTCTTAGTCAAGCTTTGATCTATCTTTTTTAAATCCTTCTCCATCCTCTCCATATTAGACATATTTGTGTTTGGCTTTCAAATCTACCTCTCTAGTTTTAGAAATATTTTATTATGAGGCCAATACTAATGCTATTGGTTATTTTTTGAAGGTTGACTACCACTTTCTACATGGACCACTCTATATTTTCTTGGATTTTGGAAAACATGAGTATTTCCAAGCCTCTTCATCGAGATATTGTTATAATTGTGGATGGTAGGCTCAATTGCTAAACTATAAGGCTCTCCTTTCAAATATAAGATTTTACTTTTAAATATGCCACCAAGCTGCTTATTGTCCACTTTCCTTGTGCAAGAGCACAATGCCATGGTGGATGAATGCCCACAAAACTCACTCAATTTGATTCTTCTAATTCTTTCATTGATGACTACTCTCAAAATTATGATTCTTCTTAGGGCATTAGGTCTTCTCTTCTAGGTCATCCATGGTTGGCATAGTTGTTTCAAGCCCTACTTCTACTCCATCAACTCTATTAACTTTGATTGCTTGTTATATTATTCATTGGCTTTGGTTCTTTAGAGGGATCCTTGTATAATTGACACATATCTAGCAACTCCCTACTTCTACTCTATTGATTTCACTTTCTTAGTCTATTGGTCATTGAATTTGCTTCCACTTCTACCTACTCCTAAAATGATGAAAATTTGATGTTTGGTTACTTTAGGGAAATATTCTTCTAATTATGTTGCACTCACAAATAGACTCTTTGAGGGGTAATATCCTTCCCCCTTTTCATAGACAATCAAGATATGGAAGATATTGTTAGCAAGTCTATCTCCCAAACACACTTGAAGATAGTGTTAGCAAATCTATCTCCCAAACACACCTTCCTTCTTTCTTGAAGGCAATGGTTGTTCAACAACAAAAATAGATCCTTATAACATGTCTCCCAAATGTCACAAATCTATCTCCTCATAAAGTTAGATGGGAATCCTACTTTATTTTTGTTGTGCCCATGGATAAGCCCTATAGGAGGTGGGGGGCAGGGTCTCCTCCCTTCCCCAAATTTGAGTACTTGAAAGTAATATTTGTTAGATAATTATTTGACTTGGAACATAATGTTTTTGGTTGTTCAAAAGTACATGTCCTTTTCAAATTTTTCTAGGTGTTTAGATTTTAATTATATTGGATGTAGTTGTATTAATTTGCACTTGACAATTGACAACTTACTTGCAGTTCTCTTCAAAAATAATTTACTTAAAACAAGAATGATTTCGTGTGAAGCTTCTGCAAAATGGGGTCTCCATGCACCAAATTGTTAGCTCACTTATACATTAAAGGTAAGGACAATTAAATACAACTTCTCTTGCTTTGGAAGGTGGCATTTAAGGTCCTCACAAAAGTGTACACCTTGAACTAAGATCATCAAATATATTGGAATCATGGTGATTTTTTGAAAAAGGTAGTACAGATATATTGTTGATGTCAAAATTTTAGTCATTGACAGAGTCCAAGTTTTCATGAGGAATGGTTGTACAAATATGCTTGTGTAGTCAAACTTTCATGACCCATCATTGCACAAATGCATTGGTGAAGTCAAATTTTCAAGTACTATTACTTGTTTTTAATTTTGAACCCTTACTGAGTCATCCTCATAAAAATCCCACTTATATATTCAAAAGAAATATTAGAACCCTGGTTTGTTAAACTGGGAGCTCCAGGGCCTATTATGCTTTGAAAAGGAAAGAGAAAGGAAAAACCTAAAATAATATAGACCTTTGTAAGAATTTTCCTTAGAGTAGAATTCACCCAAGACCAAGGAACTCAAACACAAGCACAACAGCAGACCAAACAAAGAGTATGATCAAAATGACGATATATTCATTCAATATGCCATATCAAAGTACACTAGGAGTGCTTGTATATAAAGGCCTCTGGAGAGCTTCTAGAATGCATAGAAGTCAGCAACATGATAAGTCATACCACTAGGCACATGTCCACCATATATGGGTTATCCTCTATTAAGCACAAAAGTAAGTGCGATGATGAGAGGATAAGCCTACAATGGTGTAGCATGCAAATTTATGTTGTAGACAACATGTGCTAAAAAGAAAGTGTGAATAACTATTTTGTCTACATGACAACTCAGTGAATGATGCAAACTCTAGTGTGTAGGCACCATGTACTAAATTAGAGTTGTGTACTTTTGTGTTGTCAACATGACAAATGAGAGTACACAAACTCCTAAGTGTCTCACCTAAATAAATAATAAAATAATGCAATATAAAAATAATAATGCATCAACCTAAGTAAACTTAAGTGTAAATAGTAAATACTTATTTACACCAACACCCCCCTTAAGTGCAACTTACGGGAATGCCCTTAAGCTTACAAAATCTAGGATGCAATGCATGATGGGTCCCAGATACTAGGCCATGTTAGGTACCCATGTACATAATGCAAATGCAATCTCTCATAAAGTAGAGAAAGAGGGAAAACCTCGTTGGAAAAAACCCTCCCCCAAAAAGAGAGATGAAAAACACATACGATGTATGGATGGATGGAGTAATCAAGACCCCCCCAATTACAATGTACATCTAGTATATACATTAGAGAATGATGAGAAGAGGAAGAGAGATAGGATTGGCTCCCCCCCTAAACAAGAATGCTTGCTAGTGACTGCTCTGATGAAGAAGATGATCCAAGACTGTAGAATGGTGTTCCTCCCCTTAGGAAGAAACAAGGCCAAGGTACAAATGATATGCTTCTGCTATGTGTAGAAAGGATTTCATAGATAAATGATGTCTCTGAAACCTACTCAACTAGCTAAAGAGCCTGTCTCAAAGAATTGTTTGTCTCCTTAGCTGATGAAGGAGCCCTCTGCAACTACTGATCATAAGTATCCACAATCACTTCAACCTATAATGATCGATCATGTAGAAAATGAACAAGAGGGTCAAATGGAGCCCTCATGACAACTGAAGAAGGTGTTGTTGCATCAAGAAGAAGAGGCAAATCATCAATATTGTCCCCCAAATCTACCGCTGATGCTGGAACTGGAAGACTAGATGTACCTTATTGTGCTAGACCTATCACTATGACAATATATGCATGTGGACTAGACTGATGTAGTGACCTCTCGCTACAACTGTCGATAGAACCCCACATGTCTAAATCTATTGAAGCACTATCGCTAGTGTCACTATCAGTTTCCACATAATATGATGTGTGGAGAGGATTAGAGGAAAAGCTTGGTGAACTTTCCTCAAAGTGTACATCCTTCTCCACAAAAATATGATGTGTCTCTGGATCCATGAGTTTATATGCCTTCACACTATCTTCATAACCAATGAAAGTACAAGGCTGAGGTGACTGTGCCTTGCATCCCCTAGAAGATATCTTTGCCCATGCAGGACAATTGAAGACTCTGAAGTGTGTCACAATAGGTTTTTTGTCGCAGCATGCCTCAAAAGGAGTCTTGCCATCTAAGGTTGGATGAGGAGATCTATTAAGAATGTGAGTGGCACTACTAATTGCTTTAACTTCAAGTGATGGATCTAGAGACTTGGCTTGTATCATGCAACTCACCATAGACTTCAAGAGTTTTGATCATCAATGCTACAACATTTGTCTTATGCAGACTAAATGCTTGTGGATTTTGAAGATCAAGTCCCTCAAGTCTACAAAAGTATTTTAGTCTTCTATTCACATACATGCTTCCATTGTCCATTCTTAGAACTTTGATGGATTTTCTCAATTTCTATTCAACGAGTCTTGAAGGCTAGAAACTTGTCCAACACTTCATTCTTATGACAAAGAAAATAGACCCAAGTGTATCTTGAAAAGTCATCAACAAAAGTAAGTATATAGTGACCCTGGCTGACTATTATTACTACAAAAGGTCTTGCTAATACCATGTGAACCATCTGTAGAACAACTGGTGCTCTTGAGGACTTCCCTTTATGTAACTTCTCCTCTAGATTCATATCCACTGAACCTATTGAACATTCACCATGGGAAAAGTTGATTTGGGGTAGAGCTTTGACCATTCTATTTGTGCAAAGTTGCTAAAGATAGAGAAAGGCAAGATGACCAAACCGCTCATGCCAAAATTGCATTTGAGAATTTGATTGAGATAACAAGGCCTATGAAGGAGACTTGGGCGCAAAATGGGAGAAAAAGTATAATCTTTTATCATGATTCACTTTCCCCACTACAACCAATTAGTCATCTTTTAGACTATGCACCTGTACTGAGTTAGGAAGGAACTCAACTCTGTGACCATCTCTAAGGTGAGTGATTTGGTAGATTGATAGGAGATTTGAACTTAGGTTTGGAACATAGAGAACATCTTGAAACTCTCCATTTTCCATTTCCACGTTTCCTTTTCCTTCAACTTCCATTTTAGTTTCATCTCCCACGAAGATGTGTGATACCTTTGACGGCTTCATTGAAGAAAAATCCTCATTTGAAGAACCCATGTGATATGAGGCACCTAAGTCAAGTATCAATTCCTTTGAAGAGTTTGAATTTGTTATGAGTGCTTGCCCTTTTCCCTTTGAATTTGAAGAAGATCCTTTATCCTTATAAGCATTAGGCAATGAAACATTATGTTTCTTCGTGATGTTGGTCAACTCATCAATCTTTTTATGATAACACTCATGTTCTTCATGACCCATTTTCTTGCAATAAGAACACTTTTTTTTGTCCTTATTGTTGTCCCCCTTCTTGTTGGGATTTGAGGAAGACTTGCCTTGTTGATTGGATTGTGGTGTTGTCTTTTCTGCATCCTCTGATTTTTCTTCCATTTATTATTCTTTTCCTTTCCTCTATTTGAAGACTATCTAGCTGAATTTTGAGAATGCTCATTATTGGCCACCGATGCTTTTGACTTAGGTGAATTGAGAATCTTCATTGATTTCAACTTCTTTTCTTCTGTATCCAATAGATCAGCATATTCATCAAAAGAGACTTTCTTATTGGTAGACCCTAATGTAATCTTTAAGGTGTTATAATGGTGAAGGGCCACACCACCCTACCAACTCACAAACAAGAATGCAACAATATGGAGACCAAGAGAAATAAAAAAAATGCTTCACAAGAAATTTTATTGTACTTGAAAATCCTTACAACACCCACAAGATGATATCATAGATATGACTTCTTCAAGAAGAAGTTTACAAATTCTTCAACATAAGAGAAATCCCAAATAAGAGTCTTCACACCAAGAGCTTCACCAAGAACTTCTACTTGAAGAGCTACACCTTTAGAGCTTTCACACCTTGAAGTCTTCACGCCTTCTAGCTTCTACTTCTCGAGCTTGATTAGAAATGCTCATATGCCTTGCTTAAATAGGCACTTACCACCCAATACATGACTTATCCACAACCTTCTAGAATTCCTCCACAACCTTCTACAACTTCCATAACCTTCTACAATATCCACAACTTTCTACAATATTCATAACTTTCTAGAATTCTACCCACACACCTCGATAAATGGAATGACAACCATTTATATTTTATTTTTCTATTATGCCACCTATTCACCTCGAAAATAGAAATCCCCTTTTCGTTTCTTTTCTCCTTTTTAAATTATTTATTTATTTCTTCTAATTTTCATCACTTACTCTCTCCTCCACAATTTTTTTTTTTTTAAATTACAAATTTTACATTCAACATGCATCCCCTTTATTTTGGATGCAAGATGCTCCTACATCAGACTCTCCAGGTCCGAAAAGATGTTCTAATAATTGGAAGAACATCTTTCAGGATTCAGCACATAAATCCCAAACTGGTTCTTCACATATATGTCCTCCAAATCATCAACTTGCACACTCTTTCCCTTGTTTTTCTTCTTCTCCTTCACATCCACCATAAGTGTTCCATAGGTCTGCTTCCCATGCTAATTTTTAATCTTCTCAAAATCTGCCAACTCAACTCGACTACCAACACTCAAGTTTCTCCTATTGAGTACTTCATTTTGCAAAGGAATCAACCACCTTTCTCAATAGTAAACACATTCTTAACACAATCATGCATAGCCCTGCAATCATACTGCCAAGGTCTACCAAGTAACACATGACAACTGTTAATATCCACAATATCACACAATACTTGATCCTTATACCGCCCAATCTGAAAATCAACAAGGCATTGCTCCCTCAATTCCAAAGCATGCTCACCTTGCAACCAGCCAATCCTATAAGGACAAGGATGTCTCAATCTCTTCAAACCAAGTTTTTGAACCATCTCCTCAACAATAAGGTTATCAGTACTACCACCATCTATAATCACCTTGCAAACTTTCCCACCAAGCTTACAACAAGTTTTGAACAAACTGGTCCTTTGACAAGAATCCAATGTCTTCTTACCCATTAGTACTCATCGAGCCAAAAAACTTTATCCTTCGTCAGGATGACTTTCTTGGACTTCAACCTCATTCACAATAGTAGTTGTCCTACCAATAGAATATTCAAAAGATCTATGCCCTTCTTGACTACACTTGAAACAATTACCTCTGAATACACCTCCACCTGTCCTTCTTCTTTGTTCAATAGGTTTTGGTTCACCTTCTGCTTTTGGTTTAGCTTGTATTGAACTACCCTACTTCTCCTTCCCTCGGGAACTACCTTGATTCTTCATCTTTAGCTTCTCCTCTACTCTCAAAGCATACTAATAAGCATCCTCAACTGTGGAAATATTCAGCATACTAACCTCATCCTAAATATTGAATCTCAAACCATTAATGTACCGTGCTACCTTCTCCTTTGACAATTCTCTATGCCCAAACCGAATAGTCAACTTGTAGAACTCCTCAGTGTAATCCTTCACAGTCATATCCTTCTGTTTTAGATTCTGCAACCTCTTAAACAATTCAAGTTCATAATCAGCCAAAATGAACTTTGCCTTTAACTTAGTCACCATCAATTTCCATCTAGTGATCTTCATTTCACCTTCCTCTTCTCTATCTCTTTGTAGTTCCTTCCACCAAAGACCAGCATGTCCCTTCAACTTAGTTTGTGCCAACCTTACTCTCAATGGATCTTCAATACCCTCAAGCTCAAAGTAGTCCTCTAATTCACCAATCCAATCAATCAGGTCTTCAGGATTCAAAGTACCTAAAAAATTAGAAACCTCCATCTTATGCTTCAGCTTCAATTGAGATCCAGGTCGAGCAAACTAACTAGCCCTAATTCCAATAGGTCTCTCCTCATGATCACTTCTATCCTCACTACTAGCTTCAAGGTCTTTGGCAACTTCGTCATATCTGTCTTCAGTACCCACATGCCTAGGTACACCACCCAAAGCACTCACAATTTTAGCAATCATGTCACTCTTCATCAATGCAATCTCTGATTTAACCTCTGCTCTTATCTTCTCTAAGATTCTTTCTTCCATAGCTTCACTAAGGTCATCATTTTCCTTACGGTCCAATCTTCTTGGAGGCATCTTCCAAAAATTTAGCAAACCCTAAGCAACAAATCCACCAATCTAAAAGATCAATCAGCCACAAGATCAACCTTCTTTGCAAATCCTAGTGTAAACTGCCTCACGTTCGGTGATCTATCCACACACTCAGGAACTCCTGCTCTAATACCACTTGATGAAGGGCCACACCACCCTACCAACTCACAACCAAGAATGCAACAATATGGAGACTAAGAGAAATTAAAAAAAAATGCTTCACAAGCAATTTTATTGTACTTGAAAATCCTTACAACACCCACAAGATGATATCATAGATATGATTTCTTCAAGAAGAAGTTTACAAATTCTTCAACATAAGAGAAATCCCAAATAAGAGTCTTCACACCAAGAACTTCTACTTGAAGAGCTACACCTTTAGAGCTTTCACACCTTGAAGTCTTCACGCCTTCTAGCTTCTACTTCTCGAGCTTGATTAGAAATGCTCATATGCCTTGCTTAAATAGGCACTTACCACCCAATACATGACTTATCCACAACCTTCTAGAATTCCTCCACAACCTTCTACAACTTCCATAACCTTCTACAATATCTACATCTTTCTACAATATTCATAACTTTCTAGAATTCTACCCAAACACCTCGATAAATGGAATGACAACCATTTTTATTTTATTTTTCTATTATGCCACCTATTCACCTCGAAAATAGAAATCCCCTTTTCCTTTATTTTCTCCTTTTTTAATTATTTATTTATTTCTTCTAATTTTCGTCACTTTCTCTCTCCTCCAGAATTTATTTTTTTTAAATTATAAATTTTACATTCAACATGCGTCCCCTTTATTTTGGATGCAAGATGCTCCTGCATCATATAAGAAGAATCAAATGTGGAATACTCCAATGGCAGCTTGTTATGAATAAGATAGATCAATCTGTCATCTTTAATAGGATTCCCACAATCAATAAGCTTTTTCCTTAGTTCATTCACTTTAATGATGAAATCCTATATAGAACCAAATGACTTAGGATCTAAGGAGAAAGCTCATCTTCAATTTTGAAAACATCCTCTTCAGACACTTTACCATATAGGTTTTTGAGGGTATCCCAAGCTTCCTTGGATGTAGAAGACTTCTTAATTTGATACATGATCTTGTCATCAACCCCCAAACATATAGCACCTAGGGTTTTCCAATCCATTGCCACCCAAGTTGAAATATCACTTGCTGATACATTATCACCTATTGGTTTAGGAAGGGTACCATCCACATATTGAGAAACTCCATTATGCATTAAATGATACCACATTTTGATTGACCATGTCGCATAGTTATGTGGAGTTAATTTTGGAAACTTAAAATTTTTCATAATGCAGAAAATGAAAAAAAATTGCAGAAAAGAAGGAACACAACACCAAGAACCCCCCCCCCCCCCCTTTTCACTAAATCAAGAAATGCCCCCCAAAATAGATGCTTTTGGCACTTTATAAGTAGTGCGATTACAATGGCCACTTGCCAATTTTTGGCCTTCATGGACTTCTGATTTTGCTTGTTACGACCTCTTGAAAGAGTAGAAATCTAGAACTTTACAATGTACAACAATTTGAAGTAATACAAAGCAAAGAAAGACCCTATTTCAGAAAGTGACACTTTTGTCTACACAACCCTACAATCTGATAACAAATCTAGAAAGTAGATGAAAAATAACACACTTTCAAAAAAAATGAAACCTATTTTCATTTCTAGATAAACCCGTACAAAGCGTTTGAAGTTGCAAAATGTAGGATTAAGCAAGTACAGTCACCAAAAAATACAATTTCTAAAAAAATCGTGCACCAAAACTAGAAAAGAGCTGCACCACTAAAATTTTTAGGAAATTCTACCCAATTTCAAAAAAAAATTGCACTTGATTTGGAGTCCGGATGACTAAGATATGGCCTCCCAAAGTTGGACTGCAAAATCAAAAATCAATCTAGAGAGATGTTGCATCAGCAAAAGACGGGGTTAAATTTGATGATCATATGACCATCGTAGCAGTTCAAATTTTCCCTAGAATGACGATCAGATAGCTATCAAATTTAGGCTCAAGAACTGGATGACATCAATGAAAATGGTTCCCCTTGATGACGTTAGCGTGACATCAGCACTGTATAAATGGTGATGTCAATGTTGTACAGACTATACAGACGTACAATAAAAATTTGGCATGTCCAGGTAAGCTGGAGTATAGTTTTCCATGTACTGCCACGTGGATCGCTAACTTGGCAGGGGCACTGACTTGTCACAGAAGCTGACTAGGATATACAGTCATGGCTGATTGGATCTTCGCGTGGTAATCTTGACAAATAAAATGACAACACTTGTCCACTTGCAGATTGGTTCATGTGTCTACGGTGGAGCAATGAAAATTCATCGCGTGGCGTGGAACAGAGGATTGTAGGCTGCCGAAAATAATGCACACGCCCAAATTTGAAACACAGTTGTCGAAGCTTGGTTTGCAAGGTTGAAAGTCATTTTACTGTTGCCAGAAACCTTCACAATGACATCAGAGTTTCTTTGAATTGTCCCACATTGAGTGGGAAAAAGATTATGATGCAATATAAAAGGAAACCACCACTATTAACAAATAAAATAGTGAGCGCTGTGGCATTTGGCTTGCCATGATATAATGCGGGGTCCATCGAATTTCGTATGCCGGTAGTTGTAGTCGCTCAAAAAATTATTTGAAGCCACCAAAAAAAAGATTGTTGCCCACCAAATTAATAAGGTGCCTGCAAAATTAATAAATAGTCTGCAGGTCGGGGTGTGACTACCTAGTTCTGCAAAAAACAATTCTCTGACTAGGCAAAAAAATCCAAAAATGCCCAAATCGAAAAAATTGCAGAGAATTAAATTAAAAATCAGATATGAACAATAGATTAACAGATCGATTAGATCATACCCGATTTGCAAATCGGTGCCTCCAAGTGCCAATTTGCAAAATAAATTTGCTTCACAATCAACTTTAGCCCAGCATAGGAAAATTTATAGTTGATCTTCACCGAATCAACATTTTTGGACAAAATGGCGAGGTCATATCTGGCTCTAGATGTCCCCAATTTTTGTAGATACTCTGGATTCAAGTCAAGGTGTTGAAGCATGAACAGTCACAAATGGCTATGTGTAGAGAATCTCCCCGAGTTCTGATACCATGTAAGAATTTTCAGAATTCACCCAAGACCAGGGAACTCAAACACAAGCACAACAGTAGACCAAAGAGAGAGTATGATCAGAATGATGATATATTCATTCAATATGGCATATCAAAGTACACTAGGAGTGCCTATATATAAAGGCCTCTGGAGAGCTTCTAGAATGCATAGAAGTCAGCAACATGATAAGTCATACAACTAGGCACATGTCCACCAAATATAGGTTATCCTCCATTAAACACAGAAGTAAGTGTGATGATGAGAGGATAAGCTTACAATGGTGTAGCATGCAAATTTATGTTGTAGACAACATGTGCTAAAAAGAGAGTGTGAATAACTGTTTTCTCTACATGACAACTCAGTGAATGATGCAAACTCCAGTGTTGTAAACACCATGTGTTGAATTAGAGTTGCATACTTCTATGTTGTCAACATGACGACTCATGAGAGTACACAAACTCCTAAGTGTCTCACCTAAATAAATAATAAAATAATGCAATATAATAAAATAATGCATTAACCTAAGTAAACTTAACTAAGTGTAAAAATAGTAAATACTTATTTACACCAACAACCTTGTTTCCTAGTAATCTTTAGGATGCCTCCTAAGGCATAATAGTGAGTAAAGATCTTCCCAAATTTTCAACAAGTTCGTTCTCAAGGTGAGTAAATAAAACAAATCACAATCATAAGGGTCTAACTTCCAAAAATAATTCAAACCTAAGGGATAGGTGTGGCATAAATATTTTAGGAGAAATACTTCATCTTGGTAGTGATAAGAAGAGGAGAGTTGCAAGAAAATCTAGAAAATTTATACTTTGCTAGTGAAACAAGGTCTAGCAAAGCCCACTTGGTTATTCAATACCCCACCTTTCACTATTCAGGGTGAACTTAGATTTTCAAAACATTAGTGTTTGGAACCACGGGACAAGAAAATTTATTTAAAACATCTCTAGCATTATTCAAACATTACTAAAATAACCTAGAGTCTGAATGCTTTTCTAAACTCATTTTGGAACATAGAATAGAACATCCCGAGTATTGGGCAAAGCCCACTTGATTATTCAATACCTCACCTTTCACTATTCAGGGTGAACTTATATTTCAAAACATTAATGTTTAGAACCACAAGACAAGAAAACTTATTTAAAACATCTCTAGCATTATTCAAACATTACTAAAATAACCTAGAGTCTGAACACTTTTCTAAACTCATTTTGGAACATAGAATATCTTGGGTTTGAACTCGTAAAAAATTTATACTTATAGGATACTATACTTTCTAGGGTAATAATATGAAACATGGATGCCTAGTGTACTTAGTTAAGAAAACATGGTAATACCACTTACTAGATAACCAACCCTTATTGTTACATAAAGGTCAAGAGATGATAAGAATATAATTCTTAGATTGACATATATTGCAAGGTCAATGGTTTTTAAGATGAAAGGATTATAAAAAATATCTTAAAGTATGCATGTGTTATACACCTACTTCTCATGAAAAGGATTATAAGAGATATCTTAAGGTATACATGTGTTATACCCCTACTTCTAATGAAAAGGTTGCTCATAGGAAAAACTTGACATTTTGAGACAAAATAATATGTAGATAGATTAGATAGATTGTATCCTTGTTTGAATCTAGAAGATGGATGAACTATTACAATAGGGTATAGAAATAATCACTGGAGTCTTTAGAAAGGTTGAATAGTTATATAACTCTAATATATTATCATTGTTAATGGTTCTCAAGAACAAATGAAGTCTTGTATACAAATAACAAAATGGTTAAGAAGATTTACTTGACATCAGTAAAATCATAGTTAAGCTTAAGTTTTAAACTTTGTAGAATATCGTAAAGCTACATATTGTAAAGCTGCTTTGAGCTAGGAAAATTTGGGACAGCCATGAGAAGCAATTCTAATCAGAATAATATTTTGATACTAGAAAATAATAAGACAATTAACCATAAACATATATTAACAAGAAAAATGTATTAAACTAAAAATTTATCCACCAAACCTTGTCATTTTAGATTCAGTGGCTGAACATTAGAAGAAATGTAAATCACTAACATTTTTGAAAAGAATCAATTAAATTCTGTAGCTTTACATCCCCGTATAAAATTCATGGAATCTAACTGAGAACAACATTTTCCTTGTTGAACAAATCAGCTGACACATTCTCCTTTAGACTTCCTAGAGTATAGTCATAAACATTACCAATCATACCTCTAGTTTCCTTACAAAATCTTTAGCGCTCTGGATCTTTTTTGATATGGGAAAGAGGGCTGTTATTATTCTTCAAGTATTTTCACAAACCTTACCAGTTCCCCTAACTTATCTGGTGCCCAAAATGGTATTAAAGGCCGACTGAATTTTCCTACATAACATTACATCTTATCTACATTCAGTGTTTAACTCTTTTTTCTGCAGAAATTTCTCAGATCAACAATCATGACGCTAACATCATCGAGGGTACCCCTGGATGTAGAAAGCTCTACAAGCTTTTTGCAAGCCATCATAGGACCTCTTTTAGACAATTGGGACCCGGGCATTGTATTCTCCTTAAGATCTTCATCAATGCACCCTATATTGGTACAGTTGCCATTCACACTCCTGACTTTCAGAATCTTTGGCAGAGTTCCCAAAGAAATTTTCCTGGCCTTTGGTGGGGGGCTACTGTTCTCATTCCATGCTTGTCCTAGTTGAAGAAATTCAGGAAGTTTATATTGTTCTTGCCTTTCTTCTATACAAAAAGGTCTCGCAATGTCCACTGCTTCTTGATTATTGACCTGATACAAGTAAAAGCATAATAAAAATGGGTTGTACAAGATATTTTCCACAAAGTAGTCAAATTATGATGCTGTTATAAGAATTAAATTGTGTAGTTTGGCAGCCGAACTTATTGCTATATGTTTCATGAGTTAATAGTGAGTATTATCTTAGATGGAACGAGTGCTAGTGTACTATTCATTCTCGTAAAGGTAGGGTTCTACTTCTTGTAAATCCACTACTCATAAAACGTTGGATCAGTAAATTTGACTGGAAAACTACACAGTTAAATCATGATAGCACTCTCTTATAACATAACAAAAATGTTTTACTGAAACAAAACACAAACATTAATTCATACTTCTGGGTAAGATTGTGTGTTAATTTATTAACATCAATATTTCAGATCATACTCAATGATCTATCATCAGAATGAGAGAACTAAGAAAGTAGACAGAAACATTTTAGATTAAAAAATGCACACACTCAAGGTTCTCACTATGGACAGCATATTAGCAAACAAATAAGAATGCGAGCTTCAAGCCTACCTTCTCCCAAAGTCCATCAGATGCCAGTATCACAAATTCACATTCAGATGTAATAGGCAGCTTTCTGGTGTCTGGTTCAGATGACACCCATTGTTTTAGAGGCAAATCTCCTATGCTTCTAGATACAGCTAAGGTTCCCTGTACTCTCCAGGTACCATGATGAATATCCACATAACCACCCTGCAGTAATCCTCAAAAAATTTCAGCAATCCTATCAATGAAAAAGGTAGGAAACAAATCAATGCTGCAAATTGTGCTTAATGGTTACCAGATTTTCAATCCTTTTCTTTTCTTTCTCTATTCCTGGTTTATGATCCAGGGTAAGGGCTTCTGCATTTCCGTTTCTACTTAGTACTGCCCGGCAATCCCCAACATTACCAACAACTAAGCAACCATCCTTGATAGAAGCAGTTATACAACATGCCCCACTGCTTACACCCTGCTTCAATTTAAAGCGGGTTAGACAAATCTTACAAAACCAATATTAAAATTTGGACTCAATTTAAAGTGAGAAGAAATTGATAATAGATATATATGGACAATCCATACTCTTATATTTGTGCTTTTGGATGAGGTTGAGTGTGTTTTTAATCATCAATGTTTTGGATCATACTCAATGTTCCATCATTAGAATGAGAGAGCGGAATGCCAAAAGACAATCTCATGGTTCTCATCTTTTGGCATTCTTGAGCTCATCTTAATGATGGATCATTGAGTATGATCCGAAACATTGATGTTGAGTATGATCCGAAACATTGATGATAAAAAGAAAAACACACAATCTCATCCAGAAGCATAAACATAAGAGAAGAAATTTCCAATCTTCTAAATTTTTAGAGACATCATGTCTCAATCCAGAAAACAAGACCTCAGCAACAGAAATTGTCGCTCAAAGAAAATCCTTCAATAGAAAACAATTTAATGTTTCAAACCAAGATGATATTCCTACCCAGACTTTGCAAGTAGTTTACCTGCTCTAAAAACTGTTTGTCTGTGGCTAAATATCCAGCTTTAATTGCCTTCTCTAGATCTCCCGATTTGACCATCAAATCCTCAATATTTTCTCCAAGTTTCTCTGCAACAAATTCTGCAGCTTTTCGGCCTCCATGACCATCATAAACACCAAAGAATGCCTGCCAAACACAAATAACCACAGAAAATATAACAATTCTGTAATAACTAAATACGTCAAAACATCTGAAATTTCTTCATTAATGAATTATTACCACTCCACTTTTATCTATCTATCTCTTTAGCTAAACCAAAGCTGGAGAATGGTATTCGGAAGCATTTGTAATGACTTTTATCGATCTGTCAGGGAAGGAAACGTATGGCAAAAGAGTATGTCCATTGTTCATTGCATGTGACATAGGACTGGCAATTTAGATATCTGTGTAAATATTGTGTATAAATTTTGATGATATATGACTTACACAAGCATTGGGTAGTAAATACTTAAAACCTAGATTAGGCTTAGAATGCAGCTGAGAGCAGCAACTGGAGAGGATCATAAGCACTCCTTAAGGTTGTTCCACTGACATAGTGAACACTACTGAAGGCTGTTTACACTGGCAGATAGAACACAGAAAAATATGAAAATTATATATGAAGTTGTATTTATGGCATGACCCATTGCTGTTGCCAAGTGCGAGGGAAAGATAAAAGCCATGCATTCTACCCTCGTCTCTGCATGTTGTTTTCTTTTCTTAGCAAGTATTGAATTGAGATCTATTTCATCAAAACTGATATACAATACAACAATACAGAACGGCAGATTGAAGATCGCACATAAATTGTTGTTGTAACATCATGTTTGACCTATTTTATGTGTTAGTGCGATACCATATTGCACCTATTTGCTCGTGCAATATCATGTTCACCTATTTGATTGAGTTCTTTCAGGAAAATTTGTTTTTCTCGTAACTCATAAGCAGCTAATAATGACATATCATCCTTGAATGGTGGCAATTAGATACCACCTCTGCCTCATCAAGTGCGGCCACTGTCTCTACTTAGTTGAATCAAATCCTTTTTTGAATGACTGAACTTTCTTTTGAATTATTAATACAAACAAAAATTAGAGAACATCTGCTGCTATTCCTTAACAGGGCCTAGTTTGAGTAGATACTCTGGTTTATTTCTTTAGCCTAGCTCTGCATGCAATTGGTATGAAGGAATGTCTACTTGACCGAAGCCCTGCTAATAGAAGCAAAACAGCATATGGGGCCAGAATATTTCACCCTCATGGCAGACTGAATAATTAAAACTTGCAATCACCGAGGGAATTCAAATCTGTGTGTCCTTTTTATATTTTCCAGTTTCCTGGATATCTTGCTCTTAGACTAAAAGTTTTCAGGTTTAAAAGTATTTTTCTCAAAATGCAACGTTTGACATCTACAAAAAGGGAACTACTTGGTTTCGCCTCAAGAAGGTACTAGTAGGCTGCACCTCTCAAAAGATCATTGGATTACATTGCCTGCTATACGTTGAAAAGTTTAAAATATATGAGGCCAAAAATTTCAGCTAATGATCAAATTCTCTCTTTGGGAGCGGTGAAATTGTGCAGGATTTCTGAAAAAACCACTGGAACTCAAGAATGAGGATTTTGTGAGATGTGTAACAGACATGGGTAAGTATTCAAAACAACAACTAAAAGCAAAATCAGCTTATGAATAAGCAGAGTACCAATAATGATTCTGTATCCATATCTATAGCATGATATCCGGGTGTCAAAAAGACTTCCAACTTTTCAATCTTTCTAAGATTACCTAAACCAGAAGAATAGAAGGGTTTCTCTTACCTGCTGATCGTCCCCATTAATGTTTGTAGTGACCTTGTGGGTATCTTCCATGAATTCCTTCTTTCCCTTTTTACAGCAAAACCCATAGTACTCACCTTCAAAACTAACGCTTTCTTCCTTTGCAGCTTTGTCATTAAGGTCGATTCTTTTAAGCTCTCTGGGAGACTTAGGGATATCAAGCTTTGGAGGGCGTTTCCTTTTGAGCGGCGGAGAAGAAAGTACATTTAAACTGCCAAAATCATTTTCTAGCTCAGTATTGATCTCTGTCAAAACCCCTAGTTCAGCATACTCTTTCGCCTTGGTTGGAAATCTCTGTCTGCTCCCTCTCTGCGAAATCTTCAAGCTCTGCCCCAAAACACTCATAGTATTGATATGATCCGCCTGTAATGGAGGAGGGTGATTCTCATCATGAATGATGGGGCGAAGCCTGGAAGAATGTATTGAAATCTTTGAAGGAGAATGATGGTTCTGGTGATTCACATTGCTAAAGCTCAGATTCAAATTGGGGGAACCTGAATTCTTTGAAGGGGAATGATGATGCTGGTGATTCACATTGCTAAAGCTCAAATTCAAATTGGGGGAACCTACATTCTTCGAAGGAGAATGGTGGTTATTCACAATGCTAAAGCTCAGATTCAAACTTGGAGAACCTGCATTGCTCAATGGAGATGATCGCAGAACTGGTGATCCTGAATGTATCATTTCTGCAGTGGAATCAATATCACCACAACTCTTCAAGGATGGGGACCTGCATGAACCCAATACAGGGGAGCTTACACGAGCCGCCAAGCAAGACATATTTGCTATTTCTCTGCAGATTCGAACACCTAAAACACTTCACACAAAGGCCCCGAACATATAAATGCTAGATTTGGAAAAAGACCAAGTTTGAAGCTCCTTCGTTAATACACAAATATGAACCGAACAGCCCACGTTTGAAGCTTCTGTAATGAAAAAGCTTTGTGGGTATTTGAGAAAAACACTGTAAACCACTGCTTATTTAACAAAGAAACTCTTTCCCCGATCATGAAACCTGTATTGACATCAAATAGATAAACACGGGTGGATTGAATGCTTAATGGGAAAACCCAAATGCTTCACAGATTACTTTTTAAGTTGTCTGTGAGCCTTCAGAAAGAACAATGGTAGAATCATGTGGGCTAAATGTTTGCTCCTCTATTTTGGGTTTACGAGGAAGCGAAGACGATGGAACATAATCTTGTTGAATGCTTGTGTTGATTGCAACGGATTTGTTTTTGTCCGTTGGAAGAATAGCCGTTTGTAAACGTATGGATATTCTCATTGACGTCAGTTATCTGCCGTACTTATTACGCTCCCGTTTTCATTCATTTTACTTTGACTAGGCTTTGACTGGCGAGAAAATCAAATGTAGTGTTGTTCTTTACCTTGTCTGTTTGGGCGCTCCAAAAGAATTTTCCGCAGCTTTTTGACTCCTACGCCTATGCACCTACGCCTAACATAAAGTAACTCCATGTTTTCATGCTGTTAAGTGGGTTTTGTAGGTGGGAGTGGTGTTCTCCAAAAAAAAAAAAAAAAAAATTAGAAAATTAGAATTTGAAATGAGGTTTCGTTGTGTTCAAAGTGAAATTATTATTATTTTAATTTTTTTTGGGACAAATGGGAGGTTTGAACTAATAACCTTTCCTAAGAAAGCCATGCCAATTCAAATGGATAGTAGAGAAAGTTATACCTCTAACAAATTAAGAGATAAATTTAAAATATTTAGATAAAATTTAAGAAATAGTTTTAATTTTTTTAATAATTTTAATATTTAATTTTTCAAATGTTTCTTATATAAATCGTTTGTAACATTATTGATATAAATCTAAATTGACAAGTTTAAACTAAAAAGTTATCACAAATTTATTAGCTTCTTAAATAACTCCTTCAAATATTGAGCATGAGTAGGAGATATTTTTCAGAACAAGTTAAAGTATGATATTGTTACAAGGATTTTATTGTGTAATTTTTTGTGTCAAAGTCATTGGCTCATGTTTCATGAGTAGTGGTTCATAAAATCCATCTCCCATGAGAATGAACGAAACACTCAACACTCATTGGAAAATATCTCTTAGTTATCATTGATGAGCTTAAGGGGCTTTCTAGTGAATAGTTCATAAGGCACAACACTTGGTGAAGCTTTTGCAAATGGGGTTGCAAGCAAAAGAGCGGGTCCGTAGTTAAGTGCGCTCGAACTGAAATAGTACAAGAGTGTTTGAATCAAAAAACTACATAGTAAAATTCTAATAGCAATATCATAATATTGAGCATGTTAACCAATAAAGTATGGGGTAGGTCATTGTGTTAATACTAGCTTATTTTAGCTAGCTTCACTCCTCGAGCTCATGGCCCTTTGAAAAAGTTAAAAATGAAGGTAAATAGTTTTTTTTTTTTTTTTTTTTTGCTTGTGCTGGAATTTTTTGGGATTCTTGGAAATATATTTTAAGTTGGTTAGGTGAATATTTCTATTGCTGTCACACTATTAAATCTTATTTTTAAAATATTAAATTTTATTTTTCAAAGTGGTAAATACTTTTGACCAAAAATTATGAATTAAAATTTAATAAATAGTTTTAATTTTTTTCATAATTTTAATATTTAATTTTCCAAATGTTCCCTACATAACTTGTTAGTGACATTATTTATATCTCTCTAAATCGACAAGTTTAAACTAAAAAATTATCATAAACTTATTAGCTCCTTAAATAACTCCTTCAAATATTGAGCATAAGTAGGAGATATTTTCCAAAACAAGTAAAATTATGATATTGTTATAAGGATTTTATTGTGTAGTTCTTTGAGTCAAACTCATTTACTCATGTTTCATGAGTAGTGGTTCATAAAATGTCTCTCATGAGAATGAATGAACACTCAACTCTCATTGGAAAATATCTCCTAGTTATCATTGATGATCTTAAGGGGCTTTTTAGTGAATAGTTCATAAGGCACAACACTTGGTGAAGGTTTTGCAAATGGAGTTGCAAGTATAATTGAAATAGTACAAGAGTATTTGACTAGAAAAAAACTACATAGTAAAATCCTAATAGCAATATCATAATATTGAAAATGTTAACCAATAAACTATGGGTAGGTCATCATGTTAATATTAGCTTATTTTAGCTAGCTTCACTCCTCAAGAGCTTGCGGCCCTTCAAAAAAGTTAAAAATGAAGGTAAATAGTTTATTTTTTATTTTTATTTTGCTTGTGGTGGAATGATATGGATTTGGGATTCTTGGAAATATATTTTAAGTTGGTTAGGTGAATATTTCTATTGTCTCACACAATTAAGTCTTATTTTAAAAATATTAAATTTCATTTTTCAAAGTGATAAATACTTTTCACCAAAAATTATGATTTTTTTTACAAATGTTAAATTATTAATGAGTTATATATTATGTAGAATGCAAGATTTGTAATGATGAGTATGTTTCCAATTTTCTTTTTCTTTTTCTTTGGTTATAAACTTAAGATTAATTATACTTTAAGATTTTTTTAAAATATTAAAATTTAATATTATATAGAGGAGAAAGTGCATATTTAGTTCTTATTTTTTTACGTGTGACATTATTGTTTAATTCAACATATTTTGATTATAATTTCATACAACCTAAGAAGTCCATTAGTCTTCAATAGGTTTAGTCTCAGAGGTTCAAAGCCAATTTGATTTCTATTAGTTATACCATCTTAGATTGAATTGTAAGTATGAAAGTGTTATCTAGATAGAACTACGCCTATTATTGGGATCCTGTATTGGAACTTGCATTTTACATGTCTTGAGTTGGCTTGTTGCGAAATTTGAACCATTGTATATTGACTACATGCTAAAGTATTTGAATTTAGTAGCTAATTCTCATATTCAAAGACAAGCTCTAATACCATCCATCATCAAATAGAAATGTCATCTTATGAACATAGTAGATCATATTAGACTAGTACACATTTGCATCAAAATATACTACCCTTGGTGCATCTTGCATTCATTTGTCTTACATTTTTTAATCCTTGTTAAAACAATAAAAAGGTTAAACAATTTCACACACTTTAACTCTAGCACAATGCACTATTAATATTAGGAGTCACTAATAGGGGAGGGGTGAGTCAAGCTAACCAAAACTTAGATACCTTCACCAATACTTTCCACAATATATAACATGCAAAGCAGATAACAAAGTAGCAGCAAAGAAAATTAATTACCCACACATGCGACACTTTGACACATATTTTTCACATGGATACCCTTGGTCAAAGGGAAAAACCATAGTGGGGATTAGCAGCCACAATATCTCACTATTGCAGTAATAAGTCTCTCTGTTAGGCTCATTATATCCACTAGGTTAAGAGTATCTATCCATGTTAGGATCTATCCAGTTAAGAGATTTTAAAACTCCTTATGAGAGTCACCTTGTTGGAGGATTTTGATCATTAGACCTATTAGGATCTTGTACACCTAGTTAAGAGTGACCTTGTTAAAGGATTTCTCTTGTCAACCTAATAAAATAAACAAGTAATGGTTAATTTGAAAATTGCATTCAATGCATGACAAATCCAATAAGCTCTTGACCGTTGCTTCTCTAGATTGCTTCTAACATACTTATATGCTTCCACAATAATAAAAATTGCAACAACAATTGTTGCATGTTAATTTTTCAATTACTTAGGTTATCCATAGTTAGCTTCAAAAGAAAATCAAATTACTTGAGTGAGTACTAATTCCTTCAATAATGTGCTTGGACACCATATCAATCATACCTAACCACTTTGACTTTTCAACAAACATAGTACTCCTTACTTGTTTACCAAATCTAGTCAAGTATACTATGTCGATTAGTCGTTCTTCACATTGTGACCTATAGTCTTCATCAAATATTTACTTCCTATGACTTTCTAGTAAATATTCTTGTACAAATCACTTCACATGTCTCTAATAGACATATCTTGTAAACCACTAATTGTAACCCATCAAACATATCATGACATGTCTTTTTTACTATAACTAGGTGTATTTACCTTGTATACACTATAATTAACCATTTTGTATATATGACCAATCTAATCACCGATATAGTGGATCTATAGCCTGTAGATCATTTGGTTGCCAACAATGACAACATATGAATGATAATCCAACTAATCTCACTCATGCAACCTTGTCTCACATCATCATCATATCAACATGAATCTCCATAGGTGTTCATTAACATTAAATTGGTGGCAAACCAGTTATAAATGGATGAGCATAAGATTAAGGGGCATGTGACAATAAGACAAAAAATGATAGTATGATAGATTATAATATCATAAAGTAAATAATTTTTTTATTTTTTATTAATATGCATCAATATATAGAGAATCTTTAACAACCACGTATACTTTTCTATATCGATAGGTTGATTCTTCTACCTTTCTTATGTTTGTCAATTCTTCTACACTTCTTATTGGTGGGTTCTTAAATAGGATTCTAGCCTCAACTATTAGAACCCACTCTAGGCTTTCTCCTAGCCTCTTAGGGTACTTCTCCTATACCCTACTCAAAGGGCATCTATTCCCTTATTATACTAATCCTCATCAATCAACTCAAAACTCTATTCCCCTCATTGGGCTTCCTAGTGGTCTCATTGCACCAGGCTTCACAACTGGCTTTTAGGAGTACATTATTGGCTATATTGACTTCCAAGGCTTGTATTTGTTCTCATCCAATAGTTTATAGGATCACTAAGTGGATTGGAGTATTTGATTTCCAATTGATTTTCTGATTGCATAGTTAGGAGGGTTACTAGGACTAGTAGCCAATTAGGCCTCCAAAACTAACTTTTGGCTTATATCTCTTCAAAATCCTTAAGGACATCTCAAAAAAAGTTATGATTAGGATACCTTTCTGGCTACCCTTGAAGATTTTTTAGGTCTCCAACACTCAAATCATTCATACAAGTGGTTCCCAAAAATATGCCTATTTACAAGGGTTTCTTGTTTGTATGGATAGCATTCAAGAGGGTTTGTTCTTTCACCACTCAAATGGAATCCAAATGACTTCTCCTATGGAATACATTATCTGCAATGCTCTTACCTTCCATGAACTTGGATTGCACCCAACACTCCATTCAATTCTCCTTTGAAACACTTATTTGTTGATTTCATTGCTTAGCTAGGTATGCAAACTCGTTTAGTGCCTCTTGGTAAAAAGAGAAAACCTCTGCAAAACAAGACCAAAATGCATATTTACATTGCTTGTACAGTCTATTACTTAATTCCAAAAGGCCATCATGGTTTCATTATTGGAATTCAAGATATAGAGGTTTCTTTGTTGATTACTTTGTACAAGCCAACAAACTAGCAACTTCAAAAAGATTTTTAAACTAGTAATGAAACTAATCAAATAAAATCCTACTCTTTACCAAAGAAACTACATACAAAACTCTATCAAACCATGTGAAAACAACAACCCTTTCAATCCATTAGAGGTATGGATGAAGGGTGAAATCATAAAATTGTAATAAAATGTCTTAGTTTGCTATTCACTCAAATACAAAAAATATATTGTCAATTGATGCCAAAATTTGAGGCATTTAGAGATTAAATATATAAAAAATCTAGAAATAAGAATTGTAGTGCCTGGAATTTCCTTTTTGAATATGCAATTTATTTGTATTCACGTATGATAGAATTTTTTTTTGGTATGGATCTTTAAAAACCACGTTTTCAAAATGCTTATTTCAGGACCATGTATGAACACCATAATTTGACACAACTAAATGATTTTTTGTGAATCCTTATAAGCAAAGTTACCTTACACAATTTTTTTGAATTTTTTAATGATTTTTTTAATATTAATCTCTAATTGACGATTAAGCTAATTTCTAAAACCTCTCGTGTACAGACACGATAATTTAATCAATTTTTTTGGTATTTTCTTTTTTAACTTCAAAAGAATTGTGTGAAGATTGATTAATAACTAATGGAAAAATATAGTTTGAGATAGTTTATATTAATAAATAATGGAAAAATAGTAAATGAATTCATCACACTATAAAATTTGCATTTTTCAAATCAAAATAGTATGACCTATAATGGGTTTTCATTTTGTCAAAAAATCAATGAGGACAATCGTATAAAAAGTACGATAGTCCCTTAAATTGTCAATTAAATGCCTTAGGAAAAATTTGGTTCATAAAGGCATATGCTTGGTGGAATCAAGCCTATGCCATTCCTTTCCCCAAGGAAAAACCTGATGGAAATTCCCACCCATGGCACCAAAATTGGGCACCCAATTGCAATTTAGTCATTAACAAAATCAAGTACCTAATTGTTTAAAAATTAGGTACCCAAGTCCAATGTATCCATTGGGCCCCAAAAGATGCCCCACAAAGAATTTTTCAATGATTGCAATGACTGAATGACAGTTTCAAACTGTAGCTACAAATTTCTATCATAATTATTTTGTTTTATTGTCATCTTCTACAATTTGCAAGCTACTTATTCGAATTCAAAACTTGTGCAAACATGGGCTCAAAACAACAGAGAGAGAAGAAAATAAAAGTTCTAACAAATGAGGAGATTGCAACAAAGAAAGAGAACGAAGCACAATGTCAACAAGAGAGAAGTCAAAGAATTAGAAAGTTGAGCAATGTTTCAGAGGAGAAAGACATTGAGAATACCATGACGGATGAAGAGGCTAAACAAGAGAACCTTATACAAGGATATTCAAGTGCATATTCTAATCAAACATTTAATATAGGCATGTCTCCAAACCATCAAGTTTTTTCTCATGATGAAATTGGTGATTTTTTAGAAGCAGGTTACGATTTAAATGGTTTAGATTTTCTTCATGAGAACAGATTACCAAATGATCATGCACAACAAACTCCAATGGAAATGCATGCCCTGAAAATAAATACCAAGAAAAAATGAAAATGAGATTCAAATTCCAAATAACATTGAAAATGAAATGTTAATTGAAAATAACAATGGTATGAATGTAGACATAGAAACACTAAGTACTTTAGATTTTCTCTCATTGATGCTCCAGGCACACACAATTGATTTCCCCTAAACAACAATCAATTTTGCAAAGTGTAATCATCAAACTTTATATGAAAATGATTGTTAAACTCTAAGCATACCTTGTAGGCCTCAGAGAAGTCTTAATCATTAGCATATAGGTCTTTGAAACCTTTAACTCCAATGATCTCTACCTATATCTCTTGGATAGTAAGAAGCCTTCTACTTAATGCATCAAGTACTTTATTGATCTTCCCTTTCTTGTGCTTGATGGTGAATGTATAGGATTGTAGAAACTCCATCCATTTGATGTGTCTTAGGCTCAACTTCTCTCGAGTGTTGATGTAACTCAATGCTTGGTTATTAGTGTATACAACAAACTCTTTAGGTAAAAGATAGTGCCCTCACTTCCTAAGTGCTTGCACCAATGCATACAATTCTAAGTCATAAGATGAGTACCTGGACTTGGCTTCATTTAGCCTTTTGCTAAAGAATTCTACTGGCCTTCCTTCTTTACTTAATACAACCCCAACAATAATATTACTTTCATCACATTGTACAATAAACAACTTGTCAAAACTAGGAAAAATAAGAATGGGTTTAATAGCTACCTCTTTCTTCAAGCTTCAAACCCTTTATTGGCTTCTTTGGTCCACAAGAACTTAGTTTTTAGTCCTCCTTTGACGGTGTCTAAGACTGTTGCACATGTGTCACTAAAAACCCTTATAAATTTCCTATAGGATTGTGCCAAAGCATGAAAAATTCTTACTGTAGTCCCTATTTTAGGTGTAGGCTAGTTTAGAATGGTTTCTACCTTACTTTCATCCATCTTCAAGTTAACTTATGAAACTACAAAGAAAAGGTATGTTAGAAAGGTCTAGGTTGTCGTTGCACCAAAAGATCAACCTATCAATGCCTAACACAACCAATAGTCTTATAGAACCACAAGAGGCAGTTAATCCATGTCGCATATCATGCAAGGGATGCTAGTCCATTGCCAATAACCCACCTCCTAGCATCAATCGATGTGTTTTACAGGATTTGAACCTATGACCAAACTCTGATACCAATTGTTAGAAAGGACAGGGTTGTTGTTGCACCAAAAGATCGACCTATCAATGCCTGATACCACTAATAGTCTTATAGAACCACAAGAGGTTGTTAAGCCATGTCACAAATCCTACGAGGGATTCTGGCCCACTACCAACAAGGTAAACCAACTCTTGCTTCAAGAACTCACATTTCTCAAGATAAATGGTCAACTTTTCTTCTTGTAGCCTCTTCAAAACAATTTCCAAATGCTTCATGTGTTCTTTTTTACTCTTGGTGAAGATAAGAATATCATTAAGATAAAGCACTACATTCATTAGCCTCATGAATGTATTAGGTGCATTAGAGAGGCCAAATGACATTACTAACCATTCATAAATTCCTTATGTAGTCTTGAAGGTTGTCTTCCATTCATTACCCTCCTTCATTTTGATTTGATGGTAACCATTCTTGAGATCTATCTTGGAGAAATTATTAGCACCCCCCAAACAATCCATTAGATCCTCTATTCTAGGAATAGGAAACCTATATCTCATTTTTATCCTATTAATGGTCTTCAAATCAATGCACATTCTCCACTTATCTCCTTTATTTGGTGCCAAAACAACTAGGACAACATATGGACTAATACTTTTTCTAATGAGGCCTTGGTCAAGTAGTTCTTGTACTTGTCTTGCAATTTCTTTATTATGATCTGGAGTCATCTTGTAGGCGACCTTGTTAGGCAATAAGGCTCTTCACACCAATTCTATTTGATGACTAATATCTCTTTGTGGAGGGAGTGTGGATGGTGCTTCATCACTTATGATGTTCTTGAACTCATCCAATAGTTCTTTTACCTCTCTTAGCAATGGTGTTAGTTTGACATCTTCCTCCTTTGGTTTCACAACTATGGAAAACCCAACCTCATTGTCCTCTTTGAATTCATGCAAGAATTCTTTGCCACCCATGAGTAGAATGCTTGGATTTGTTGCTGCATCTATTCCTTCCTCAACAAGTCACTAATACAAAAATAGCAATATGCGACTAAAAAAATCACTAAAATTTGTATATATGTGACTAAAATCAGTCATGTGACTAATAGTAGTTAATATCTAGTCATTTATAACACTACTAAATGATTTTAGTCACTTATTTGATCACTGATTTTGATGATCAATTTAGTCACATATTTAGTGGTATATTTAGTAGTATATTTAATCACATATTTAGTTGTATATTTGATAGTTGATTTAGGCACATATTTAATGGTATATTTAGTAGAATATTTAATCACATATTTAGAATATTTACTCACATATTTGGTAGTGTATTTAGTAGCATATTTAATAGTATATTTGGTCACATATTTGGTAGTGTATTCAATAGCATATTTAGTCACATATTTGACCCATATTTGATAGTGTATTTAGTAGCATATTTAATAGTATATTTGGTCACATATTTAGTAGCATATTTAGTCACATATTTGGTAGTGTACTTTGTCATAATAGGGCATGATGGAATCGGACCACCATCCTCCTTCTTGTAAAGTAGGTGCTCTTCCATTGAGCCAACACCCTTTAAAGAATACATAATAAATTATTATTTGTTCAATTCATTCTCAATATAGAACCCAAAAAGGTTATGGACCTGTATTTCTTGAAATGGGGGCAACAAGGCAACATCCAATCAAGATGATAGTTTAAAGGATCCTTTTATTTCAAAAAATAATTCCAGTTTGTCAAACTTAAATCAGCTAGAGGAAAAGGGAACTTGGGTAATGGATTTTAAATTTAAAAATGGTGTCCAACTTCTTACTAAAAATTTAGAAGTGCATGTAGTTACTAGAAGATTGCTTCAAGTGTGTCATCCAAAAAGTAGACACTCTGTACTAGATATAGTATCATTTCCCTAATGCCACTCTATACCAGTCATTGACGTGACACTCCACCAATAGATGAAAAGCCACTAATCATAAAAAGATGAGCCAGAAAAGGCACACACTAAACTCTTCATCCATACCATCCATGTACCTATCAATACAAGAATGCTTTCTTGTGCCTCAATTTTTTGGTTAGCCACCTCTAACAATTCCTACAAACTTAGATGTTAACACTAATAATATAATGAGAATATTTACACCACATTAAATAATGTAATTGAATAATATTCTTAGTGCACACTTCTTCTTTTTTCTAAAAAGTTAAATGTAACACTAAAATATAGTGAAACTATTTATATAGCACTAAATAATACAAAACAATGTTGTTCTCAGTGTTGATATATGATTGAAAAGATCATTTGAGTAGAAAGATTGTTATTGTTGAAGAAGTGTTTTCAATCATTGTTTTGTCACTGATGTTAAACTTGCTATATGTTGTTAGGACAATTGGTTATATGTTTCAAGCACTATCACTTAGTTGATTGATGAAGAGGATTTGATCAACAAGATGTAACAAAAGTACCAAGAGGAAAGGTTGAGTTATGATTATGTATTGAAGTGTAAGAATTAGTTAAGACAGTGATAACATAATGTATTGATGACCTACTTGAGGCTACAATATGCTTGGCTACAATTAGAAAGTTTAGAAGAAAAAGGTTAGACAAAGTTCATTTGCTAAGCTTGACCAAGTTGATAGAAGGTGCCAAGCAAAGTTAATGCAAGCTGAGCAAAAAGTCAGTTGGAGCCGAGTGAAAGCAATTTCTAGTGGATGTCAAGCAAACTAATAGGTGTCGACAAGTTAGCAGATGTTGAGTGATCTTTCGTTGATGCCAAGCACTAGTAAAATCTAATAGATGCCGAGTGATTTTTCAATAGATGCCGAGTAACACAGTATGTGTCAAGCATCAGTAAATTGATAATGTCAAGCTGTTGCATTGTGAAAAGATCGAAGATTCGCCAAATAAAACTTGACAAGTTTATTTTCTTGGAACTTGCAAATTAGGAAAAAGATAAGATTGATGAGTTGAAGGCACATAATCTAATTTACATCTTTTTGGAGGCAAATTCAAATGAATTTTAGGATAAGTTTCTAAAGAAGACAAGATATGGGCTAGATACATTGTATCCTACCTAATCCATCGAAAAACCTAATTCTTGAGATGGATAATGAGCGGAAAAAAGGGTTATAATTCCCTATATGTAGGGATGTCTAGTCATGAAGCAAAGTTAGTTGCAGGTCAAAAAGTTTTTGGATGCAAAAATCTGACAAGGTGAAGGAAGAGGGTTTGCTTCATCAAGTAATCAAAGAGGAGAAGTCTACAATGGAGAGCTAAGAAAGAAGGCTAGAGAAGGATGAATGATTGAACGGTGAACAAGCTATCAAAACTGCAAAGATTGGAAGCTAGTAGAGTTGAGGACTTAATAGTGATTTGTAATCTGCAAGTAAGGTTGTAAGTTGTATCAGATCAAACTCTATGGTTACTCTCTAATAATTGTATCAGATTAGGGTAAATCCTTTGGAGAGAGGTTGACTTAATAGTCATTGGAAAATCCTTTAATCTGAGTGAATGACCTAAAGTCCTATAACAAGACTCACTTTTAATAGGGTGATTGAAATACCTTAACCAGGTCACATTTAATAGTGTGTGTTGTAACCTTTAACAGGGTTGGCCTTTAATAGGGCATCACTTCAGAAGAGTGAAAAAAGAGTAGCATGTTACTGGTGGTTTTCCCAAATTGGCTTTCCATATTAAATCATTGTGTCAAGTGTACTAGTGAATGTGTTGTGTTTTGTGTTTTACATTCTTGTATATTGAACTAATAGTAACATATCAGTTTTGGTTGACACATAATGAATGCATGCATTTTTAAGAATGTTATATGGGTTCACTGAACTGAGAAAAGTTTTATTTTGGACATCTGAACCTTGATTCACTAATTCACCCCCCCCCCTCCCTAGTTAATCTCCAACAATTGGTATCAGAGTGCAGTTGCTTAAGAGGATTAGTTTTAAAGTACTAAAAGCATAAAGATTAGGATGTCAAAAAGAGAGGTACCCAAGCTGAATAGAGATAAATTTTCTACATGGAAAATTTGGATGAAGTTACACCTTGGAGGACTTTGAGATTATGCAAAAACTTGCATTACAATAGAACATGTTGATCCAGTAGGCACCCTAACTGTTGAAGATCTAAAGGAAAAGAAAGAACACAATCAGATGATGTTGGAAATTGCCTCTGCCCTAAGCTATGCTAAGTTTGACGATATCAAAGAACTTAAAAGTGAAAAGTAGATGTGGGATGCCCTAACCACTATCTATGGAGGAGACAAAAATGTTCAAAGAGCCAAGTCAGAAAGCCTATGAGGTAAGTTTGATGACATGAGAATGGAAGAAAGTGAAAACATTACTCAATATGTTTCTAGAATAAAAGAAGTTGTTAGTGTAATAAAAGCTTCTACTGGTAAAATAGATGATGATACTATGCTAAGTAAAGTCTTGAGAATACTATTGCCTATGTATGCCATTAGAGTGTCTTCAATTCAAAAGTTGAGATGTATACCACGAAATGATCTAACCCTTAAAGGTTTGGTGGGTAGACTCACTGCATTTGAGTTATCTAATTTTGACAACTACCAACTTGAGAGTATTGAATCAGATTTCAAAGAAAAATTGTTACTGAAGGATTCTGAGGAGGTAAATCCAAAGAAGAAGAAAAGAAAGATAAAGTATGCATCTAGTGATAGTAGTACAGATGAGGAAGACATTGAACAATTGGAAGCATTGTTGGCCAGAAGATTTCACAAAGGAAAAGGTAAATTTAAAGGTAAGATGCCTATCATTTGTTTTAATTGCAATGAAGTTGGTCATATTGCAACAAAATGTATAGAGAAGAAGAATTTTAGAGAAGGGAACAAGCACAAAAATATAAGAGAAGATGATGGAAGAGACTACAAAGACAAAGGCAAGAAGTCATGCTACATTGCTAAGAAAAATAACTCTAACGAAAATGATGATGAAGTGGTATATGTTGCAATGAAGGATGAATCAGATGAGGATGAAGCTACTGCACTTATGACTTGTGTGAACAAGAATGACAAATGGATCATTAACAGTGGATACTCACAACACATGACTGAAGAAAAAAGTAAGTTCATTACCTTAACTTGTTATGATGGAAATAATGTAAGATTTGGTAATGATGCACAATGTTCAATAAAAGGAAAAAGGTCTATTAAGCTTACAGAAAAGATCTCATGTGACAATGCTTATTATGTTGAAGGATTGAATTATAACTTGTTAAGTGTGTCACAATTGAATAATTTGGGGTGGAAAGTTGAGTTTGAAAATAAATTAGCCAAGATATATGATACAAATTGAAACTTGATTGGAAAAGGTGATCAAACTAGGAGTAACATGTTCTACTTGGATATAGAAGATGCTACTTGTCTTATTGCAAAATTTGATGATGTATGGCTTTGGCACAAGAAATTATTTCATGTTAATTTTGATAATCTAATTTGTATCAGCAACATTAAAAGAGTTAGAGGTTTGATTAAGTTGAAGAAACCAAAAAATATAGTGTGCAAACAATGTCAACTAGGCAAGATGACAAAGTCATGCTTTAAAAGTAAAGCCTATACCTCTAAGGAAATACTTAAAATTATTCATACTGACTTGTGTGGACCTATTGAAGTACAAAGCTACAAAGGAGATAGGTATATAATGCTACTTGTTGATGATTACTCTAGAATAATGACAGTCATGTTTCTAAAACAAAAATTAGATGCTTTTCAAATGTTCAAATGGTACTTGGCAAGAGTTGAGATAGAAACAAGTAAGAGCTTGAAATGTTTGAGATCAGATAGAGGAGGTGAATTCACTTCACATGTATTTGAGATCTTCTGCAATGATAGAGGAATCAAGAGATAAACATCAGCACCTAGGACCCATCTACAAAATGGAATTGTTGAAAGAAGGAATAGGTCAATAATGGACTATGCCAGAACACTAATGATGGAGAAAAATGTTGCTCTAAAATACTGGAGAGAAGCTTTAAGTACTACAGCATACACTTTGAATCATGTGCAAGTAAAGAAAGGTACTTACTCAACACCTTTTGAACTATGGTATGGTTAGCCACCTAGTGTGAAGTATTTTAAGGTATTTGGAAGCAAATACTATATTCTTAAAGATGTTAGGAGTGGAAAGTTTGATTCAAAGAGCAAAGAAGGTATATTCCTTGGATACTCCATAAGAAGTAAAGTTTATAAGTGTTTAATTACTAACACTAACAAAATTGTGAAAAGTGCAAATGTGAATTTTGATGAGCTTACAAAAGCATATGAGGCTAAAACTACAAAAGAACCAAAAGACTACAAGAATTTTGCATACTATTATGAAGGAATGCCTACTAAAGAAGATGTTACAATTCATGCAGCAATAAACAACAAGTTTTAACAATTGTCGAGTCACATCTTGTGAATATCGAGTTGCATTTAGATGTCGAGTTGCAAAATGAGGAAAATACACAATCTAACTCTGAGATTGGCACACAAAAAAGAGATGCTAAAACACATGATAGAGATGCACATAATGATACTAAAGTTGAGAGATAGAATGCAGTCACAAGAACTGAGCCAAGATTATCCAAATATGTCAAAAGACACCATCATGTGGATCAAATCATTGGAGACAAAGATGAAGGCCAATGACAAGATATAGGTTGAGAAGTGAAGCATGTTTTCTAAGCATGAAGGAACCTAAGATAGTGAGAGATGCATTGGAAGATGATGATTGGTACAAGGATATGGAAGAAGAAGTTTAGCAGATAGAAAGGAACAAGACTTGGAGCCTAGTTCCTAGACTAGAGGACAAGAATCTGATTGGCACAAAATGGGTATTCAGCAACAAGCTAGATGAGAATGGTGAAGTGACAAGAAATAAAGCAAGACTATTTTGCAAAGGATATGCACAAGAAGAAGGAATTGAGTATGGTGAAACATTTGCCCCTATTTCAAGAATGAAAGGAGTAAGAATCCTACTTGCTTACGTTGCATACAAAGGTTTTAAAGTTTCTCAGATGGATGTTAAGTCTTCATTTTTTAATGGAATATTAGAAGAAGAGGTCTACATAGAACAGTTAGAAGGATTTGTGGACAAAAAAAATAAGAATATGGTATGCAAACTTCACAAAGCCCTATGTGGATTGAAACAAGCACCAAGAGCATGGTATGAAAACTTCATACTTATCTTGTTAAGATTGGATTTGGAAGGACATATGATAACAACAATTTGTACATGAAAACAAACAAAGAAAAAGGTATACTATTGTTTGAAATTTTTGTTGATGACATAATATTTTGAGGACAAGATGCTCTGTGTAAAGATTTTATAAATCAGATGAAACAAGAGTTCGAAATGGCAATGTTTGGTGAGATCAATTTCTTTGTGGGATTACAAGTATATTAAATGAAGTATGGTGTATATATCACTCGATAAAAATATATCAAGGAGATATTGAAGACATTTGGACTTGAGGAATCAAAACCAGTAAGTACACCTATGGTAACAACACTCAAGCTATCAAAGAATGATGAATCAATTGAGGTCATTCAAACATTATATAGATCCATGATTGGAAAATTGCAATATGTAGTACACAAGAGACCTAATATTGCATTAGCTATGGGGATAGTTGTTAGATTCTTTGCTAACCCTAGAGAGAATCACATCATGGCTATAAAAAGGATAATTAGATACTTGAAAGGAATAGAAGAGTATGGCTTATACTATAAGAAGAATGAAAAGTTTGAACTCAAATACTAAACTGATGTTGATTGGGCTGGAAATATTAATGACAGAAAGAGCACTAGTGGAGGAGCATTTTTCTTAGGTAGAAGACTTGTTAAGAGGACAAGAAAGAAGTAGAGTTGTACTTCCCAATCTACTACTGAAGTAGAGTATGTTGTTGTTGCCATTAATTGCACAAACATTGTATGGATCAAACAATTACTTAAGGGAATGAAGGAAGAGATCACTTAACCAGTGACACTTTATTGTGATAATACAAGTGCTATAAATATATCAAAGAATCTTTTCATGCATACAAAGACAAAACACATTGAAATAAAGTATCATTATGTAAGGGAGTTGGTTCAAGACAAAGAGGTGACGATGGAATGTATCAACACTAAGGGGCAAATTGTTGATATCTTCACCAAAGAATTACCTTAAGATGCTTGTGAGTATCTGAGAGGCAAATTAGGGGTGATACCCCTATTAAAGGTTATGTAAAGGATAGAGGGAGTACCCTACATCAAACAAGCTAATATTCATTTCATACACATTGATGCAGTGGATCTTACTTTAGGAAGTTGCCTAAAGTAATTACAGAGTTGGAATTTCAAAATTATTCTCAAGCAAGGTGACAGAGGGAGAAAATTGAAGAGCCTAAAAAAGCTTTTATCTGCATACATAAAGATGCCAAGTATTGAGTATATGTCTTTGGCATTGTTGTCAAAGAGGGAGAAAGTACAAGAAATTGATTAAGTGCATACTAATCAAGAGGGAGATGATCAAAAGCAAAAAATCAAGTTAGAGGGAGAAAGTATAGAGAAAGTATAGTGCACAAGAGGATCAATGAAGTGAGAGTACATCATCAAAAGATTAGAAAACTAAAAGAAAGAAAGAGGAAGAATGAAGAAAAAAAGAGAGGGAGATATTCTAATATTCTACTGATCCATGAAAAAGGCAATGTTATATTTTGTAACCTAAGAGGAAGTTTTTGATAGAGGAAGAAGTGTTATTTACAAGATTTCTTTTCGGTATTACCTTACTATTTTAACCTAGTTAGTTTATCATTTATTTGACTGGTTGATCGGTTTGTTTTACCATCAATACCAAAGAGGGAGATTGTTGATATATGATTGAAAATATCATTTGAGTAGAAAGATTTTTATTGTTGAAGAAGTGTTTTCAATCAATTTTTTGTCACTAATGTCAAACCTGTTATATGTTGGTAAGACAATTGCTTATATGTTCCAAGCATTATCACTTAGTTGATTGATGAAGAGGATTTGATCAACAAGATGTAACAAAAGTACCAAGAGGAAAGGTTGAGTTATGATTATGTATTGAAGTGTAAGAATCAGTTAAGATAGTGATAACATAATGTATCAATGATCTACTTGAGGTTACAAAATGATTGGCTACACTTAGAAAGTTTAGAAGAAAAATGTTGGACAAAGTTCATTTGCTAAGTTTGACCAAGTTGATAGAAGGTGTCGAGAAAAGTTAATGCAAGTTGAGAAAAAAGTTAGTTGGAGCCGAGTGAAAGAAATTTCTAGTGGATTTCGAGCAAACTAATAGGTGTCAAGAAAGTTAATAGATGCCAAGTGATTTTTAGTTGATGCAGAGCACCAGTAAAATCTAGTTAATGCCAAGTGATTTTTCAATAGATGTCGAGTAACACAGTATGTGCCAAGCATCAGTAAATTGATAATGTTGAGCCATTGCATTATGGAAAGATCAAAGATTCACCAAATAAAAGCTAACAAGTTTATTTTCTTAGAACTTGTAAATTAGGAAGAAGATAAGATTGATGAGTTGAAGGCACAAAATCTTATGTAAACCATTTTGGAGGTAAATTCAAATGGATTTTAGGAGAAGTTTCTAGAGAAGACAAGATATAGGGTGGATACATTGTATCCTACCTAATCCATCAAAAACCCTAGTTCTTGAGATGGATAATGAATGGGAAAAAGAGTTCTAATTGCCTATATGTAGGGATTTTTGGTTATGAAGAAAAGTTAGTTGTAGGTTAGAAATTTTTTGGATGCAAAATTATGACAAGGTGAAGGAAGAGGGTTTGCTTCATCAAGTAACCCAAGAGGAGAAGTCTACAATGACAAGCTAAGTAAGAAGGCTAGAGAAGGATGAATGCTTGATGGGTGAAAAAGCTATCACAATTGCAAAGAGTGGAAGCCAAGCAGAGTTTAGGACTAAATAGTGATCTATAATTTGCAAGTAAGGTTGTAAGTTGTATCAAGTCAAACTCTACTATTACTCTCTAACAATTGTATCATATTAGGGTAAATTCTTTGGAAAAAGGTTAACTTAATAGTCATTGGAAAATCCTTTAATAGGGTGGCATTCTAAGTGAATGACCTAAATTCCTCTAACAAGGCTCACTTTTAATAGGGTTATTGAAATCTCTTAACCCTGTCACATTTAACAATGTGTTGTAACCTTTAACAAGGTTGGCCTTTAACAAGGCATCACTTCAAAAGTGTGAAAAAGGAGTAGCATGTTACTGGTGGTTTTTTCTAAATTGGGTTTCCACATTAAATCATTGTGTCAAGTGTATTGGTTAATGTGTTAAGTTTTGTGTTTTACATTCTTGCATATTGAACTAACAATAACATATTACTTTTGGTTGACACACAATAAATGCATGTATTGTTAAGAATGTTATATGGGTTCACTAAATTGAGAAAAAAAATTTTTGGACATCTGGACCTTGATTAACTGATTCACCCCCCCTCTAAATTAATCTAAAAGAATTCCAACACTTAATGCACTAGCTTCTTCAAAATTAACCAAGATCATTCACAAAAAAAGTACCAGGTCCTATAAAGTCTGCAACAAAAAATAGTCTAGAGCTAGACAAGGATAAGAATCTCAAACTACATTGTTTAATCCCAAAAGTAGAGTTCTGGTGAAAGATTATTGAAAATTTGAGTCTATAAGTGTTTACTAAAAAATATGAAAATAAATTCCAATAAAAGATCACATAAGAATACAAATCACCAAGCCATCTAGGCAATGATCTAGCAATGTAGCAGAGAAATTTCCATGTTGATGATGGGCTCAAGATGTATTAACCTTGCTTTAGAAGATGGTGAATCTACAATAGTGCAGGCTACACTAGTAAAGGTTGGATGACAGTGAGTTCTAACAAATTTTGGTTTCTCAAGTAAAGCTTCTAAGTATTGAGAGTATTCTAAGTTTGTAATACCACTTGTGTGAGGGTAATACCAAGTGACAACATTGAGTGTATGTTTATGTGTTACAATGTCCTCCGCACATTGTTAAGAATATTATTGAAATCCTTTTCTTCTCTAGATTATTTGGAAAAGAAGCATAGGCTAATTCCTATAACATGAATAATCATATTTAGAAGATAGCCAAGATAAAATTTAAAACCTAACTAATAAATTATTTAGTATCTCACAACGACACATTCTATAATCAGGCAATAACAACCAACCATAGAAAATTCCTTCTCATAGGAGAAATCACTTAAGCATGACATCAACATTTTTTTGTAGTTAAAACTACCTATATTATTCTACAAAAAAAAATATAAGGGAAGAGTTATACTTGACTTTTTTGCAGACAGAATAAAATAGTTATACAAACCCTTAGATCATCTGGAATTGTCCACTTGGAAAGTTTTGCAATCGTATTCTAATAATACTTGTAAAGAAGACAACATTAATACAAATAGTTAGATATCAGATAATAGTAGATCTCAAGGAAATTGAAATTGTCCAAAAATTGAGAGCATTTTATGCAAGGATGAGATTACTAGTTTCTTCCTTCTAGGGTTGTGAATTCTTTCCAGAAAGTGGATGCATTTGCATGCTATTACAAAGTGAAGAACAATAACTAATTATTGTTAAAAGAAAAAATGATATTAAACAAATTGAAAAGCCCCAATTGCATCTAAATAAAACTACTAGACCATAATTTCACTCCTCTAACATGTCTTAGTTTCTAAATTGCATATATACAAAATGTGTGAGAAATACGACAAACAACTACCAAGAAATTGAATGTCACTTGAACGTAATACAAAGAGAATTTTTGGCATCTAGCTGAAGAAAAAACCTACTTTCTAATGAAAGAAGGCCCATGAATCATTTATCAAAAGAAAATTAATAGGTTATAGGAAAGTCTCCTCTTCATACTTGGCCAAACAATGTGGTCTCCTTATTTATGATCACAGAATAAAAACTTATCCTATGTGTGTAAATTTCAGAAAGGAGAACATACTAGATGTAATTACAGGAGAAAAATGCTAGCAAGAGGTACATTCTTAGAAAAAAAACCTTGAGATTATTGTCAATGTGACCACTCAAATAAACAAGAGAAACATCCCTCTCCATGTTGGAGCAAGCTACATGTGTCCTCGAATAGTGAATCAAACTAATAGTGTGAACTACCAAATACATCTTTGTAGTTTTCAAATGTGAGATCAACATCTAACATATTAAAACCATCACCACCATCAAAGAGGCCAAGATGTTGCATGTGGGGATTCCACAACTACAAATTCTAATAAAATAGAGATTTGTTAGACAACAACAAAACATATAAGAGGCTAATCCAAGATAGAATATGTTATATAGCCCTTTTCAAGTGCATATTTATAAGCATATTATATGTATACTTGAAGACAAGGAAAAGTGAAAAGAGATGGAAATAAATAAAACTCCTATCTTATCACAATTTTAATTTGTACTTTTGGTTTATCAAAAGCATTAACCTTTGTAACTCCAATGAATATCGAAATAATTTATACTTTATCAAAAACATTCAATTTATTTTATTTCTTCAAAGAGAACAAGCTAGAATAATGTATTTAACACCACTTTAGGAATCATATTTCTTCTTAGTTTAAATCAATTTTTCCAAGACTATCATTAAGTTATCTATAGGGTATTGGTTTTGAAAGTATTTTTTTCATTCTAAAATATCTGAAGAATTCATACTAAATCAATAAGATAATCATCAAGAATATCAAATATCCATTATACTTGTAACATGCCTAGTTAGTATCATTTGCAAGATTGCATTGCCAATATGTGTCTCCTTCTATGATATGTTCAATATTAGCATCAGGTTGCGGTTGTTGTGTCACTAGCAGAAACAATGAAACTAATGGACTCTCCTTCCACACTCTTGAAAAGATCAAAATCCTCATATTATTCATCTCCTCAAAGAGTAACAACCAAGAGGGTACCTATATCAATGTGAAAATGACTCTCAAATTATTATAAATTATTCGAAACTATTGTGGCAAAGAATAATCATTAACCCTAACATATGCCTTTACAATGGTACTTAGTTTTTTTTTGTATATGATAATCAGATAAGTGTGGGTTCAAATTGCAATTATATTATAGTCTATATAACAAGTCTATATACATGAAACTAGCAGAAACAATGAAACTAATGGACTCTCCTTCCACACTCTTGAAAAGATCAAAATCCTCATATTCTTCATCTCCTCAAAGAGTAACAACCAAGAGGGTACCTATATCAATGTGAAAATGACTCTCAAATTATTATAAATTGTTCAAAACTATTGTGGCAAAGAATAATCATTAACCCTAACATATGCCTTTACAATGGTACTTAGTTTTTTCTTTTGTATATGATTATCAGATAAGTGTGGGTTCAAATAGAAATTATATTATAGTCTATATAACAAGTCTATATACATGAAACTTGAACACTGATATTGTCAATATGGAGAGAATAATGCATTTTGATGGTCTTCTCTTTTTGATTGGTCAACTAATATAGAGTTATATCTCATATAGGTAGGCTCCCAGAGGGGACAAGGTGACATGAGCATGTTCCTCTACAAGAGGTCACTTTGTGAAAGAGGAAGGAGAAATGACTATACGATACACTGACAAAGGCTAAGGAGCTAGAGGTGAGTCACAAAGGGTGATTAGAGAGAGTTGGGCACCTGAGAGATTATGATTGAAAAGGCAATTGCAAAAAAATACAGAAAGGTAGGAGTCAATTATGTTTCAATTATATCATAGGCATCTACAAGACAAGGCTAGAAGTTCTCCAAATAGACCATTAATAAAAATTATCTCAATAGTAATGTGAATACTACAGTTGAAGAGAATACCTTATTTAATGGATATTGTTCATTTTTCTATGCAAATAATATAACCAATCCTTGCACATCCAGTATGGTGCTGGATGAATTTTTTTTCTATGCTCTCATTCTCTGAATTAATTATAAAAGACTTGCACAAATATATGTAGATAGCCCAAATGAAGAAAGACAACAATTGGACTTCTAAGAGGTCTATGATAAATACACTTTTTGGAATTTCATAATAGGTATATCCACCAACCTAAAATAAAATACACTTTCCCATGAATCTTTTTTTTGAGGCATCATATCCAGGGTGTCCAACCCTCATACATGTTGCACAAATTGTTAATGCATGTAGCTTGATGAAGAAGATGGTCCACTTGTTTTGAGATAGTAAATTGTCTTCAAAAACAATGTAAAAAGGATTTTACTAAATACTATTACAAAAAAAAAGTGGACTTGACCAATCAAATAACCAGTAATTCAGTAATAATTAACCTTTTCCCATAAGTGTCTCAACCTCATCCAATTGTTAATAAAAGATGTAAAAGGATGTACATTAGTTTTGTGGGATAGTTGTAACTATAATAGGGATGTAGAAAGCTTATATATGCTCATTCGGTTTAATCTTAGACAAGTTTCTCTATTGGAAGCAAGTTGATAAGATTAGTCCTATTATTCCTTTGACCATCACCATGCTACTTGTAGGGTTGGTGAGTAGTCAAGAATTTATTCATCAATTTGAATTCTTATGAAGATTATTAAAGGATTAAGGAATGAAGCCTACTTCATGACAAACAAATGTTAAGTATTATTTTTTACATTTTGGTGAATATAGTTCAAGTTTTTTCAATGGTTTCTTGATTTTCCCTCTCATAGTCATGTTCAAATGTTGCTCCCATGCATTATTTCATATCATAATGAATTGATTATAAATTAAAGATGATTTGGAAATTAAGAGGGATGAATAGAATTTGTTTCAAACTAAGTCTAAGGGTTTTTTCATGAAGGATCAAGAAAGATCCAACATGATTTATAATAACTATCATAAAATCCTTGCCAATAGAACCATTCATGAGGGTTAGTTGTAATATTGTCTTTACCAAATGAAAAATTGGTATTCCTTGTTAAAATAAAAGTATATTTATAGGGCTGTGAACTGAATTTGGTTTGGTGTTGAATGTTTTTGTATGATGGCATAAATATGAGGCCCTAGCAACATGAAACCATAGAAATATATGAATTATTTTATGACAAAAAAATGCTCATAGTACATGATCCATAATTCCCAATTTAACTGTTGGATCTTTTTGCATTTTTGATATGTTTGAAAAAACCTTATTATTTACACTTGGACCAAATTAATACAAGATCAATGAGTTAGTACAAGCTCTACAAGATATGGCACTAGAATTAATTATCACTCTCAAATGCAAAGTACTAGCAGTACTTGAAGCACTCAAAAATTTAGTACAACTATACATACAATTAAAAAATAAATTACAGTCCTTTCCATTAGTGCTACATTTACTTTCCTCCAAAAAAATGTCTTTCTTATATACCCCTCTTGACTTTAATACTCCATTTGTAAAAATGATCAAGATAGAGAGACATTGACACTATCAACAACTCACCATCAATGACATCTATATTTTTAATATGACTAGAAACACTATTATCTTTTAGAACTAGATTTTTTTTTGCATCATTTCCTTCAACTTTTGTACTTGTTTTGATAGCCATAATATCAGTATCTTCCCATGTTTCTATTACCATGCTCTCACAAGTTAACCTGCTATCTAAGAAATTAGATGAAGAATTATAGGAACTAACCTGTTTCACCTCACAAGCAACATATACACCATCTTTTGGTATATCTTCAATTTTAGGACCCGTGTTGATTTTTTTCAATAACATGAGATGATATTTTTTGGTCCAAAATTTAGTAAACATTACCTCCCAAGGCATTTTTCTAAGCCAATAGTTTTTTATTATTACCAAACCACTGGCCTAATACTGAATCTAAATGTAAGACACCATTTGAAGAAGAAACTTGCCAAGATGATGAAGCATTGGGAGATTTCTTGGCCCTCTTTAGAAAGGTTTGTTGGTTTTTGTATCTAGATATATATTTTAGAGAGGACTAGATCTATTTCCATAGAAATTTTATGATCTCCTGCACTACTCACAAAATTGACATAAATAAAAGCTTTATACTTATGTTGCCCTTGCTGATTGGCATAATCCAATTCTAGTTGTACTAGAACTCTTAACACTAAATCTAGAGAAGCTCTAGATTCTAAATCCATTTTACGAGGCCTTATATGATATTTAATAGACATTTCACTTTCTCTGGTAACTATTACATCTTTTTAATAATCTACAAAGCTTGTAACTAGAATCTATCAAGGAGATGCATCTTTAGATAATGTGCTAGAAGAACTTGGTATTGTAGTAAGAGATCTTCCTTTTTCAACCTCTGGAGAACTTGTTGCAGTATGCACAATTTCCACATTAACTGCCCAGTATTTTTCTTTCAAGTCTTTCTATATTAATTTCTTGAGGTGTTTCCTTTCTAGTTGTTCTACTTGCTTGAAAGAAGAAAATTAAAAAACATCAAAGAAGATCCTACTTTTTTGTTTCTTCATCATCTTCTTTTTCTCACAAGAATGACCATGTTGTCCATGCCAAAAAACATTCCTTCCTCTCATGAAATCACTCCATTCTTATCCAAGTTCAAATAAAGTCTATGCATAAATAGTATGATCCCTTGAAACCACAAAAAGCTATACAAAACATCCATCAATTATGCCCTAAAAACACTGTAACCTTTGTCACAATTGAGAACCAGAATTTGTGGCACCAATCTTCTTGGGTTGACTCCTATCAAAACTAAGTTGCAACACAAAAGAATCTCCATGCATCATCTATACAACATGCCCATTTCATGCCATTGACCTTGAGCCACTCACCATGTAAAAATGTGCATGCACAATATATATAAACATGTATACATGACCCCATCTATAGCTCTCTATCTTTTCTCTTCACTCACTTTAATATCATCTATTGTTTGCAATTCATTCTCTCAACATTTTGTACAATAGTTTACTAAAAAAGTAGAATATAAATTATTTTGATTGACATGTCAAGGGATTATAATTGGAAAACAAGACTTGAACCTTATGAGAGATCCTCATTGAGAAATTATGAGTTGTATATAATTGTAAATTGCAATGTGTGAATTTTTTATGAGAATGATAGAGTGATAATTTACATGTTTTGTGTCAATGTCAATCAAATATGTATCGGATGTTGAGATTATTTACAACTAACAACAATTGTTTACAATGCCATTTCTTCCTTATACTTGTTGCATGATTCCAAATTTATGCATGGTCATAATAAAATCATGTACCTACTAATGGTTGCATGTTATTCATTGGTCAAAGATACTATTATTCATTAGTCTTGTAAATCCAACATTTTTCAGTATCATAGAGGTTATTGTGAGCCTAGAAATGAAATTATATTACAAGTTTGTTATAAAATAAGAATACATTAACATAAAAAAATTATCATCACCTATAACCTTGGATCTCCTTGAATTACTATTGTCCCCAAGATCCAAGCACCTAAATTTAGATTATTCTTGTACAAAAAGCAGTAGATCATACCATAAATCCATCATAAGATCTATTTAAAAAATAGATAAGAAAAATATCTCTATAAAATTACCAACATAATTAGAAGATTTTAGACTTGAAGACCCTTACAATAATACATCTGCCCTTTCAGATAGCTTACAACCCCTTGAATTACTTTTTTAGATCCAAAACCTTCTAGAAATTCAAATCTTTCATAAAATACCATGCTTCTTGAGGGAAAAGCCAATATTGAAGCCCAAGATAACCACTTAGAAACTAGAAACACAATTTCTTGTTAACCGCTTCAATGACACAAACAGAAAAAATATTGCCATCAATAAATATGTTGACCATATGCAAAGAAGAAAGACATTCAATTGCCACATTAAAATGCTGACCATCCTCTTATAGGGTGTCTAAATCCTATTTGACGTTTGATGTGGAAGAAAATTATTCTTATGTACTATGGGTCCCTTTCATACATACCATTCTCAAAATTTCCTTTTGTTAGGCTCATGTTTTTTTTTGTGGATTTGAGTTTCTACTTGATGTTCACAGCTTAATGAAGTCAATTTAGAAATGAGCTTAGTACAACTGACATTATCATATTGTTATCCATATATTCCCAATGAATTATTTCACACCAAAATACAAGAAAATTGAACAAATATTAATTGTAATTAATGTTTGGCCTATAGCAGAGATACCCTGAAGCACTTCTAAAAGTACCGGACATTATAGAAATATTAGAATGAATATGGTAAAAGGAGTGGAAGGAACTTTGCTCAAGAATAGACATATTTAAACTAAAGTTGCATGGAGACTGGGAGTACTTGGGTACTTCAAAGATATGTAAGGTAATTTTTTTAAAATAGGATATGTGGGTAATTTGGGTACATAATTTTTTTTTAATAATTTAACAAGCATAGATTGGGCTTTCCTCCTTTGTAAAATTCAACCTTGTATCAGTGAAGAACGTCAAATTGTGCAAAAATACCCAAGCAAGGGTAATTTTTTTGTAATATGTCTTCTTTAATCCATCACTAGGTGATTGAGGTGTCTATAAAAAGTTTTTTTAAGTTTGACATTCAAATACAAAAGTTGTCAATGTGTCAAGAAAACATTGTCATGCAAAAGTGCAAGGAATGTTGTAAAAATGTACAAAGTTGGTGTAAAGGGGAAGAAGTTCTGTCATGGGGAAGTTGGATTGTAGAAGGAGTAGGAATGAAAGTAATGGTTAGAAGGGTCATTGAAATGTACTTTTATTGAAGAATAACCAAGTAATATTGATGCTTTGATCAATATTCTTGATCGTCCTTTGTAACAACACAATTTTTACTATTTCTAAGACACTTTTCTATTGGTAAATGGATTGAATGGGTTCTAAAAATATTTGGATTTGTAGCACAATGAATTAACTCTATTATGGATGTAATTTGAGCACTAACTATGAATTGTAGAGTAAGAGTAAATGTGTTTTCTAAAAATAATTCTAAAACCCTCATTTACTGGCATTTGATCAATCATGAGTTGATAACTCATAAATGTGCCATGGAAAAATCTTTCAATTGTGTGATCTAACACTAGACTAAGTATCCTTTCTAATTTAGAATATTTTATTTCAAAAGACCACGTGGTTGTTGACATATTTGATGCCCTAGTAGGTTTACACAATAAATTTTCATGGTTTTAACATTTAACAGTCAACTAAATTGATCTCCAATTGTTGATGTTTAAAGGTTCTTTGGAAGGCATAAAAAGGATCAAATAAAGTTGAGACAACACTAATATTATTCTATAGCATGTATGACAATGCATCCATGGAAGATTGGCACTAATTTTGTGCACATACAAGAGAGACTATCATGTAATGACAGTCACAGACACAAAAGAATTCTATATATTTTTAAGGTGATCTAATACCTAATGAAGTTTAGAATGGATCCTCTTTGGTCCAATAGCCTTGAACTAAAGGAAATGGTCTTCACAATGCTGATGACCTAAATCCCTGTGTTATTTAAGGTAGTGGCAATCAACTTGTACAGTCTATTTGCCATTAAATATGAGATTTATTGTTATGTTGTGTATGAATGGAAAAGAGGATGGGAAATTGGCCAACCTTGATATTTTTTAATGGATTGTGATCAGGATTAAGATTGTTGAGACTTAATATTATAATGTGGATAATTAATGCTTTGACTGTGGACAATAGATAAAGGCATTTTGTATGATATGGTGAAGTGGCTCAATAAAGTACTATTTTGAAAGGTAATGTAGAGGTCTTACTGTTGATGAATTGTTCTTGTGCATTTCCAAATAAGGATTAGGCATGGAACAGTGATTGTGACACCAAGGGCCAATAGGCCTTGAAGCTAATTTTGTAGCATGAATGTGAACCTTGAGATTGGCTATGATGAGTAACTAATTTAATGATGCAAATGATGATAACTATGATGGATTTGGTGAAGGTTAGATATGCTATAGCAAGATGTGGTTGTGAAAGTTCTTTGTTCCTATGGAGTGTTTCCATTTTAATGAGTTTATTTGAATAAACTGTGGATCTTGGGATTTAAACTTGTTATATGATTCATTTAGAAGCTAATGGAAATTGAATTGAATTTGGATCAGAAAGATCCTTGAGGGGTTTAATAGTTGTGTAGGATGCTCTGCATCAGGAAGCGATAGATGGAGTCAAATCTATGGATGAGTTAGGAGTGATCAACGACAACTTGGATAAGTATTTTAGAAATTAGGAACAATAAAGGGCATTTTATATGAGCTTGTATTTTATATATGTTTGCCGAAATGAACAAATACAAAGAATTGACTAGATGTAAGGGACCAATAGGTAGTGGTCCAAATCAGTTAAAAGTGCATGAGTTTTGTCCCCAATTGCACCTCTACACTCAGGTCAACTTCATTACCCAATGATTCTTTTGCTATGAATATTCTCAAAGCTTTACAAGACTACTTTTATACAAGGTTATCATCTTAAATAATGAAATTGGTGGAAAATATAGATCATGGTTCATCCAATTCCAAAGTTTCTTCTATATTAGGCTTCAAGATTCTCTTTTGAGCTATATAGACTTTCAAGGTATTTGAATGACAATATCATGTCCCTAGAAGTCATTAGCAGGAAACTGCATATGACAAAATTCATAAAAAGAAGATGAAATGAGAACTTCAATTCCCAATGACCATGGGAAATTTTGATAAAATGTGTCCATGTCTGTAGGTAGCACAAAGGTCAGTAGATGAACTGAAGTTCTACCATTTGAGATTTCATACAAAAGAATGGATTATAATCCTCAAAATAGGATTAGACTAGTATGTAGTAGAAAGTACCAACACTGTTAGAGTAAATAATTTATTATTAATTATTTATTCTATTTACTTAAGCTTACTTAGGTAAATGTATTTTATTTATTAGTTATAGTCTAGGAGTTTGTTATAAGTTGTTGACAATATGGGAGTTTGTTCTCTCCTAATTCATACTTATCCTCTTACCTTGTTCAAGGACTTTCCACCTCATGTGGATGTATGCTTAGTTGTCACACTTATCTCCTAGCATCTTCTAGCTTGTTCTAGGAGATTCCTTGAGCTCTTTATATTCGAGCTCCCTCATTGTATTTCACATCAACTCATATCACATTCTTGCATATTGTAAATACATATTTTCTTGTGTTGCAATATCTTGTTCTCTCTCATGTCTGTTTAGGGTTTTTCCCTAGCTCCACGCTCTTCCTTCCTTGGCTTCCCTTTGATAGGTTTTTGCATGCAGGTGATCTTGGGCATCTTCGAAGTTGGATTTCATCAACTCCAAAAAACACAAGATGAATCTTGAAGATTTTAGGGAAAATTCTACAAATGAGTATGAGATTAAGAGGAGGATGTTCTCCAAGTTATCTCTTAGAATGATCAGAGCATGCAGGACCCTCTAGTTGTTAGATCAAGTAAGAGAAGATACAAACATGATCTAGCTTGAACCTTAGAAAGAAAGGAAAATGATCATTCGGTCGCATGATTGGTCTTGGCATGAAATAATAGATCATGATTTGATATCTAAACCAATTTTAAATTTTACATGATGGTAAGTTGAACATCAAGTCAGCTGATTGAAGCCAGGTAATGTCCACTTGACCTATGACTTCATGGGACATAAAGATGCAATATTATAGACCTAGGCAATCATTAGAGGTTAGAAATGAGACATAAGAGAATCCATCAAAAAATATATGGTAGGAAAAAGGGAAGAGTGTTCTCCATGATGTACAATGGAGGAAAAGGTCAAACATGCCAAGTGAACAACTTCACCTCTATAGAAGAAGAAAATTCCAGATGTAGAAATGATCTTTTCACAATAGAAGAGGTTGGAAGTTGGAACCAACAAGAGAAGATGGTTGCAGGAAGGTCATGTTCCTATGTTGGCATAGGATAGGCAAATTATTAATGCCTATCAAGAATTTTTCTAGCAAGAGAATCATGAGCAAGAACCTATTGTAGAAGAAAAAATTAATGAAGATATGGAATAGGGACAAGAATAGTTTCTAGTATATGATCAACATACAATCACTCCAGATTTGTTGAGATAAAGGATGTAGACAGAGCCCAAAGAAGAATTTTATCTTGCATTAGAATTACAAGACTTCCTAAACCAAAGAGACAAATCAACAAAGAGGGCAAGGTAAATAGATTTTTCAAGATGATTGGGGATGAATCAATGTCCAAGACTCTACATGTTGCAGTAGCTATGGTGATAAAGCCAAAGATCATATTATGCCAGAGGAATAAAAAGTAACAACATTTGATCTAGGAAATGCAACTAAGGAACAAGAAATAAGAGAATTTGATGATTTTGCCCAATAAATGAATAAAAGAATGAAGAAATTGGAAGAAAGAGCCAAGAAAGTGAGGAATTAGAACAAACCCTTGTGTGGATATCTCTAGTCTCTATCTTGTCTCGTTAGGCAAGAAGACCAAGATTTTTTCCCCTAGAATTTTTCCAAGGGAATTAGTAGAAGGCATTGACAAAATGAGGAAAATTGCCCAAGGTGCAAAAGAATGGGTCAAAGGCATTCAAAATAAGGCAAGTAAATTTTCTAAGGACTTTATTTAAATGTAAGGCAAGACATTGGCTATTCTTTCTAGGATACAATGCATAATATCACATGGGATTTGATAAGCATCTTTACGATAATGAGACTATCCCACACTTGCAAGCTCTAATGGAGACTTCCAGGAAAATAATGCATGTTTCCTTGCCTATGAGGTTACAAGGTCAAGTTTGGGATGATAGAATATTTAATTAGAATTTCAAGTGTATTGCACTATTTCAAGAACAAAAAATGATTTGGGGAATGAGTGCTTTCTTCATTTGAAAGCTTCTTTCAATTCTACATTTTTTACAAATTTTAATCACCTATTTTAATGAAATTGGATTATCTTCATGGTGTTTTATTCATATTTAATGAAATTTCATCTATCTTTCTCAAGGCCTAAATGTTGTTTACCTTAGTATTAGAGCCTATATATAGACTTCACAATTTTGTTATTTTTGCATCAATTATCTTATCATTTACAAGAAAGTTCACATCTCATTGATCTTGTGATTCTCAACATTCAACTAAAAGGAAAATACAATAATTACATGATTTTTGTCCACATCTCATTTGCCAACAATATAATTGTAGACTGTAATTGTGATGTTCATTTTAAATTTGAATTGTATGGAAGTATCAAATAGGTTTTGGAGTAGTTTTTTCTCTATTCTTAATACATGTGTGGGTTTTGTGCTTAATACACATATGGGTTGAAACAAACCAACTCTTTCTAAATACACATGCGTTGAAAAATTTATTGAACCATCTCTTTGAATGTGCTTAATGTGTTGAAGCTAAAGAGTATTATATAATATGCTTTTCACAATTAATTGTAATATTTCTCTTATGATAGTTTGACTCTTTTTTATTATTTCTTTTCCCTTTAAAACTATTTTAGGATAGATCGACAAATAAAGATAAAGACCCCACTCACAAGCAGAGGACTTTTATACTAAAGATCCATTCTTTGTACTTTTGTGGATGGTCATTCTTATGATGGGATGGTGATGAGAAGAACGAAATCTTCATAGATTGTTGTAGTAGACATAGTAATGATGTTTCATATTTTAAAGTGAATAATATTAGTTACATAGATTAAATTATCTAATTTTAGTGTCATTACAAAGACTAAAGTGTCATTTTTTCACATGTGCCTTCATAGCCATCATAGTTGGAAGTTTTCTTTCTATCATAAGATGACACAAGACATTTTTTCTAGGGTTATTCTTCATTAGTGAGACTACAACAAGGTTTTACAAAGCTTATCTGACTATAAATATAAGATCAAAAGTGCATAAGGATTATGAGAAATTACACTCAAGGGAGATAGAACCTTGTGTAACTTATGACAAAGTTACACATGTTAAGGAATGAAGACTCAGAACATCTTGTGGTCAATTTCTTCTAAGAAGAGGAGATGCTACTCAAAGAGAGCTTCTCTAGAATTCTCTAAGATAGTAAAGATCAAGAGGGAGATTTTCAAAAGAAGTCTATAAGTCAAATCAGAGGAGTGCTATGTTGCAAGGCCAATTCCTAAATAATGGGATAAATCAAGATGTTTAAATTGTCAATTTTCAATATATCCTCATAATTTATACAAATATTTTTTTTCATGTTGAACATTGTCAATCTTCAATATGTCTTTTTCCCTTTTGTATTAAACTTTGATGCTTGCATTTCTTTTCCCTTCAGAATTGTTCATGACAATTTTCGTAGAACCAAAATTAATAATAGTGTTTTTGGATCAAATTTTTTCTGCTTAGACAAACTTCTTCTCAATTTTATTTATAGATAGTAGTAATTTACATGGTATCTAAATGAGGTGACAATCTTGAATTTTAGGATGTGAATAGGCTCGATGTGAATGTTTCTACTTGGTATATATCTTGTGGTACAAATAAGAATAGACTTTGACATTATTTTGTCCATTTTGAAAAATAATGAGTTGCCTCCATTTTTAAGGTTAAGTTGTAGTTTAATTTCAATAATGTCCATAATCCAATTATAAAGATCAAGTCATTAGTTTTTCTTTCTGAACTTTTAGAATTATTGTTCCATTTATTAGCAATGCTTTTGTCCATTCCATTGCTACCATGAGCCTATCAAAGAGGACAATATGATGGAGACACAACCAAATGCTAGAATGAACACACAGGAAAAGGGAAATATTATTATCAATGAAAATTTCCCTATGGGCTTACAATAGTATGATTCTAGAGAAAGAAATCCTCCACACAGTACCTTCTCCCTAGCTCCACTAAGAACTGCCTTTACAATGCCAGAAATGTTCTTAAATAGACCCCAATTCACTTAGGGTTAGGAATACATTCTAGAATACACCAGTTGGCATCCACAACCAAAACAAAAGGTTCTAGAAGACACGTTAGAAGTCAGTGTAAAATTAGAAGAATCTAGAAACGATAGTCCAAATTTTGAGAAGCATAACTTTTGAATCGAGACTCTGATTGACGAACCATTTACATTTTTGGAAAGCTCTCGAAGCACTCTACAACCCTATGGATAGGCTTCACTCCTCCCCCATTTTTTGGCCTTGTACAAGGCAATTTAGTGCCCCATATTTGACTTTGAAGTGCTCTTAGGAGGTCTACAAAAAACTTAAAACTACAATAACTTTCTAACCGTAAAGCCTTTTGACCTTTTTTTTCTAGAGTGCTTTAAATTACAAGTATAATCATCCCTCCAAATTAAACCCTCTAAATCATCATAATTTTGGCTCTATTACAAAATAATCCATTTTCTACATTTACATGTATCCCAAGGTGCTTAAAAACTCTAACCTAGAAAACTAATAGTGGAACTGTGAGAGTTGGAACCTTTATTTGACCCAACTGGGTATCTAGAAATAAAAACACATTAAACAAAAACTATCTCTAAGAATATTTTTGGGTGATACAAGATTGCCCTTACACCACTGGATGCTCCTACATCAAACACAAAAGGTAGATTGAAAAGTAACCCTGTCACTTTATGGTAGAAAAAAACCCAAATGGGAAACCTCCACTGATGAAATCCAAGTTGAGTCCTCTATTGGTTGTCCTTTCTACTTCACAAATTACTCTTCATATTGCCTATTTTTAGTACTCCTACCCACATGACTATCTAGAATCTCTTCTATCTCCTCCTTCTTAGAAGTAGGAATTGGACATGGCTCCAGCATCAACCCCTCATCTGCACCATCATCATGATATTCTATTAAGTTTGCAATGTTGAAGATAGGAGAAATGTGAATCCCATTTGGAAACTCCACCTCATATGCATTTCTTGAGTCACGTTTCTTCAAAATTTTGCAAGGGCCAAATTTCTTCATCTTCAGCTTGTTGTAAGTACCCACTGGAACCATTCCTTTCATAAGTTTACCATAACCAAATCCCCTACTTGGAACTCCTTATGTCTCCTCCTTTGATCTTCCCTATCTTTATACTATTGATTCATCTTGGTGATTTGTGCATGGACCTCCTCATGTAAGCTCTTGATATGTCCACCAAATTCTTCTACCTCGGTACTTGTCCTCTCCCCTTGCTCCATTTTCCTCAATTCTGGTGCAATCCTTCAATTACTTCCATACACAATTTAGAATGGTGATCTACTAGTAATCCTATTTATGGAATTATTATAAGAAAATTATACTTGTGGAAGAATCAGATCCTATCCCTTGGGCTTATCTCCCACTAAACACCTCAACAAATTGCGTAGACTTCTATTTACCACTTCAGTCTGTCTGTCAGACTACGAATGATGTGTAGAACTGAATCTCAATTCTATCCTCAACTTCTTCCATAAAGTCCTCCAGAAATACCCCACAAAGCTATCTCTATTAGAAACAACAATCTTTGGGAGAGCATGTAGTCTCACCACCTCTCTGAAAAACAAATCTGCAATATGTACAACATCATGAGTCTTGTGGCATGGGATGAAATGTGCCATCTTGGAGAACCTATCAACCATTAAAAATACTAAGTCATAACCCCTTTGTTTCCTCAAAAATTCAAGAACAAAATCCATACATATGTCCTCCCAAGGCTTTGATTGAACAGACAATAGTTGATAAAGTCTAGTATTGTGATTAAATCCTTTGACTGCTTGACATACATGACAACTCTACACAAATTTCTTCACATCTAGTGACATTTGAGGCCAAAAATGATGTTCTCTAAGAATGGCAATGGTCTTATCTCAATCAAAGTGTCCTGCCATTCCCCCACTATGTTTCTCTTTAATCAAGTTTTCCTTCATGGAACTCTTTGGAATGCATGATTGACTACCCTTGAATAACATACCATATTGAATCAAATAATCTAGCCACCTGGTCTTGTCTATAGTAACAAGTTCTTTACAAGCCTTCCATGCTTCACTAAAATTAGGATCCTTTGGGTACAAATCCTTGAGTTCATCAAACCCAACCACTTCAACCTACATTACTGTAAGCAATAATTTTCTCCTACTCAATGCATCTGCAACCCTATTAGACCTTCCACTTCTATGTTTCAACACAAATGTACAACTCTACATGAACTCTACCCACTTCATGTCTCTAGTTCAATTTACCTTGGCTATTTAGGTATTGCAATGCCTAGTGATCAGTATACAAGACAAATTCTTTTGGCAATAAATAATGCCTCTATTTCTTTAAGGCCTAAATGATTGCATAGAAATCATGATCATAAATATAATACTTCTTCTCTGCATCATTCAATTTTTCACTAAAATATGCAATAGACTTACCTTCTTAGCTCAATACAGTCCCAATAGCACTACCACTAGCATCACAATCCACCTGGAACACTTTACTAAAATCAGGAAGTGCCAACATAGGTTGTCCTGTCACCTTCTTCTTCAACAATTCAAAACTCCTTGCAGCTATTGTAGTCCACTTGAACTCTTTCCTACCCCCCCTTATTGTTTCAGTTAGGGGTGCACATGTGCCATTGAAATTCTTAATGAACTTCCTATAAAAACTAACCAGACCATGAAATGATCTCACCTTAGTAGGAAACCTAGGAGTAGGCCATTCCAAGATGGCCATTACCTTCTCTAGATCCATTTTGAGACATTCAAATGATACAACAAACCCTAAGTAGACTATTTTTTTTTTTACAAAGCTATATTTCTTCAAATTAATCAACATTTTCTCTTCCCTCAACCTTTCAAGGACACTACGAATGTGCAATAAATGTTCATCCAAAGTCTTACTAAAAATTAAAATATCATCCAAACAGACAATAACAAATTCTCCCAAGAATTTCTTTAGTACCTTATTCATAAGCCGCATGAAGGTGCTTGTCATGTTGGTCAGTCCAAAGAACATGACTAACCACTCATATAGACCCTCCTTGGTCTTGAATGCAATCTTCCACTCATCTCCCTCTTGTATTTGTATCTAATGATAGCCACTCTTGAGATCTATCTTTTTGAAGTACTGAGCTCCACTCAAGTAGTCCATAAGATCATCCATTCTTGGCAAAGGAAATTGATACATGATGGTTATTTTGTTTATAGCTTGAGAGATTGTGCACATTCTCCCCTCTCCATCCTTCTTTGGTGCCAATACTATAGGTATTAGAGATGGACTCAGGATCTCTCGAATCAAACCCTTCCTCAATAGCTCCTAAACATGTTTATTTAGCTTCTTAGTTTCAGTAGGAGTCATCCTATGAGCAGTCTTGCTAGGCAAACTAGCTCCAGGGATTAAATCTATCTGATGACTAATCTGCCTTACTAGTGGCAATCCTTCTAGAACATTATCAGAGATGACATCTTCACACTTACTTAATAGGCCTAAAACTTTAGGTGGAATTTCACTACTACCTTCCTTATCTCTTCTAGGAATCAAAGCATAACACATATGTTGATGTTTCATACCAACCAAAAAATTTCTTCCATCAACAAGACATATCCTAGTACTACTGCATACCTTTTCACCTTCCTTGATCAAGGGCTTCAATTTGTGGCAAACTCCATCCTTTGTCAGAGAGTATTTATTTGCATGACCATCATGTACAGTATGTCTATCAAATTTCCACGGTCTTCTCAACAATAAATGGCAGACATCTATTGGAGTAATGTCATAGAGAACTTCATCATGATAACTCCCAATCTTGAACTTCACCAAACAATGTTCACTGACTAGGACCTTATGATCATCCTTCACCCAAGCAATCCAATAGGGTTGGGGTTGTTTCTCCCTCTTGAGATTTAGCTTAAAGACCATCTCCTTAGACACCAAGTTGTCAGTGCTGCCACTATCAATAATCACATCACAACACTTATCCTCGCACTTGCACCTAGTATGAAAAAAACTCCTCCTTTGTCTAGGTTTAGTCTCACCACTTAGTAAGACCCTTTCATTTATGATAACCTCTCCTCTTTGTACATCCTCAAAATTTCATGACTATGCATCCTCATCCACATGAGCAACCTTGCTTGACCATCAGCTCTCCTTTCTATCCTTCCTTGTCATTGAGGGCATTCAAATACACGATGACCTTCTTCATTACAATGAAAATAGGTAGCACAGAAGCCTCCTCTTTATGAACCTTGTCCATGTCCTCTACCTCTTACTCTCTGATCTCCAAAATTTTTATCATGGGAGCGGTTGAAACCCTCGTTCCTCTAGTTTTTGCTAGTACCCACATCTTCATTTTTCTTCAAGGTCTTATTTCAACCTCTAAATGACCTACTATTGCCCCTTCCTCCTTGATCGCACCCTCTTTTCCTTTCATCAAACTTTTTGTTTAGCTTCTCTTCAACTTGTAGGGCAAACTAGTATGCCTCTTCAATGCTAGTCATTCGAACTAGACTTAACTCCTCCTGAATGTTAGGTTGTAACCCACTGAGGTAACAAGCAACCTTCTCTTTATTAGCTTCTACATGCCCTGCCCTAATAAGAAGTTGATAACATTCCTCTATATATTCCTAGACAAATTTTCTTGCTTTCTTTAACCCTTGCATTTTCTTGAACAAATCAAGCTCGTAATCAACAAGAATGAACTACTTCTTTAGTTTGTCCACCATGTGATCCCACCTTGTGATTTTCTCCTTTCCTCTTCTATTCCTTTCTAGCTGAATCTCTTGCCACTAGATTTTGGAATGGCCTTTCATTTTGACCTTCACAAAATTAACCCTCTCTAGGTCTCTAATATCCTCATACTCAAAATACTCCTCTAGTTCATTGATCTAATCGATCAACTCATCTGGGTTTAGAGTTCCTGAAAACATACCCATATCAATTTTAGGTCTTTTTCCAAGCTTATAAATGGACCTAAAAAGCCTCTCCTCTACCTAATTTAGGACTTCCTCTTCACCTTCCCCTTCCTATCCAAGATTTTCTTCTTCTTCATTTTCTTCCTCACTTTTTTTGCCTACAGTAACATTCAATCCTCTATGGATCTCCTCTTGCAATGCTTGAACTTGTCTCTAGAGGGCTCTAACCTTAGGAGTAACAACTCCAACCCTTCCACCACATTCCCTTCATGGAGGAATCTTCTTTTCTCAAACCCACAACCACACAATCATGGTGCAAACTACCTCATAGTCGGCACTCTATCTACACACTCAAGAAAACCTGCTCTGATACCACTTGATGGAGACACAACCAAATACCAAAATGAACACATAGGAAAAGGAAAATATTATTATCAATGAAAATTTCCCTATGGGCTATAATAGTATGATTTTGGAGAAAGAAATCCTCCACACAGTACCTTCTCTCTAACTCCACTAAGAACTGCATTTACAATACTAGAAATGTTCTTAAATAGACCCCAATTCATTTAGGATTAGGAATAAATTCTAGAATATGTCAGTTGGCATCCACCAACAAAATAGAAGGCTCTATAAGTCACGTTAGAAGTTAGTGTAAAATTAGAAGAATCTAGAAATGGTAGTCCAACTTCTAAGAAGCATAACTTTTGAACCGAGACTCCGATTGACGAACCGTTTACATTTTTGGAAAGTTCTTGAAGTGTTCTATAGCCCTATAGATAGGCTTTTCTCATATCCCATTTTTTTGTCCTATATGAGGCCATTTAGTGCCCCATATCAGACTTTGAAACGCTCTTAGGAGGTCTCCAAGAAACTTAAAATTGCAATAACTTTCTAATCGTAAAGCCCTTTGACTTGATTCTTTTTTTTGGAGTGCTTTAAATTAAAACTATAATCATCCCTCCAAATTAAACCCTCTAACTCATCATAATTTTGGCTCTATTACAAAATAACCCATTTTCTACATTTACACGTATCCCAAGGTGCTTAAAAACTCTAACCCAGAAAACTAATAGTGGAACTATGAGAGTTGGAACCTTTATTTGACTCAAATAGGTATCCAAAAATAACAACACATTAAATAGAAACTATCTCTAAGAATATTTTTGGGTGATACAGGATTTCCCTTACACCACTAGATGCTCCTGCATCACAATAAGAAGGTAAATTTGTTTTTGTGTGATCAGGAAGTTATGTATAATGAATCATGTGTATGGAGAATAGGAACACAACCTTGTGAATGTTCATAATTTCTTCTAGAGTTAGTTGAAATGGAAGTCATTTAGTGAAAAGGGATATAAAATGGTTGTTCCTATAATGTTGGTGGATATAGATTGCGAGGATTGTAACAAGATTGCATTTCAGTTTGGGTCAATGTTTCATAAGCTATTTGGTAATTGTAATGTAGAAAGGAGTTGTTCCCATTGATAGGATAAATGGAGTTTGAGAACAAAATCAGGTATCATCTAGGGCTTAAGTTTATAGAGCTCTTGTAGGGAGTCTATGTGTGAATTATCAAAACCAAGTAAATGCTGACATCATAATGAATAGAGAGTGGGGATGTTTAATATATAGGGAAAAGTGGGTGTGGAGTTTGGATTCACCATTTGAAGGTCTTATATATATGGAATTAGAGAACTAGTTGAGGGAACCCTAGTGCTATTCCTAGTTGGGAGAAGTTATTAGTGTCTTGTTGAATAATATTTGATGTGAGAAGTTATATCTTGTTAATTTAAAGTGCTTGTCCTGATTTGATAGGACTAGTGAGAAAACTCATCAAGCTCTACATCAAAGTGTTCTTCTCCACTACCTCAATCATACCAATCTAGAACATCTCAAACACAATACTTTGTCAGTGCCTTGGATAGTTTCTTGTCCCCTATAATACCAAACATGTTTCTTTGAAATATGGACGATATGACAGATTTACTAGTGTCTAGATCCCCCCTCAATGAAATCATTTCCCAACATCTTTTGAGTCACTTCCAATGCATCACTTCTTTGAAAGAAGAATACATTTAAATAAAAATTAATCTAAATAAATAATTATATAATAGAGAAATAGATAGAAATGGACATAAGATTGATGCACAATTTAGTAATTCTGATTAAAACTTAGGGAAAATATGCATACACAATAGAGATACATAAGGTGTCAAAGCCCTTCTTGTCTTAACCATGGCATTTGGGAATATGATGAGTTCTAGTATCAGTCCAAAATTTAATCACCTAGCAAGGCATCAGGTTTGGATCAAGCTCTACCCCACTTTTCAATTAGGAGTTGCTCACATGTTAACTATTCTCTATGTATTACTACAAACATAGGAAAAAAAGGGAAACATCATCAAAATATAATTTTGATTAGTAAAGTCTATTTGTGAGTATCTTTTGGTGAATCCACACTCCACACCCACTTTTCTTTATTGGGGATACACCAACACAGAGTTGGATGTGGTGATTAACCAAATAGAAGATTCAACATTATCAAATCTAAACATGTATCACATATCCTGGAATTTTTTCATTGATCTAATGGCAATGAAGGGCTTCTGATTTAAGGTTCCCTATGTTCTTCTCAACCATAAGTATATAATAATTGAAAATTGAGTCAAAATCTAGAATTCAACTATGTAGCAAGAGAATGATGTAAACAATAATAACAAACATAACCAATTACATGGTGAGAAAGGATAATAAAGAAGACAAGGAACCTGATATGATTTGGGTTCTTGCAAGGGTTTTGACCCATTTTCCCTCTTCCCTACATGTGCCCTTTCTCTTTTCTTTCCATTCTCCATTCATGTGTCATTGCTCTTTCCTTTTCCTCTTTCACCTTTTTTGACCCATTTTTTTCTATTCATGTGCCTCTTTAATTCCCTTTGAAAAATTCCCACTCTCCCATCTGCAACCAAATAAATGATATTGCCAAATGCAAAGTTATTACTTTCCCTTAAATTTTACCCTTGTGCGGGAAGCAAAAATATTTTTTTCCCCATATGGCTTTCAAAATTTTTGATCCGTCACCATAACTTATTTAGTTATTTATTTATTTTTTGATCTGTTGTGTAGTTATTATTATTAATTTTATTAAGATTCATTCTATTTTAAATTTTAATTAATTGATTAATTACATATTTTTAATTTATTAGTAATCATAATATATTTATTTTATCCTTTTTAAATATAAAAATAATTAAAATAGCTTGGCTACAAGTTAGGTTCAACACACAAATATTTGGTTTGCTAACATTATAAGAATAGAAGTGATCCAAGGACACTTAAAAGATTGATAATGTTCATTTATTGATCATTAATCCACCTATATATTTATATACCTATTAGAGGAAAACTAAATTGGTTTGTAAAATTGATTAAAGAGTCCAAAATAGTGAATAAAATCTCCTAAGTAATTCATTAAAGCATCTTGTATCAAGGGAGATGCAAAGTGAGACCACGATTAGTATGAGAAAGAGAAGGTCCAAGGGCCATGAATGTAACACCCCACTTGGGAACCCAAAAGAAATAAACCTAATATGTTAAAAAAATTTACTAAACAATTTTTTAAAAAAAGTTTAAACAATATCAAAGTAACAATAATGCGGAAGCAATATACATACACATCAAGAACACATAATAAATTACAAATACAATTGCAATTCCTCAAGGATTCCTTCATGTTGAGTCACATTTAAGAAAGTTTTATTAATAAGTTTAAGTCTCAATTACATTGTCCATAATCATAAAATGAATAAACACATACATAGTCATATAAGAAAATGCATAATTACAACTTATAATATGAAAGCACATCTAATGAATAACATCCACTACACATGTCACGATGTATGTGAATATAGATACAAGTACATCAATATACAATATAATATCTTGTAGGATCTCAAAACACATGATACATAGATAGATCAAATAATTATAAGTCTTCAAGATAAGAGGAAGAATGATAATGGTACCAGTGTATCAAGGAACATCCAACATCTGTCAATCTTAGGAGACCCAAATGGTAAGAATACACTACCTCCTGACTACGTGGTCACCTAATCAGACTCCCTCTCCCACCATGCAGGAGAGATAATGTACGATCCACATATAGATAATCAAATCATAAAATAATCTTAAGCAAGGAATCTTGATAGTTAAAACTACCTCAAAGGTAACACTTCATTTAATCAAGAAGACAAGATACTCCAAAAGGAAGAACACTCAATCAAATACCAATATCATACATATACCAAGAATAGATCAAATCACCAAAATCATAAGATAAAGTCAACACAAGATATCTACCTCAAGACAAGAGCCACATGCCAAAAGTAAATCAACCATAAATAGCCAATCACCATCAATGAAGGTAAATAAATACATTAAATACATCCAACAACAAGTACACCACTAATAAAAATACCACCAGAGGCAAATAAAAAAAATTACAGAGGAGACTCAAGCTAAATTCTATGGAGTGTCATCACATGGTCAAACTACTTGAGTTATCCTAGATTTATCTCTTAATAGATCCCAGACCCTCAAGCATTGAGTTACCTTGGATTGGTTACTTTGAACCTTGGACCCTCAATGTGACACATGCAGAACCAGAAAACCCTCTCAAGAGGATGAGGCAAACCAATCATACTGTTATCCCATTCCTATCCTTAGTCTATACAAGCACTCAAGGCATGATCTGGACAAATATCTCTAACTTATCTTTTTAATGTGTTTTCTTGAAATATTAATTACTAGATTATCACTTATTACATAACTTATAATAGGTTACCCTAGCACTGACCACTTCAAGTCCCGAACCCACTATAAGCCACTCCCAACGATATGTACCTAGACAACCTATCGAAAATCACAAACCACAATAGTTTTCCATACCACAAGAGTAATATTGATCGAATTTGGTTCCTTAACAGGCAACCCAAAAAATAACATTGGTTCTCAAAACCAAAGTTCTCATAAATGCTCAATAGCATAAAGCTCATAAAACATAAATCTCAATTCAAATCATAAAGTTCATCATGACATCCCATCAAATAATCATAAAAGAAATCTCAAAAATGCCTCTAGTTCACATCCCAACTTGGCCAACTAAACAACCCACAAAGAAAAACCATCATGAAAATAAATATCACAAGACTATAAATATAATATTAGAAAACACATAATTTTTAGCCACATGATTTAATTCCATCAATTTCCTTTGTTTAATTTGGGTCATAATGATGTGTTTAGAAGTAACGGAAGAATATATATGTTAATATAAATTCTTATGCTAATATACTTATTTAAATCAATAAGTATTTAAATATCTAGTCTCTTTGCATATAAAACATCATGCAATATTGTCATGTTATTAATTGAAATAATCTTAAATCAGAAATAATTTAATTAATAAAATAAATGTATATTATTAGATTAAATACTAATATCAATTTCATTTCTAAAATATTAATTTGACTTCTATTTTAGTCCAATATTAACATTTAATTTTATTTTAATTCATAATGCAAATAGAGATAAAATTATAAATTTAATTTAATTATTTATAATTTCTCTCATAAAGTCAAATAGTTATTAACTAAATGATTAAAAAGTGAACTCTACCACAACTTCTCTTAAAATATAACAATATTATAAATATTTATTTATTAACTTCCCTCTTGCATTAATAATTATAAAATCATTTATATGCAATTGAGAGTTTAATTAAATTAAATAATCACTAATACTAAGATTCACTTTATAACTAAATAGATAATATTTATTTTATTTTAGAAATTAATAAATTATTATTATTATTTTAAATAAATAAATCTAGAAATTAAACTACATAAAATAAAAATACACATGCAATTAGTATTTTTGCATGTCTTTGATCTCTCAAATCATGCAACCATATTATACTTAATTTTCTATTTTTAGCATATTTGTTTTTGTTAGTGTAGCTTTTTATTTTTCTTTTTTGCTAAGTTTTTCCTACACTTTTAATAATCTCGCTTAGGTTAATAAAGCATGTCTTATTAGGTGAATGGTTGTGAGGTGTCACCTTCCTACATGTGAGCATCCATTAGCTATCTTGGGAAGATACTTTGCTATCTTTAGTTCGATAGATGGTTGCTCCTCATTGGTTGGTGTTGACACCTCCTCCCTCTTCCTAGCCTATATAAGCATGCTACCTGGCTTGTATTTATATCTCTTATTTTTTGCATCCTCTTAATGCTATTTTGCTTCTAGCATTTGCATTACTCTCTTGGAGACTAACTCTATGATGCTATTTTGATTTTGTATCATTTGCATTCATAGTTTAGATATTTACTCTTTGCACTAGTTTTCTGGGTTATTAATCTTTTCAGATTCTAACATGGTATCAGAGCTTTTCTATGTGCAAGAGTAGATTTTAGTTTCCTTATTTAAGAGATTCGGGAGGGGGCAAATAAACTTTATTGTAGTTTTTTGAAAAACGAAGTATGCTCTTCTCTTGCATCTTTGGATGATCCTGAGAATCAGAAAGATTTTGACAAAAAACACTTTCTGGGTTTTGTTCGTAGCCCTGAAAAACCATCTGGGTATCTTTTAGATTTTGCATGCAAGCTGTATATTTTTCAGAATCAAGCATGCAAAGCTACAGCCATACCCCTCTCCGTTGGCAGTCACAGATTTGAATGCAATTTTTCTTCAAATCAAGGGATCAGCGAATTTTTGGAGCACTTTGGGCCCAAACGGACATCACCATTGGATCCATATAAAACTTTTCGATTTTGGAGACAGAGCTCCGGGAGGCAAAAATTTTTGTAGGACATTTCTGTACGGATCGTACGGATTTCTGAGCAGGAAAATTTTTTTAAAAGGCTTTCAGCACTCTCCGCCGAGCGGCCACCGCCGCACCACCCAGCGGTCGCCGCCATGCAGCTCGCCGGCCGCTGCCACCGGCAGCGCCGCCGCTGCGGCTTGGCGCCGCCCGAGGGCCAGTCTTGCGCCGCCACTGCGGCCACCTCCGCCGGTGTTTTTTTCGTCCGCCGCCTCCGATTCCGGCCGCTCCGCCCGTCCTCCACTCGTGTCCCCGTCAGCAGCCCGCGTCAGCGCCGTGTCAGCTTGTTAGGACAACGTCACAGCCCGCGTCAGCAGCTGTGGGGGTGACACGTGGCCTGGGTGCCACGTGGCACTTTGCCACGTGGACCCTGCCACGTCACCCACCACGTCATCCTCTGCGTGCACGTGGCAGAGGATGACGTGGTGGGTGACGTGGCAGGGTCCACGTGGCAAAGTGCCACGTGGCACCCAGGCCACGTGTCACCCCCACAGCTGCTGACGCGGGCTGTGACGTTGTCCTAACAAGCTGACACGGCGCTGACGCGGGCTGCTGACGGGGACACGAGTGGAGGACGGGCGGAGCGGCCGGAATCGGAGGCAGCGGACGAAAAAAACACCGGCGGAGGTGGCCGCAGTGGCGGCGCAGGAGTGGCCCTCGGGCGGCGCCAAGCCGCAGCGGCTCAACGGCGGCGCTGCCGGTGGCAGCGGCTGGCGAGCTGCGTGGCGGTGGCCGCTGGGTGGTGCGGCGGTGGCTGCTGGGTGGCCGCTCGGCGGAGCGCGCCGAAAGCCTTTTTAAAAAAATTTCCCGCTCAGAAATCCGTATGGAAATGTCCTGCAAAAATTTTTGCCTCCCGAAGCTCTGTCTCCAAAATCGAAAAGTTTTATATGAATCCTGACTGCAAACGGCCTTTGGGATCCAATGGTGATGTCCGTTTGGGCCCAAAGTGCTCCAAAAATTCGCTGATCCCTTGATTTGAAGAAAAATTGCATTCAAATCTGTGACTGCCAATGGAGAGGGGTATGGTTGTAGCTTTGCATATGGAGGTGTTTTTTCGATCCGAAAGAAGCATCGGAAAGCTGGTTCCGAGACGGAGATGCTGGTATAGGTGTTTTTGAGTTTTGATGCAGTTTAGTTGCCTATTATGGCAATCAAAGTTGAATGTTCTATTTTGCACTCCGAGAGGCGTATCTTGAGATTTCGATCTCCATTTTTGGACTTCTTTATATCATTGGAAAGCTCTTTCTGTGCTCTTTCTAGTGATGCTGGTTGTTGTTCCAGATTCTGTTCCAGACACATCCTATTCAGTCTTTTTCATTTTAGCATTCTGGTGGATATTCTGTTTGTTTCAGCCTTATATTTTTTCTGATCATTGTTGATATTCACTGTAAGCATCTTTATGCAACGCACTGAGATAAAGTGCCACTCTTGCGTTTTGGGATCCTTTTCATCATTGTGATTCATTGTACTCGCACTATTATTTAAAGTGCCATGGGGGGGATAGTTGTTTGCCGCTTATAGGCCCTCTTTCTCTAATTCCTCATGTAGTGTCAACGACACATGCCTTTATTTGTGTTTGTACCTCACTCTCGATGAGTTTGGCTCCTGTGTTGTAGGAGATTTTTGGCCCATCTTTTCAGCTGCCTGTCACCTCACCTACCTTAAGGGGAGGTTATATTGTTGTTCTATGCTTCTTTGGTTGATGGTTCGTGCCTTCCATTTCCATGGAGGTTCCCTTGGTTGATGGTTCGTGCCTTCTATTTCCATGGAGGTTCCTTTGGTTGATGGTTCGTGCCTTCTATTTCCATGGGGGTTCTACAGATCAACATTTTGACAGAGTTTTGCGATTCTTCATGCTTCAGTGATGCTGCTTCTTCATGATCACTCCTTGTTTCTGTTTTAGGGGACAATTTCCCTAGTGGGAGACTTCTTCAGTTCTTCACTAGGTTCTTACCTCTTTTTGGGGGAGGGTTTTTCCCTTGTGGTTTTCTCTCTTTCCCCACTTTCAGAGGTTGCATCTTCTTGCATTGTACTTGGGTACCTAACATGGCCTCGTTGCCGGGACCCATTTCTACATCCACCTAAGCTTCGCTTATGGGGGGGTGTTAGTGTAGCTTTTTATTTTTTCTTTTCTACTAGGTTTTTCCTACACTTTTAATAATATCGCTTAGGTTAATAAAGTATGTCTTATTAGGTGAATGGTTGTGAGGTGTCACCTTCCTACATGTGAGCATCCATTAGCTATCTTGGGAAGATACTTTGTTATCTTTAGTTCGATAGATGGTTGCTCCTCATTGGTTGGTGTTGACACCTCCTCCCTCTTCCTAGCCTATATAAGCATGCTACCTGGCTTGTATTTATATCTCTTATTTTTTGCATCCTCTTAATGCTATTTTGCTTCTAGCATTTGCATTACTCTCTTGGAGACTAACTCTATGATGCTATTTTGATTTTGTATCATTTGCATTCATAGTTTAGATATTTACTCTTTGCACTAGTTTTCTGGGTTATTAATCTTTTCAGATTCTAACAGTTTTCACATGCAACCCTACTATACTTAGCTTCTATTTTTAGCATAATTATTTTCACATGCATGTAACCATACTATACTTAGCTTTTATTTTGAGCATAATTGTTTTCACATGCATGTAATCATACTATACTTAGCTTCTATTTTTAGCATATTTATTTTCACATGCATGCATAAGTTCAATTAAAACATGCTTTCCTCTCAATTAATCTTTTTCTTTTTCCAATAAATTTTGCGATTAAATTATTTTAGACATGAGAAAAGTATTTATCTATATTTTAAAAATTCATGATAATCTCATGGTTCTAATGACAAATTTAGTGGTAAAACTCTAACTATTCAATTTATTATTTTCTTCCAAATTTCCATAATCAAATGTTCCCTATATTATCTAAAAAGGTTTTAAAAGAATACAATCATAATAATTTTCAACAGTTTTTTCATAATTTTCTTTAGTCAAATTTTCTTGATTAATAAGTTTTCCTTTTTCAAAATCTACAACATAATTCTTTATTCAACGATCAATATCATAAATTAATAAGCAATATGCAAGCACCCAGGAAGACACGAAGTAGATAATTTTTTCAATAAAATTCTACAATTGGTTTTCAAACCCTACCTCAAAACCATAGCTAAAATCTAAGACAATTTGTGAATGCATACAAATCTTGACCCCTTCAAACTTTCAATAATTCTTTTGATCCAATTCCGAATTTTTCTCCCCAAAACCTATGTGTGTAGAAATGAGTTTGAATCTCTTAATAACGAGTTTAACTCTACCCAAGGTTTCTAGCTTTTTAACATGCAAAGGCCTATCTTTAAAATAAACTTTTATTATCTAATCTTTGCAGGTCTCTTACTGGGTTTTATAGAAAACTCACATGTTTTAAAATTGTTTTATAGGTTTGTTGTGTGTTGAACCTGGAAAAATAGAAGTTGCTTAGATTCCTTCGTGATTGGCATAGTTCTATGTTTATTTATGAAATGAAGAACGATTTTGAGCTAGCTAGTATTGTGGACAACTAGATGGCTTTTGATGATGCTCTTGCAAAACTTTTGCAAGAGATTAAAGATAACAAAAATCCTGGTGCTGAAAACCTCCATGTCTTCTCTCAACTGTTGGTTCAAAAAAAAGTTATTTGGATGGAAGGGCCTCTTGGTTGGATAGCTTGGGTTGATAAATTTGAAGATGGTATTATGCATGATTAGTTTCAGCTTGGTAGATTTCTACATACATACTTTGTTTAATATGTAATTGTATATATCGATCCTTTTTGTGAATTGATTTTTTGATTCTCTCCATTTGGTAGGCTGAGGCTCTATCTCCCTCCTTTTGGGTGTCCTTTTTGATCTCTCTAATATTAATACAAAAAATCTTTTCATGCACACTTACAGATTTTTTAATTAAAATATTCTTTTATATTTTATTTTCCTTCAGTTTATTAATTAATGCAAGTACTAATTAAAGTATAGTTTATTAATTAAATTAATAATAATAATCAAAGTTAATTGTTTAAATGCAACTCTAATTTAATTATTATTAAATAAATAATTAAAATAAAGCAATATTAAATCTTTAATATTTCAATTACTTGTTTTGTCCAACTTTTTAAACTAGACTTTTAAATTAAATCTGTTAAGATGAAGTACATATTTAATTATTTTATAATTAATTAAATATCATCATATTCTAATTTATCTTTAACCAATTTTCTAAATTTAGACTTCTAAATTAAGAATTATAAATTTAAGCACATGTTTAATTAGTTTTTTTAATTAATCAAATATTCTCATGCTTTAATATTTTTTAATCAAATAATATTTAATAATTCTCAATATTATATGATTAACCAAAATATTATAATTAAATCATTTACCAAATAAATCACATAGCAAAATCCACATAAAAGCAACATTACCAAAACAAACCAAATTAGAAATCAAACAACACAAACAAAGATAAACTCATGGGTTTAAAAAGGGTGGAAAGTCAAATACATGTCCTCCTTCTTAGGACAAGTAATTAGGCTATGGATGGGATTGGACCTGAACATTATCTCCCCATTCTTACCATTGAGTTATTGTGGTAGGGCATGCTCATCTTGATAATTCAGGGAAGTCGATGCTCAATACCTACATTTTGCATAAAAGATGAGCACTTGCATGTATATAAATATATCTAAACTAAACAAGTAATGACAGTGAGTGATATATCGTGTAGATCCCAATTAGTAGGTGATTATGACTCCCTCCCTTAACCACATCAAACACATCAGACATAAAGATAAAATAAATATGTGCACTATACACATGCAAGTATGGGGTAAGTATCATAATAATTACAAGTCAAACATCAAATTCTTAGGTATAAAAATGCATCATTATGAACATGAAATACTCATCATTAACAATATCATCTCACTTCACTATTATAGAAATCTCATTTATTAACTATAAATCACTAATGCACTAGTAACCACAACTATTAAACAATGCATGAAATATAGTCAACCAAGTAATCATCACTGATATATCACTAATCCAAGTCATGAAATAATATCATAAAACTATAAATCGAATATCTCTAAAACTAATCAATACATAAAATTGGCCTAAAAGAATTTGGCAATTAGAACATAAAAGCAAACTACAGGTGGGCATTACAATGAATGAACTCTAGAAAAAAAAATTAACGTAGTCAATTAATTAATTAACCCTAGAGAAAGTGCAATGATAATGTATAAATGACTAATTCTTAGTGACTAATTATCTAGTCATTTATTTGATACATTATTTAGTCACTTATGTTTAGGTGACTAACTATTAGTGACTAATTATCCAGTCACTTATTTAGCCATTTATTTGGTAGCTTATTTAATCATTTCTATTTGGTTGATCTTGTGATTTTACCTATTGACCAAATTAGTCACCATTTAGTCATCCACACCTTTAAATTGCAGAAAAATAGTGAAATGTGATTAGTTTTAGTCACATGACCAACTTTTGAGTGCTATGACTAAAAGTTTTAGTCACAATCATGTATTTTCCAAAATGTACTGGTGAGTGATTGCATCTTGTGTAACAACACACTAGGGAACTCAAAAGAAATTAACTTAAAGTTTTACTAAGTTTGTCAAACATTTTTTTAAGATAATAATTAAATAACAATAGATAAAATATATTGGACACAATAACTCACATACATACAACCATCAATTACATCTCTTAAGGGTCATGTGACATTGAATCACATTTAAGTTTAATTACTACTAAATTTGATAAATAACAAATCCATATCAAAGAATAACTTACAAGTACAAATCCACTTAAATAATATACAATTATCTAAGATGCTAGTTAGCAATCATCAGAATGCATAATCATCCACTGTACAAGTCATAGGGTATGAAAAGCTCAAAGAATATACATCATTAAAAATATACATCATCTCATAAGATCTTTGATAATCAAATATAGATCAACAGAATATAACCATACATAAGAACACAAGATCATAAATAAAGGAACATCTGCACAAGCCCATCCAACAAGCACATCCAACTTTTGGATCTCAATGATATAAGAAAAATGCATTGCCACTCAACCTCATGGAACCTATATGGTCCACTCCCACTGTGTTGAGGAGATAGTCTCAAGTCCCATACAAATATCAATCTGCAAGTCATAACCAACATCTAGGTCAAGGAAATACCTAAAAGCAAACTATCTCAAAAGTACTAAGACACAAGCAACATCTAAACCCAGAGGAAACAAAGACACATAGGAAATCTACTATGTAAGTGGGCAAGTGTCATCACATGAGCCAATTCTAAGGTTACCCTGATAGCCTCTCTAGATTCTAACCCCCTAGTGTCTCTATGCGACACTAGTATCCTTTCATATAGACAAGGCATACTAATGAAGCAAGTTCACAACCAAGCATCCTCTCTACTCCCATCCTAGCCTATAGTAGCACTCAAGGCATGGGCGAGGAAAAATAATGAGTTATTAATTCATTTTACTCTCATTTAATGAAATATTATCACTTATTAAAACAACTTACAATGGGTTACCTAGGTAGCCACTTAGGGCTCTGGCCTCCATTGCAAGCCACTTCCTAATGTACACATAGATTACCTACCCTAGGCACATAAAAGTACAACTCATAAAATCACAATTTTTACCTCAGTCCTTTACAAGCAACTAGAAAGCACTTATAGATAAAACATAGTATTCACCTCAATCATTTAGAAGCAAACGGAAAGCACCTAAAAACTAATCACAATAATCACTGCAGTCCTATATAAGCAATTGGAAAGCATCAAAAGACAACTAATCGAAACTCAAAGGTTATATCAGGAAAATCACACCATTCACCTTAGTTCTATACAAGTAACTGGAAAGCACTAACAAAAACTGATCAAAACTCATTAAAGAAAACACGTGACACATCACCCATGGTTGGGTATAAAAGATCATATACATAACATCATTACAGAACAAGCCTTTCGTAAACATCCTGATTGGTCAAAGTACTAAGTCAAACCCAAACCCTAACTCAAGGTAAAACATTTATCACATCAAAAAGTAGTTTCATAGATCATTTGTTTTTAGAATCACAAAAGTTCAATATACAAACATGGTTTCAAATTATTTTTTCATTTCCAACATATTATAATTACTAAGGTTTTTGAATTTTTCCAAAATGATAAAATTTCCCTAGTTTGAGAAATCATTTTCCATGTGAAACTAAAACGTCATGCAAATCCGAGTTTATCAAAACATTCCATTCTCTAAGTTAGATTGCAAATTATCAATGACTTTGTAAATATATTTGAAAGAATAAGGTAATCAATAAAATTTTCAAATCGATATTATTAAAATTTTGACATTAATATTAAATTATTAAAGATAATAATTATTAGTTATTAATAAAATATTTAATATTAAATTAATAATAAAAATAATTACTAAACCTATTTAATAAAATAATATTAATTAATAATAATGAGAATATTTAATATATAAGAATTATGTATATAAAAAAATATATATATTAGATATTAATAAAAAGTAAAACAAAAAAAATTGAATCCTTACCTAACCTTACGTGGGCTGCATAAGCAATCGCAAGCTGCACAAGCAACCACGGGCTACACAAGCAACCGTGGGCTGCCTTTGGCAACCGCAGTCTGCAGTAGCAGTCACGAGCTTCCAAAGCTACCATCAGTGAGGAGAAAGGAGGAAGTGGAGGAGGGGGGGTGAGGGGGTGGTGGCCCCCACCATCCATTGTATATATATATATTCAATAGGCAATCGATCAAAGCCTAGATTATTTATCATTCATTTTTATTATTATTGTTAGATTAATTATTATTATGTGTTAATCTTGAGTAGATTTGAACCCAAGACCTCCCTAATGAAAGGCTCACAATTTACCAAATAAGAATTTCAAACCTTTAGTTCATTTGCAAATATTTTTTGAAATGAAGAACAATAAATTCAAAAATAAGGGTTTCAACACAACTAAATTTTGAATATAGATCCACAAACACAAAGAAGATAGATATTTCACAGAAGAAAATACTGCACCAAAACCCACAAGATCTTACCTGGATCTGATGCTAAACAAACATATACACAAAGCTTGCAAACAAATTTCTTTTCTTTCAAAAACTGTCTTCTCAAAAATTGGCTCCTCCTAATCTATGTGTGGAGAAATGAGCTCTAATTCTTTAATAAAGAGCTTTCTCCAATTAGGGCTTCAGTTTTCCAATCACACGAAACTTTTTTCTTAATTATTTTATTATATCTTAATTTTCATGTACAACCTTTTTACAATTTAATTTAAATAACTTTATTAAATTAATCTCTTATCTATCTTATATTAAATATTAAATCACAAGACCTTTTTAATAAAATATTTATTAATTTAACTAATAATAATATTTAGAGTTTATTATAAAATATTATTAAATTAAATTAAATAAATATGATTAATGCCAAAATTTAAACTTTAACTATATCTTTAAATTTAATTCTTTTATTAAATTAATTTCTCAATTAATTAAATATAATTAAATATTGAAATTTTCATTATATTAAATCATTAAATTATCTTTTAATTTGATTTAATTATAACTAAAAATTACAACAAACCCACAGGAATAAATATGAAAACTCATTATAAAGAACATAGTACTAGATCAAACTCAAGGGTCAAAATGATGAATTTGTAAGGGTAAAACTTAGATACTTGCCCTACTTTCTAGGACTATTAGCTTAGGATTAGGATTTGGACTCAAGAGTTATCTCCCCCCTTTTATCATTGAGATACTACAATAGGGCATGCTCATCCTGGAAATTCATGGAAGTTGATGCCTGGTACCTACAATCTGCATAAAATTTGAGTATGTACATACACATATAATTCTAAACTAAATAGGCAACGGTGAGGAGTGGTGCATCGTGTAGATCCCAACTAGCAGGTAACTACAACTCCCTCCCTCATCCACATCAAAAATGTCAAACATAAAGTAAAACATACAAGTACACCATACACATGCAAGTATGGGGTAAGTAACCATATAAACTACATATAAAACATCCATCTAACTAATCATCGTAAAATAACTGAAATCATTAAATGAAAATACATATATCATCATCAAAATAATCATGAACATATGAAATAACTAAGCATCAAGTAACTCATCAAATAAATCAACTGAGTATGAAATAACATCTAATCAAATATGGTAACCAAGTATTGATAATCATAAAATTGGCCTAAAAGAATCTAACAGTCCAACATGAAAAGTAATCTAGGGGTAGGCATTACATCTTGTATGTCACTCCTCATTTCTTGAATGTATACAAGTTCTTCTTCCCATGATAGATGACATCTCTATCATATTTCCATGTTCTATGCAAGAGTAGATGACAAGCATCCATGGACAACACATCACAAAAAATCTTGTCTTGATATCCTCCAATTGAAAACTCTAACCAAACTTGTTCATTTATCAATACATTATGCCCTTTATTTAGCCATGTGACTCTATAAGGATGATCGTGAGGAATCTTTGCCAACTTGATTTTTTGAGCAATCTCTTCTGAGATAACATTATTAGTTGATCCCAAGTCCACAATAACTTTGCAAACCTTACCAAGTATCTTGCATTTCACTCTAAAATTAGGCTCTTCTTTACTAGTATCCTTGATCAAGACTCTCCTAAATATAAGATTTTCTCCCTTCTCAGAATCAAGATTCACTTATGAAGTTGCATTCTCATTGCATTCTTCTTGGACATATGTTATCTTCTTGTCACCTTGGGAAGATGTTGCCTTCCTAGGGCATCTATAGTCTGGATGACCAAGTTGTCCACATTGGTAGTATTTCATGTTTTCAAAATGTGTACCCTAGATGAAGTTGTTTGATCTACCTCTACCTCCACCACTGAGTCCTCTTCCTCTAGTGAAATTACCTCTTCCAATTGTTCCCCACTTTTCTCAATCAACTTAGAGTCTCGTGTATCCTTGGGTTCATGGCTTATTCCTCCATAACCACCTCTATGTCTCTGTTCCTCTTCCCCTTCCCCTAGAGTTAGATTCTTGTCTTTTTCTATTCTTCTCTTCCACTTTAAGTGTCAATTGAAAGCATTTATAAATAGTAGTAGGAGTCCAAAGGTTGATCTCCTCTTGTATACTCCATTTCAAACCACCTAGATATCTTGCCACCTTAATGCTTTCCTCTTCTTGGACCTTGGATCTCAAGAAAAGTTTTTAAAACTCTTTAGTATAGGAAGCCACATCCATATCCTTTTGCTTCAAGCTTTGTCTCTTCTTGTTCAACAAGATTTCATAGTCTTCAGGCAGGTAGTTGTCTTTGATTTTGGCCACCATAGCCTTCCAGTTAGAAATAGGATTTTTTCCTTCTCTTTCCCTCTCTTCTTGGAGGAATTTCCACCAAGTTAGGGCCGGTCCCCTTAATCTTGATTTTGCAACCTTCACCTTGTTTGCCTCTAATATGCCTTCACATTCAAAATATTTCTCCATCCCTTCAATCCATTCTATGATCAACTCTGAATCCATCTTACCAATAAACAAGGGTATCCCCTCAAGAGATTTTCCACCCAATGCCTTGATGGCTCTAAGGAAGGGTTCCTCTATAAATGGAGGATTAGGTTTAGGTACATAGTCCTCTTCTTCCGCATTCTTTCCCTTGTATTCACCAATTTCCAACTTCTCTTTCATCTTGCTAGTTGTCTCTACCTCTTCATCAAGCTTATCTCTCATAGCCTCTAAGGCTTCCTTGAAGAGTCTATTCTTCTCCATTTGTTCTATCACTTCTCTTACCAACTCAAAATTTGTCACCATGGTGGTTTCCCCCACCATTTCACTACCAAAATTAGACATACACAATGTCTTGTCCCAAACCTTTCAAGGCTCTAATACCAATTTGATGAGGATGATCTTGAACAAGGTTCTAGCCTCAACTACTAGAATCCACTCCAAGATCTCTCCTAGCCTCTTAGGATACTTCTCCCATACCCTACTTCAAAGGAATCTTCCCTCTATTCCCTTATTATACTGATCCTCATCAATCAACTCAAAATTATATTCCACCCTTGGGGCTTCCTAGTGTTCTCATTGTACCAAGCTTCACAATTGGCTTCCACGATTACATTCTTGGCTATATTGACTTTTAAGGCTTGTATTTTTTTTTTCATCCAATAGGTTTTAGGATTACTAAATGGATTGGAGTATTCGATTTCCAATTGATTTTCCCATTGCATAGTTAAGAGGGCTACTAGGTCTAGTAGCTAATTAGGCCTCCAAAACTAGTTTTTGGCTTATATCTCCTCAAAACCCTTAAGGACATCTCAAAAAAAGTTATTATTAGGACACCATTTTGGATTCCCTTGAAGATATTTTAGGTCTCCAACACCCAGGTCATTCATACAAGTGATTCCCCAAAATATGCCTATTTACTAGGGTTTTTTGTTTGTATGGACAACAATCAAGAGGGTTTGTTATTTCACCACTCAAATGGACTCCAAAAGACTTCTCCTATGGAATACATTATCGTCACTCACTTCTCTTACCTTTCATAAACCTAGATTGCACCCAAGACTCCATTAAATGCTCCTTTCAAACACTTATTTGTTGATTTCATTGCTTAGTCGGGTATGCAAACTCCTCTAGGGTCTCTTGGTAAAAAGAGAAAACCTCTGCAAAACAAGACCAAAGTGAATATTTACATTTCTTATATAGTCTATTACTTAATTCCAAAAGGCCATCATGGTTTCACCATGGAATTCAAGATATAGAAGTTTTTTTGCTAATTACTTTGTACAGACCAACAAACTGGCAACTTCAAAAAGATCTTTTAAACTAGTAATGAAACTAATAAAAAAAAATCCTACTCTTTACCAAAGAAACTATATACAAAAATATATCAAACCATGTGAAAAAAAAAACCCGCTCAATCCATTAGAGGTGTGGATGAAGGGTGAAATTAGAAACTACCACAAAATGCCTTAGTTTTCAATTCACGCCAATACCAAAATTCATACAATACATATGCCAACCCCTCAAACTAAACTAGATTGATCCTTCAAGTAGGGTATAGGAGAAGTACCCTAAGAGGCTAGGAGAAAGCCTAGAGTGGGTTCTAATAGTTGAGGCTAGAACCCTATTTAAGATCCCATCAATAAGAAGTGCAAAAGAGTTGACAAACATAAGAAAGGTAGAAGAATCAACCTATCAATATCTTAGAAATATCAATCTAATAATAAATCAAAGAACCTGTCATCAAAAATAATCAACTGAATAATGAATCAAAGAATGTCACATAATACTTGGTGAAGGTTTTGCAAATGGGATTGCAAGTCGAGTGTGTTAATCTATAGAGGAAACTTCGTAGTAAGCTTGCTCAAGTTGGAGTAGTACTAGGATAGGTGACCTCCCAAAAAGTCATGGTGCTTCACCTTTCTGAGCATCACCTGAATCCAATGAGTGCTTAGTGCTCCATTTATTCTCATGAGAGATAGGTCTATGTCCACTACTCATGAAACACAATTCAATCAATTTAACTCAAAAAGCTACGCAGTTGAATCTTGATAGCAATATCACAATTTGACTTGCAATGGAAAGTATTACCTACTTATCAAAGAATGTCATCCAAAATAATGAAAAATAAATTATAGAATCTGATTCAAAACTAAATAAAAGAATGTGATTCAAAAATGAATAGGAATGTGATATGTAAAAACCAACAAAGAATGGAAGGTGGAAGAATCGACATGTGATTAAAAAATGAATAGGAATGTGATGTACAAAAACCAGCAAAGAATGGAAGGGTAGAAGAATCCACAAACATAAGAAGTGTAGAAGAATCAACCTATCAACCTATCTTAGAAGAATCAACGTAATAATGAACCAAAGGATATCATCCAAAATAATGAAAAATAAATAATGGAATTTGATTCAAGACTAAATAAAAGAATGTGATTCAAAAATGAATAGGAATGTGATATGCAAAAACCAGCAAAGAATGGAAGGGTAGAAGAATTGACTAGTGATTAAAAAATGAATAGAAATGTAATGGGCACCCTGGAATGCCCAAAAACTGAAACAATTGTTGAAATAGATTTTTATGCAAACTGAAGATGGAACTGATGCTGAAATTATATTAATTCCCAAAATGATGAAATCAAGTACAAGCAATGTATTCCAAACGCCAAACCCCAAGGGAATTGATGGGGACACAACCCAAGCACAGAATGGACACAACAGAAAAGGGGAAATTATATTAACTGAGAAAATAAGCTAGTACAACAGTACAGGGAAAATAAAGTTCAAAACATGCCCTAAGGGCTTACAATAGCATAAATCTGGAGATAATTTCTCCCTTCAGTACCTCCTCTCAAACTCCACTCCGAACTGCCTTTTACAATGCCAAGAATCTCCTTAAATAGACCCCGGAGGGTTAAGGACTAGAAATACATTCTAGAAAGTGCTAGTAGGCATCCACTGACCAAATAGAAGGCTCCAGAAGCTGCATTAGAAGTCGGCGCAAATCTAGAAGAATCTAGAAACGGTAATCGAACTTTCGGGAGGCATAACTTTTGAACTGTAGCTCCGATTGATGATCCGTTTACATTTTCGGAAAGCTCTCGAAGCGCTCTATAGCCCTATAGATCAGCTTCGCTCGTCCTCCATTTTTTGGCCCTTTTCGAGGTCATTTAAAGCCCCTAACCTGACTTTGAAGCATTCTTAGGAGGTCTCCAAAACTCGAAAAACTACAATAACTTTCAAACCATGGGGCCTTTTGACCTGATTCTTTTTCTGGAATGCTCTAAATTACAATTACATTCATCTAGCCAATTTACACCTCCTAGTTCACCACAATGATGGCTCAATTACATACTCCTATTTTTTCAAGATTTACACGAACATTGATAGTGGAACTGTGAGAGTTGGAACCTTTATTTGACCCAAATGGGTATCCAAAAATGAAAACACATGAAACAGAAACTAAGTCTAAGTTTTTTTTTTTTTTTTTGGGTGACATAGGATTGCCCTTATACCTTTGGATGCTCCTGCATTAGAAATGATGTCTAGAATGTTACAAGAGAGGATGAACGTCCCCTATTGCCAAGAAAGATATGTGATTCACACATCCAAGCTCTTATCAAATGTCATTCACAAAAATCCCATACCCAACAATGAGACTTTCACCCCTATTTATCCTTTTCCTTCACCCTTGTAGAAGAAACTAAAACATTAATTAATTGCAAGTGCTAGAAGCTTCCCCTTTCCAATAATTAATGCACTCTCTAGAAACTCCTTCCTTGCAATACAATAATTAATTGTGCTTCTAGAAAATTAAATTACTAGAGGCTTCAGCCTTTCCAATCATTAGTACACACTCTAGAAGCTTCTCCTTTGTAATACAATAATTAATTTAATTAATTAAATATAAAGTCACCTTTTAGTTTTTAATTTATTTAATGACTTTATAAGAAATTAATTTAATTTCCTCTTATGCTCCACTTAGACTTTGGAGAACGTGAAGGCTAAAAGATGGGGTCATTACAAAAAATCTAATATACAAAAACCAACAAAGAATGAAAGGGTAAAAGAATCAACAAACATAGAAGTATAGAAAAATCAACCTATCAACCTATCTTAGAAGAATCAACCTAATAATGAACAAAAGAATGTCATAAAAAATAATGAATAATGAGATATGATCCAAAATATGAATAAAGGAATGTGATCCAAAATATGAATAAAGAAAAGTGATCCAAATTTTGAATAAAGTAAAGTGATCCAAAGGAAATAGTGTAATGTAGTCTAAACTGTGTTGATCTCAATCAAGAAAAAAATAAATATTATGAATGAAAAATTGTCATTCAAATTCATGACTAACAAAAAGTAATCCAAAATATTGAATAAAGGAAAACAACATGAATTAAAAAATGTAATCCAAAATATTGAATAAAGGAAAATGATGTGAATTCAAAAATCTTTTAAAAATAACAAATGAAAGAATATCTTCCAAAATAATGAAATAATAAAAAAGGAATAAAGGAATGTGATCCGAAATGTTGAGCTCAATAGAGGAGTGATCTAGAAACAATACAAAACACTTTTTTGGGGGGTAGACTGGAATTTTATTTAATTTAATAATAATTTATTTAGGAGTTTCATTTTTTATAACAAACTCTAAATATTATTAGTTAAATTAATAAATATTTTATTAAAAATGTCTTGTGATTTAATATTTAATATAAGATTGATAAGGAACAAATTTAATTAATTTATTTTAATTAAATTACAAAAAGGTTGTACATGAAAATTAAAATATAATAAAATAATTAAGAAAAAGGTTTCAATTGATTGTAAAATTGAAGCCCTAATTGGAGAAAGCTCTTTATTAAGGAATTAGAGCTCATTTCTCCACACACATATTTGGAGGAGCCGATTTCTGATAAGATGGTTTCTAAAAGAAAAGGAATTTGTTTGCGAGCTTCGTGTATATGTTTGTTTAGCATCAGATCCAGGTAGGATCTTGTTGGTTTTGGCACAGTAGTTTCTCCTTTGAAATATTTGTCTTCTCTGTGTTTGTAGATCTGTATTCAGAATTTAGTTGTGTTGAAACCCTTATTTGTGAATTTATTGTTCTTCATTTCGAAAAACATTTGCAAATGAACTAAAGGTTTGAAACCCTTATTTGGTAAATTTTAGAGATTTTGTAATTGGATTGATTAAAATCAGGATGGAGGTTTAGAAAAGAAACCCATATTTGTTAATTATTTTCAATTGTTTACTTCAGATTTCTATATCAAATCTATTTTGTAAATTTATAAAAGTATACATATAAAACTAAAATATGTTAATAATAATTACCACAATAAATATTTTAATGTGATAATTTTTATCACACAATACTTTTTTTGAAAATCGAGAAACTATATTTTAACAAGGTGGGGGTTTATTATTATTATTATTATTATTATTATTATTATTATATATAATGGATGGTGGGGGCCACCCCCTTCCCCCCCTCTTCCTCTCTCCTCGTGATTGTTGTTGCAGACCGCGACTGCCAAAGGCAGCCCACAGTTGCTTATGTAGCTCACAATTGCTTGTGCAGCATGCGTGAGGTTAGGTAAGGATTCAATATTTTTGTTTATATGTATGTATGTATGTATGTATAAAATATTCTTATTATTAATTAATATTGTTTTATTAAATAAATTTAGTATTATTTTTATTAATAATTTAATGTTAAATATTTTATTAATAATTGATCATTATTATCTTTATTAATATAATATTAATGTTAAAATTTTAATATCTATTTGAAAATTTTATTAATTACCTTATTCTTTCAAATATATTTACAAAGTAATTGATAATTTGCAATCCAACTTAGAGAATGGAATGTTTAATAAACTTGAATTTGCATGACATTTTAGTTTTATATGGAAAATGATTTCTAATACTAGGGGAAATTTTTATCATTTTGAAAAAATTCAAAAACCTTAGTAATTATAATACTTTGGAAATGAAAAAAAACATGAAACCATGTTTGTATATTGAAATTTTGTGATTCCAAAAACAAATGATCTATGGAACTACTTTTTGATGTGATAAATGTTTTACCTTGAGTTAGGGTTCGGGTTTGACCTAGTACTTTGACCAATCATGATGTTTAACAGAGGCTTGGAGGTTTTGTTCTATAATGATGTTATGTATATGATCTTTTATACCCAACCATGGTGATGTGTCATGTGTCTACTTTAATGAGTTTTGATCAGTTGGTGTTAGTACTTTCCAGTTGCTTGTATAGAACTATGGTGAATGGTGTGATTTTCTTGATGTAACCTTTGAGTTTTGATTAGTTGTCTTTTGATGCTTTTTAGTTGCTTGTATAGGATTGAGGTGATTATTGTGATTGGTTTTTAGGTGCTTTCCAATTGCTTTTAAAAGATTGAGGTGAATACTGTATTCTATCTATAGGTGCTTTCTGGTTGCTTATAAAGGACGAAGGTGAAAATTGTGATTTTATGAATTGTACTTTTATGAGCATGGGGTAGGTAATCTATGTGTACATTGGGAAGTGGCTTACAATAGAGGTCAGAGCCTTAAGTGGCTGCCTAGGTAACCCATTGTAAGTTATTTTAATAAGTGATAGCATTTCATTAAATGAGAGTAAAATGAATTAATAAGAGTCATTGTTTTTCCTCGCCCATGCCTCAAGTACTAGTATAGGCTAGGATGGGAGTAGATAGGATACTTGGTTGTGACCTTGCTTCATTAGTATACCTTGTCTATACGGAAGGATATTGGTGCCGCATAGAGACACTAGGGGGCTAGAGTCTAGAGAGGCTACCAAGGTAACTTTAGAGTTGGCTCATGCGATGACACTTGTCTACTTACATAGTAGATTTCTTATATTTCTTTGTTTCCTCTAGGTTTAGATGTTACTTGTGTCTTGGTACCTTTGAGATAGTTTGCTTTCAGGTATTTCCTTGACCTAGATGTTGGTTATGACTTGTAGATTGATATATATATGAGACTTGAGACTATCTCCTCAACATGGTCGAAGTGAACCATATATGTTCCATGAGGTCAGGTGGTAGTGCATTTTTCTTATACCATTGAGATCCAAAAGTTGGATGTTGTTGTTGGATGTGCTTGTGCAGATGTTCCTTTCTTTCTGATCTTGTATTCTTATGTCTAATTATATTCTGTTGCTCTGTATTTGGTTATCAAAGATCTTATAAGATGATCTATATTCTTTGAGCTTTTCATACCTTGTGACTTGTACAATGGATGATTATGCATTCTAATTATTGCCAACTGGCATCTTATATAATTGTACATTATTTAAGTGAATTCGTACTTGTAAGTTATTCTTTAATATGGATTTATTATTTATCGGATTTAGTATTAATTAAACTTAAATATGATTCAACGTCACAGGACGCTTAAGAGATGTAATATGTTTATGATGGTAGTATGTATGTGAGTTATTGCTTCCACTATATTTCATCTGTTGTTGTTTAATTATTATCTTTAAAAAATTGTTTGACAAACTTAGTGAAACTTTCGGTGAATTTCTTTTGAGTTCCCTAGTGGGGTGTTACACAAGATGCAATCAGTAGTTGTTTAGGAAGGAATAGATGTAGCAACAAATCCAAGCATTCTACTCATAAGTGGCAAAGAATTCTTGCATAAATTCAAGGAGGACAATGAAGTTGGGTTTGCCATAGTTGTGAAACCAAAGGAGGAAGATGTTGTCAAACTAACACCATTGCCAAGAGACGTAAAAGAATTATTGGATGAGTTCAAGGACATCATAAGTGATGGAGCACCATCCACACTCCCTCCACAAAGAGATATTAGTCATCAAATAGAATTTGTGCCAAGACCCTTATTGCCTAACAAGGTTGCCTACAAGATGACTCAAGATCATAATAAAGAAATTGCAAGACAAGTACAAGAACTACTTGACTAAGGCCTCATTAGAAAAAGTATTAACCCATATGTTGTCTCAGTTGTTTTGGCACCAAATAAAGGAGGTAAGTGGAGAATGTGCATTGATTCAAGGACCATTAATAGAATAACAATGAGATATAGGTTTCCTATTCCTAGAATAGAGAATCTAATAGATTGTTTGGGGGGTGCTAAGTATTTCTCCAAGATAGATCTCAAGAGTGGTTACCATCAAATCAGAATGTAGGAGGGTAATGAATGGAAGACAACCTTCAAGACTACAGAAGGACTTTATGAATGGTTAGTAATGTCATTTGGCCTCTCTAATGCACCTAATACATTCATGAGGCTAATGAATGAAATATTGAAGGACTACATGGGCAATTTTGTAGTGGTTTATTTTGATGATATTCTTATCTTCACCAAGACTAAAGAAGAACACATGAAGCATTTGGAAATTGTTTTGAAGAGGCTACAAGAAGAAAAGTTGACCATTTATCTTGAGAAAAGTGAGTTCTTGAAGCAAGAGTTGGTCTACCTTGTTGGTAGTGGGCCAAGTCCCTCACAGGATTTGCGACATGGCTTAACTACCTCTTGTGGTTCTATAAGACTATTGGTGGTATCGAGCATTGATAGGTCGATCTTTTGGTGCAACAACAACCCTATCCTTTCTAACAATTGGTATCAGAGCTTGGTCACAAATTCGAATCCTATAAACCACATCAAGCAATGCAAGGAGGGGGATTATTGGTAGTGGGCCACGTCTTTTGCATGATTTGTGACATGGATTAATTGCCTCCTGTGGTTCTATAAGACTATTGGTTGTATCAAGTATTGATAGGTTGATCTTTTGGTGCAATGACAACCCTGACCTTTCTAACATACCTTTTCTTTGTAGTTTCACAAGGTAACATGAAGATGGATGAAAGTAAGGTAGAAACCATTCTAAACTAGCCTACACCTAAAACAGGAACTACAGTAAGAATTTTCTGTGCTTTGGCACAATCTTATAGGAAATTTATAAGGGGTTTTAGTGAGACATGTGCACTAGTCTTAGACACCATCAAAGGAGGACTAAAAACTAAGTTCTTATGGACCAAAGAAGCCAATGAAGGGTTTGAAAGGGTTCGAAAGAGGTAACTACTAAACCCATTCTTATTTTTCCTAGTTTTGACAAGTTGTTTATTGTACAATGTGATGTAAGTTATATTATTGTTGAGGTTGTATTAAGCTAAGAAGAAAGGCCAGTAGAATTCTTTAGTGAAAGGCTAAATGAAGCCAAGTCCAAGTACTTATCCGATGACTTAAAATTGTATGCATTGGTGCAAGCACTTAGGAAGTGGGGGCACTATCTTTCATCTAAAGAGTTTGTTGTATACACTGATAACCAAGCATTGAGTTACATCAACACTCAAGAGAAGTTGAGCCTAAGACACATCAAATGGATGGAGTTTCTGTAGTCCTACACATTCACCATCAAGCACAAGAAAGAGAAGATCAATAAAGTAGTTGATGCATTAAGTAGAAGGCTTCTCACTGTCCAAGAAATACAGGTAGAGAGCATTGGAGTTAAAAGGTCTCAAAGACCTATATGCTAATGATGAAGACTTCTCTGAGGCCTACAAGGTATGCTTAGAGTTTAACAATCATTTTCATATCAAGTTTGATGATTACACTTTGCAAAATTGATTGTTCTTTAGGGGAAATCAATTGTGTGCGCCTAGAGAATCAATGAGAGAAAATCTAAAGTACTTAGTGCTTTTATGTCTACATTCATACCATTGTTATTTTCAATGTTATTTGGAATTTGAATCTCATTTTTATTTTTTCTTGGTATTTATTTCAAGGCATGCATTTCCATTGGAGTTTGTTGTGCATGATCGTTTGGTAATTTATTCTCGTGAAGAAAATCTAAATCGTTTAAATTGTAACCTGCTTCTAAAAAATCACCAATTTTATCATGAGAAAAAACTCAAGGGTTTGGAGACACGCCTATATTGAATGTTTGATTACAATGTGCACCTGAATATATTTGTATAAGGTTCTCTTGTTCAGCCTCTTCACCCATTGTGGTATCCTCAATGTCTTTTTCCTCTGAAACATTGCTCAACTCTCTAAAATTTTGTCTTCTCTCTCGTTGACGTTGTGCTTCATTCTCTTTGTTTGTTGCAATCTCCTCATTTGTCAAAACTTTTATTTTCTTCTTTCTCTGTTGTTTTCATCTCATGTTTGTACAAGTTTTGAATTCGAATCAATAGCTTGCAAATTGTTGAAGATAACAAGAAAACAAAATAATTATGACAAAAATTCGTTGTTGCAATTTGAAACATGACATTCAATCATTGCAATCATTGAAAAATGCTTTGTGGGGAATCTTTTGGGGCCCAATGGATACATCAGCATTGGGTACCTAATTTTTAAACAATCAAGTACCTGATTTTGTTAACGACTAAATTGCAATCGAGTGCCCAATTCTAGTGCCATGGGGGGAATTCCCATCGGGTTTTGCCTTGGGGAAAGGCATGGCATAGGCTTGATCCCACCAAACCTATGCCTTTATGAACCAATTTTTCCCTAAGGCATTTAATCGACAATTTAAGGGATTATCGTAATTTTTATACGATCATCCCCGTTGAATTTTTTGTCAAAATGAAAACCCATTATAGGTCTTACTCTTCTAATTTAAAAAATGTAAATTTTATAGTGTTATGAATTCATTTGCTATTTTTTCATTATTTATTAATCAAAACTATCTCCAACTATATTTTTCCATTAGTTATTAATCAATCTTACACAATTCTTTTGAAGTTAAAAAAAAAAATTCAAACAAAAAATTTGATTAAATTATGGCATCCATACACAAGAGGTTTTAGAAATTAGCTTAATCGTCAATTAAAAATTAATTTTAAAAAATCATTAAAAAATTCAAGAAAATTATTCTCATTAATCTTTGGTATGTAAGGTAACTTCGTTTAAAAGGATTCACAAAAAATCATTCGGTTGTGTCAAATGATGGTGTCTGTACATGAGCGTGGTATGGTCCTAAAATAGGCATTTTGAAAAAGTGGTTTTTAAAGATCCATACCAAAAAAAATCTATCATATGGGTATACAAATAAATTACATATTCGAAAAGGAGATTTCAAGCACTGCAATTCTTATTTTTGAATTTTTTAAAAAAAATATTTAATCTCTAAATGCCTCAAATTTTGGCATCAATTGACAATATATTTCAAAAATAGGAGAAACACATCCACTTTTTGGCCAAAAGTGAGACCTAACTTTTTGCACTAACCCATATGCATTGTACGAATTTTTGTGTTGGAGTGAATAGCAAACTAAGTCATTTTATGACAGTTTTATGATTTCACCCTTCATCCATACCTCTAATAGATTGAGAGGGTTGTTGTTTCACATGGTTTGATAGAGTTTTGTATGTAGTTTCTTTGGTAAAGAGTAGGAGTTTATTTGACTAGTTTCATTACTAGTTTAAAAATCTTTTTGAAGTTGCCAGTTTGTTGGTTTGTACAAAGTAATCAACAAAGAAACCTCTATATCTTGAATTCCAATGGTGAAACCATGATGGCCTTTTGGAATCAAGTAATAGATTGTGTAAGCAATGTAAATATACATTTTGGTCTTGTTTTGCAGAGGTTTTCTCTTTTTACCAAGAGGCCCTAAACAAGTTTGCATACCTAGCTAAGCAATGATGAAATCAACAAATAAGTGTTTTAAAGGAGCATTGAATGGAGTGTTGGGTGCAATCCAAGTTCATGGAAGGTAAGAGCAGTGAAGATAATGTATTCCATAGGGGAAGTCATTTAGAGTCCATTTGAGTGGTGAAAGAACAAACCCTCTTGACTGTTATCCATACAAACAAGAAACCCTTGTAAATAGGCATATTTTTGGAAACCACTTGTACAAATGATTTGGGTACTGGAGACATGAAAAATCTTCAAGGGTGTCCTAATCATAACTTTGTTTGAGATGTCCTTAAGGATTTTGAGGAGATATAAGCCAAAAGTTAGATTTAGAGGCCTAATTGGCTACTAGTCCTAGTAACCCTCCTAACTATGCAATCAGCAAATCGTTTGGAAATCCAATACTCCAATCCACTTAGTGACCCTATAAACTATTGGATGAGAACAAATACAAGCCTTGGAAGTCAATATAGCCAAGAATGTACTCGTGAAAGCCAATTGTGAAGCTTGGTACAATGAATCCTAATGTAACGAGACCACTGCTAAGCCACATGGGTGGAATAGAGTTTTGAGTTGATTGATGAGGATTAGTGTAATAAGGGGATAGATTCCCTTTGAGTAGGTTATAGGAGAAGTACCCTAAGAGGCTAGGAGAAAGCATAGAGTGGGTTCTAATAGTTGAGGCTAGAACCCTGTTCAAGATCCCATCAATAAGAAGTGCAAAAGAATCGACAAACATAAGAAAGTTAGAAGAATCAACCTATCAATATCTTAGAAGAATCAATCTAATAATAAATCAAAGAATGTGTCATCCAAAATAATCAACTTAATAATGAATCAAAGAATGTCACACAATACTTGGTGAAGGTTTTGCAAATGGGCTTGCAAGTCAAGTGGGTTAACCTATGGAGGAAACTTCGTAGTAAGCTTGCTTAAGTTGGAGTAGTACTTCGATAAGCAACCTTCCAGAAAGTCATGGTGCTCCACCTTTCTGACCATCACCAAGATCCAATGAGCACTTAGTGTCCATTATTCTCATGAGAGATGGGTCTATGTCCACTACTCGTGAAACACAGCTCAATCAATTTAACTCAAAAAGCTGTGCAGTTGAATCTTGATAGCAATATTAGAATTTGACTTGCAATGGAAAGTATTACCTACTGACCAAAGAATGTCATCCAAAATAATAAAAAATAAATTATGGAATGTGATTCAAAAATGAATAGGAATGTGATATGCAAAAACTAGCAATGAATGGGAAGGGTGGAAGAATTGACGAAGTGATTAAAAAATGAATAAGAATGTGATATATAAAAACCAGCAAAGAATGGACATGTAAAAGCATCGACAAACATAAGAAGTGTAGAAGAATCAACCTATCAACCTATCTTAGAAGAATCAACCTAATAATGAACCAAACAATGTCATCCAAAATAATGAAAAATAAATAATGGAATGTGATTCAAGACTGAATAAAAGAATGTGATTCAAAAATGAACAGGAATGTGATATGCAAAAATTAGCAAAGAATGGAAGGGTAGAAGAATTGACAAGTGATTAAAAAATGAATATGAATCTGATATACAAAAACCAACAAAGAATGGAAGGGTAAAAGAATCAACAAACACAAGAAGTATAGAAAAATCAACCTACCAACCTATCTTTAGAAGAATCAACCTAATAATGAACCAAAGAATGTCATCCAGAATAATGAGATGTGATCCAAAATATGAATCTAAAGGAATGTGATCCAAATCCAAAATATTGAAATATGGTTTAAAATGTGTTGATCTCAATTAAGAATGAAAAATCATCGTTCAAATTATTAATGAATAGCAGAAAAAAATCCAAAATATTGAGTAAAGGAAAATGATGTGAAAGAATGTCTTCCAAAATAATGAAATAATAAAAGAATAAAAGAATAAAGGAATGTGATCCAAAATGTTCATGTCAATAAAGAGGTGTGATCTAGAAACAACATTGAATAAAAGAAAATGACGTGAAAGAATTGTCTTCCAAAATAATGAAACAATAAAAGAATGCGATCCGAAATGTTGATGTCAATAGAGAGGTGTGATCTAGAAACAATAAAAAAAACACTTTTTGCGGGCTAGGCTGGAATTTTAATGTCTCCAAAAGAATCAACCTCGCAAATGCAGACCCACCAGGCTATTTAGGGTACATTTAATCTCTTTGACTGGCCTAAAGGCGCTAGGCTTTAAGCCTTATGATGTTCTGCAATCAGAGCGAACAACTAACGGAGCACCAATGGGAGAACGTCTCTCAATCCACGACACTGAGAAACCAGCAAAGTATACGAGGCTAGTGACCTCCATTTGTCCCTTGATCCAGGTAATGGTCCATTGGGAATATCTAGTCGTCTCTACTATTGTAAAGTAAACCCTCAGGAATGGTAGACTAAATTTCCAATAATAATATGTTTGCTTGTTTTAAGTATCAAATATGCTGTCTATTTAAAAAGCTCTGCCAGTCAATCCGCTTGTTAGTCTGAGCTGCTATCTCGGCTTGGCAATGTTGGCATGATCTCCATTTGTATGGTGCTTTATGGCCTAATTTCTTTGCAACGGGGCAACTTCTCTCTCCTTCCTTCCTTTGGATTGTGTCCGGACTTTTGATTTTGTAAAATATTTCATTGGATTGTGTCTGGACTTCAATTTTGTAAAACATTTCATTGGATTGTGTCTGGACTTCCAATTTTTGTAAAACATTTCATTGGATTGTGTGTGGACTTTCAATTTTGTAAAACATGAATAGGAACTTGCTTTGAATAGGCAGATGCAAGCAGCAGGGCTCGTATGGCTGCTTTGGTTAAGGATAGATATTTATCTGTTGGAAATCCAAAAGCCATAGCCTATAATGATAACCACGAACAGAGGAAAACAGAAAACAAAATTGCAAATCTGGTAATCTAATACAATTTGCCTCATTAACTTGTATCCCACATTTCTCAACTGAAACAAAGCAAAATCAATAGAAAAGGATTTAGAATCTGGGTAATCATAACTCAAACCCAAATGGCAGCAGCTTTCACGGTTACCATTTTGCTTAAATATTGAGGGATTTGCCTCACTCTGACTAGACAGAACCTCATCCGATTGTGATAATTTAATACTTGCATCTGGGAAAAGAGTGGGCATGATTTTTCAGGTGATTTTGCGCTCTCAATTGTTTGTTAATACTTGAAATCTATTCCAATTCTCCCCCAAAAGCTGTTAATCTGTGTACAAATAGATTTTAGTAAATATAATATTGTTGCACTTAATACTTTTGAGATCAATAATCAAAAGTCTGGGGGCGTTGAAAGGCATTTCTCAGATAGAACAAGAGCTACTTTCAAGGTCTTTTCTCACACTGAACAAGATCATGGAAACTAGCTCTCCTGAACAATCAACTCAAAAGTCTATTCCAATTCTCCCCCAAAAGCTGTTAATCTGTGTACAAATAGATTTTAGTAAATATAATATTGTTGCACTTAATACTTTTGAGATCAATAATCAAAAGTCTGGGGGCGTTGAAAGGCATTTCTCAGATAGAACAAGAGCTACTTTCAAGGTCTTTTCTCACACTGAACAAGATCATGGAAACTAGCTCTCCTGAACAATCAACTCAAAAAGTATGGAATTAAATCAGTAGTCCCGGACGGGAGAACTTCTGAAACACACCTTATTCAATGATAGAATCATTACTGCTTCAAACAACTGATGGGCCCAAAGTGCATAAAATAAGTATACCAATATCGAATGAAGAGAAGAACGGAAAAAAACAGAATGTTTGGAATCTGAAGTAACTTTTGACATCGAGCTACCTACTAAGAATTTCAAGTTAATTTTTTAAAATACCAAAAACATGCCGCAAGAATGAATCACTGAATCTCTGAAAAAACATCTCAGTCTCTGAAGAAATATTCATAGAATCTCTGAAAAAATCCATCGAAGTCAAGAGATGCCTTTCAAAAAAGACATGGTCACCGAATTAAAAATTAAATCAATCGAATCCCTGATCCGTAAAACGTCATTCTTACTCATACAGATATTCCAGTGGTGTGCGAGATTCAGGATATTATTATTAAAACGGTTAACTTCTGTAGATAAAAACATCGAAACCTAGAAACTAGGGCGCATGGAATGGACCATAAAATGTTTAGTTGAGTCTACCGCTTTTCTCTTCATCTCTGATCAATATGCCGAGGCAGTAGCTTTCCATTATTTCTTCTTCAGGCGACAATGCGCAATTACAGGGTTTATAAAGTCCTAATTAATGTGGCAATTGAAGGGAATATTTGGGAGACAAAACCGTATTTGCACCCAGACAAAATTATTGATTCAATCCATTACAATTCTATCACATTTTCAGACTCATTTTATGATATTATGATGAAAAGCACGCGACAGATTGCAATCTTGGAACGGGAGAAGCTAGCCACAGCAACTTTGATCAAATGAATATACCCCTATCCTTTTTTTCTGTCGACTCACAGAATAGGTTCCATTTAGTTTCGGGCTGAGCAACAATGATTTCAGCCAAATGTGGCCCATCAGTTTTTGAGAAAGACAGCGGACTACAAAATGGCCTCTTCAGCGATTAAAGGCAATACCACGAGTAAAATCAAATCATCTCACGCGCTATACTGCATCCTGATTACCACAGATTTTTAAAGCTTTGAACCGAAGGAATTTTTAAGTTTCATAAACAGAAAACCCTCAAACCCTCCCAACTTCTAACAAAAAATGAGCTCCAAAATTACAAAGATGGAATCTGGCAGGCAACTGTACGGGAGCATGATTAGTGGACCCGGCCATTAAAAGTTTTATGTCTTTACATACTGCATGATGCACATCATAAGAAAGTGGAAGAAAAATGTTGAATCGACATTATCGAATGAGAAAAAAGAAAGAGAAGCAAATTATACATGATCAACTGAAAAAATATATTTAAAAAGGAGATGACGTTACAGGTGGAGGATAAGAAAAAACAAGTAAGAGTTTATACAATTTCAATATACAAACCCTGTACAGCGAATAGTGCACACAGCGGGTAAAACAGAGCTAGCATAATAACATGCAAATCGCTGATAAAAACTTCAGAAAAATCATCCACTTAACCAGTGACTGAAAGGCTTATACTACTACTACTTCCCAAAGAGAGATTTGAACCACCAAGCGCCCTTATCCTTCGGAGTTTCCTCTTCAGGAATCTGCGTGTGAATCGTTTTGTGCAGAAGATCCACATTGTATCCCTGCTCTCGAGCCTTCTCCAGCAGCTGGTTATAAATCTCTTCATCAAGCTCAGGTTGCCTGCTCAAAATCTGCACATTCAAAGACACACACACCATTACTACAAAATCAAAACTCTATTACACCTGAGAATCTCAACTGCAATGGCGGCAGAGTATTATTGACACACAAACCCTATTTAACACAAATTGAAGGTATTACAGACAAAATACACACCCACAGAAACTTCCGAGACGGCTGTCCAACCATAGCCCACTGGTAGTCTGCATCAATGGCCATAACCCAGTAGTCCCCAAGAACAGGAAAAATGGGCAAAAATGGCGGCACATAGAACTTCACCTTGAACTTGGCCTCATCACTCTGCGGATCCACCTTATACGCACTGCCCTCAATGGAACCCTTCTTCCCATTGCTCCAAGTCTCGTTGAGGACATGAACAGTATTATCCGGGTTAAGGGTATATGTTGCCCGTGTATTTTCGCCATTCTTGGGCTGAAAGCGCGACGGAATGGAGGCGATCTCGTACCAGCGTCCCATATACCTTGCCAGATCCAAACCCTTCACTACTTCCAGACTGCCTTTGCTCGCCATTCTTTTCTTCAATACCCAGCACAAATCTCTTCTACTTATGCAAAATCCCAAGACAAATTTTCTCTACTTTCTGCAAAATCCCAACACAAATTTATCCTCTTTCCTGTGTAATCTCAATACAGTTTTTCCTACTTACTGCAAAATTCCAACACTATTTTTCTACTTACTAAAAGATTCCAACACGATTATTTTCTACTTACTGAAAATTTTCAACACAATTGTTCCCTACTTATTGCAAAATTCCAACACAAACTTTCTCTACTTACTTCTAAATAAACACACAATTTTTTGATGTTTCCTGCAAAATCCCAATACAAATTATTTCCAAATGAAGATTTAACTCAATTGTGGATAACTCTGAGCGTTGTGCAGGGATGAAATAAAGCTCCGCCACCGCTTTCTTGCCTTGAGCAGGAAGAAACCGATCTTGTCTTCGGAACACGTGTCAGTAACTTGTGAAGAATTCAAAGATAGTTGCGTGTTTAAATGCAGCGCGTCCGGGGGTTCAATACTGTGGGCGTCGGTTGTACGTGGATAAAATTCAGCCTCCACATTATTCAAGAAGATTCCATCATAGTTTTCCAATTCCCTTTCATCATTATATGAACTTTCTTCCAAGGTATATACATTATCCAATGTGTGTATATATATAAAAGGAATAGATAATATTAGGGCAATTGAAAATTGAAAAATCAAATAGATAACATTAAGGCAATAATTTTTTTATAAAATTATATAGATAACTTTTAGACAATTAAAAATTAAAAAATCACATGGATAACTTTAAAGCAATTAGAGATTCATTCCAATTTCATTTTTTATTTTAAAAAACTAGTACTTGTGTAAGATTGTTGATTCATTACGCTATTAGTAACTACTTTAAAGAGAAATTATATTATTAAATATTTGAACAAAGTTCATGAAATTTTGGAAAGCGTACAAATAAAATTGTGATTCCTTCACAATCAAATAAAATCCAAAAAATGACCCTTAAAACAACAAAGTAAGACATGTCAAGATATAGTTCAGAGTGTGATAATTTTATGAAAACCTTACATCTAATTCCTCAACAAGAGAGTGATGTAGAGAGTGATGTCTCTTATTCATTTGCACTCCACAAAATGGCCCTTAAAAAAGTAAGATATGACAAGATATAGAAGATTGCAACAATGCTCTGAAAACCCTACAACCAATCCTTAACAACAAAGTGATGTCTCTCATTCATTTGCATTCCAAGTTCCAATTTCATAATGGCTCTCTGATTCTAGTTGATCAAATGCAGGATAGTTCACATTAGAATTTTTTGTGCCAATTACAAATTAACATTTCATGCAAACATGATTGATGCATAAAGACTACTCCGTATAAGAAGCCTACTTCAACTCATTGTTAAGTTCATACTGTAGAAAGAGTTGTGTGAGCTAAACTACCCATTGAAAAAAAAATTAGAAGTGGACAACAACTACTAACATTTGTAGTTCTCAACATCAACAAGTTAAAATAACAAATACAAATCAAGCCTTGTTCTTTTTACAATAACAAATACAAGCATGACCTTTTTCTTTTTACAATAACTTGAAAATTCAATCTTTTTTAGCACAAAAACATAATAAAAAACCATCACAATTCTTCAAAATTCATATTGTACTAGTCTTAAAGATCTAAACCATTATATCTAGTTCATATTGTACCTCTACATCAATGCTAGAGTTAAGATGAGCAACACAACCTACAAGAAAACTGTAATACCCCTCCTTTGCTATCATTGTAGACTTAGTTGTTAAATTTCTATATGACTCTTCTGCAAATGGGTTAGCCCTTATTTCATATTTGAAATGTAATACTTTGATATGTTGAGTAATTGATTATGTTAGGTTGTAACTATTTCCTACTTGTAGTGATGATGCTTTAATTGCTCTTATTTAGTTAATGAAATTACTTTTATGATGATGTCATATTATGTGTCTTATAAATATGTTTATTATGTCCTCATGATAATGAGATATTCATGTTAGAATATGATGTTATTTATATTTAGGATTTACTATTATACTTGCATGTGTTTGGTGTGTGTGTATGTTTTACATTTATGTTTGACATGCTTTATATGGTTGAGGGAGGGAGTCGTAGTCACCTGCTAGTCAGGATCTACAGGATGTACCACTCCCCACTATTGTTTGTTTAGCTTAGCTATATATGCACATGTGTACATGCTCATCTTTTATACATGTTTGCAGGTACCAGACATCGACTTCCCTAAATTGCTAGGATGAGCGTGTCGTATTACAATAACTCAATAGTAAGAATGGGGAGATAATGTTCAAGTCCAATCCTAGCCATAGCCTAATTACTTGTCCTGGGAAGGAGGACATGTATCTAACTTTCCACCCTTTTCAAATCTAGGTTCAATAATGTGTCGGTTGTACATGGATAAATTGCACCCTCCACAATATTCAAGAATATTCAATTATTCTTTAAGTCTCTCTCATTATTATATATTGTAATGACCCGTACAAATAGGCCACTAAACAAAACCCTAAATTTAATACACTGCTAAAATATATTGCTGAAATAAGGAAATGATAGTGCCAATGTATTCATTCAATGAAAACCAAATGTTTTTACAAATGATATGGCAATTTTCAGCATTGAAACATTATGACATGGCACATTATAGGCAAACCCTAATTGGCTGTATACAATTGAGAACTTGTTACAACTACAAACTAAAATGAAGAACCTGGATTTGATCCCATACTGGAGACTGACTGCTAAAGATGATATGGTGAAAGTGCAACTCCACTTGAAACTCCAAATCAGCAATTAAGCACAAGTGAAAGGACTGAAATATCCTTCCCACAGCGGCAATAATTCAGGTGATCTCTCACACCCTCAAAATTGCGAACCAATTGAGAGTTTTCGTTCTCAATGGCCAATTGTGACTACTTGCAGAAACCCTAGGCTCCACAACACACATAAGAAAAAATCAATAATAAATCTCGATGATAGGCAATAAGCCCTCAATGCCTATTTATTCTTTTTTCCTTGATAGGTGGGCCTACCTTTTTAATTTTTCTCCACTTCTTCCAGCAACCTCTAGAAGATTATTATTATTATTTAATTTATAAAGTTACCTTGTAATATATTTTTTTTTAATTGATAACTTTATAATTAATTCCTCCAAAAAAATGGGACATTACAGGTCCGCCCCTCCTAAAATTGCTTAGCCTCAAGCAATCTTAATGCTGGATGTTGCAAAATCACTTCTCCCTCCCAAGTAGCATCTTCAATAGGTAAATCTTTCCACTTAACTAGATACTCTCTAATTACTCTCCTGCGAAGCTGCTTCTCTCTACTATCTAGAATGGATTCTAGCACTAAGATCAATTTCCCCTCATCATCCAAGGGAGGTAATACTGTAGAAGGCATCACATCCTGACCCAACACCTTTTTGAGGCATGATACATGAAACACATTGTGCACTCTACTATCTGTGGGAAGCTCCAACTCATAAGCCACCTCACCAACTCGTTTGATGATCTTGAATGGTCCATAATAACGTGGCTTGAGTTTCTCTGCACCACTCTTCTTGAGAGTGGACTGTTTATATGGCTGCAACATGAGGTAAACTATATCATTTACCTCAAAACTACACTCAATCATCTTCTTGTTTGCATACTACTTTTGCTGGTTCTGAGCTCTAGCAATGTTGTCTCTGAGAGTAGCAACTATATCCTTACTTTCCTGTAATAGTTCACCTGCACGGGGTACTCGACTGTCTCCCAACAATAAATCTAAGAAACTAGGTGCTTCATAACCATAAAGTGCCATGAAGCGTGTCATTTGTATAGTCATATGATATGTAGTGTTGTAACAATACTCACAGAGATATATCCATATGACCCAAGCTCACTCTTGATCTGCCACATAATTCCTCAAATACCCTTCCACCCATTTGTTTACAATCTCTGTTTGACCATCAGTCTATGGGTGATAACTGGTACTAGGTGTAAGCTTAGTGCCACACAACCGAAATATCTCCTGCCAAAAGTGACTCATGAAGCGGTTGTCCCTGTCACTCACAATGCTCTGAGGCAAACCGTGTAATCTAAAAATCTCCCTAAAGAAAACCTCTGCCACCTAAGTTGCTGAGTATGTAGTAGCGATAGGGAAGAAGTGAGCATATTTTGTCAGCCTATCCACCACCACATAGATACAATTGCACCCCTGGGCCCTGGGCAAGCCCGTAATAAAATCCATAGAGATGCACTCCCACTTCCTGTCAGGAATAGGAAGTGGTTGTAGGAGCCCTGTTGGATAAGTGTGCTCTTGTTTGTTCTGCTAGCAAACATGACACTCACGCACATACTACAAAACATCAGCCTTGAGTCCCTTCCAAGTGAACCGTTCCCGTACTAACCTGTAAGTCTTGAAATACCTAGGATGGCCTACTGTAGGTGAATTATGGAATGCTCTCAAAATCAACTGCTTCACTTTCGATCCTAGGACTAAGTAAAACCTGTTCTTGTAAATGATCAAATTATCTATGAGAGTGTATCTGGTGTTGATTGTTGTCCCCTCCACTATAGTAGAGGCCCATGTGTCTTTGGCATATTCTACTACAATCAAGTGTCGCCAATCCTCTGATATCTGAATCATAGAAGTGAGGTGTGGCCTATGGGATAAAGCATCTGCAACAATATTTTGTGTCCCCTTAACATATGTGATATCAAAATCATATTCCTGTAACTTACCCACTTCTGCTGACGATCATTCAGGTCCCGTTGTCCCAAAAAGTGCTTCAAACTATTATGATCAGTTTTAATACAAAATTTGTTGCCCACAAGATACTGTCTGAATTTGGCCAAGGCATGCATGATGCCCAGCATCTCCTTATCATATATGCTGAAGGATCTCTCAGCCCCTTTGAGTTTCCTACTCTCATAAGCTATAGGATGCTTGTCGTGCATGAGTACAGCACCAACTCCCTCTCCGGGAACCATCGCATTAAAGCTCAAATGGCTTTGTGAAATCAGGTAGTGCTAATACTGGGCATGTAGTCATTATTTCTTTGAACTGCATAAAACACACCTGTGCCTCCTGAGTCCACACAAATGCCCCTTTCTTCAACAAATCTATCATGGGCACTGCATGTCGTGAGTAGCCACTAACAAACCTGCGATAGAATCCACATAGACCAAGGAACCCTCTTAACTGTGTAAGGTTCTCTGGTGGTGGCCAATCAACAATATCACATATCTTTTTAGGATCCATTCGCACTCCTTTCGCACTAATGATGTGTCCAAGATACAACAATTCTATCATCCCCAAATCACATTTAGACTCCTTGGCATACAAGAACTCGCTTTGTAAAATGCTTATATTGTCTCCAAGTGCTCTAAATGTTCCTGCCATGTCTTGCTATAGATCAAAATATCATCAAAGAACACTAGCACAAATTTCCTCAACTGATGATGGAAGACCTTGTTCATAGTGGATTGAAAAGTGGCAGGTGCATTAGTCAAACCAAAAGGCATGACTACGAACTCGAAATGCCCATAATGACATCTAAAAGCAATTTTTTCAATATCCTGCTCTCGAACTCTGATCTGGTGATAGCTTGATCTCAAATCAATTTTTGTCAAATAACAAGCCCCATGCAATTCGTCTATCAGCTCATCGATGCGTGGGATGGGATACTTATTCTTTATAGTTCTCTTATTCAACACCCTATAATCAATACATATTCATAGAGTTCCATCCTTCTTTTTTACCAAAACAACAAAAGATGCAAAGGGTGACTTACTTGGTCTGATGTGTCCCATTGCTAGCAACTCATTGATGGTCCTCTCGATCTCATCTTTGAGTCATTTTGGGTGCCAGTATGGTGTGATCATGACAGGCTTAGCACCTTCCTCCAACTTGATAATGTGCTCAATACCTCTGTCTGGTGGCCTGCCTGGTGGAATCTCACTAAATACCTTCCCATACTTGATTCTCAATTTTTGAATATCTGGATGATATTCAGTCTTATGTTGCTCCCCCTGGGTAGGCATCAAGGCACATATTGTTGCCCACTCTATATTATTATGCCTAGCTAATCTCTCCAACCACCTAAATGAGATAGTCCTAACATCACCATTACGGATAGCCTTCAGCACATGAGTCGTGCCATCCACCATGAATTGTATCTCCATATCCTCCAATCTCAGGGTAACCTCCTTCAAAGAATGCAGCCATTGCATCCCAAGTACTATGTCCATGTCACCCATGTTGACCACATGATAGTCCGCCTTAAACTCATAGTTGTTCAGGCGCAAAGGTAGATCTGACACCATCCTATCACAACGAAGAGTATATCCATTAGCTACCTTAACTCTCAGTCCCTCGAACTCCTCAGTAATGAGTCCATGCCTCTCCACAAATCTTGCACCAATGAAATTATGCGTGGCACCTGTATCCAACAGAGTAATAATCTTTTGTCCTGCCAAGACTCCTCGAAATCTGAAAGATCCCTCTCTTTGAATACTAGACAGACGTGCCTCCTGTAAATGTATCTTTGGAGCCTCTTTTTTCTCAACACTATCTACCTCTTGTTCACCCTCTACCTCATCAGGATCCTCATCATGGTGCTTTGAGATGTCTGAATCTGAACCTTCATAATAAGCCCACATCACCCGATTAGCCTTCCCCTTAGGCTTCATAGGACAATCATGATCAAACTCATAGGGACCTTTGCAAAAGAAGCATAGCTTCTTCCTACGCAAGTCATTAAGTGTTTCCTTATCCCAAGGTGCAGCTAGCTTGTCTTTTGAGTCACTAACCTTCTCTTTACCCTTGTTGAATTCCCCTTTGTTATCTCTAAATGATGAAGAACCCTTTGAACTAAACTGGTTTGCTATAGCTGCAAGTTCCATACTGTGGGCTTTCTTCATGGCTTCCTGTAATGTAGGAGGATCAAAGGCCTTTACCCACCCCTTGAGTGGTTCAGTTAATCTTTCTGTGAATAAAATGACTAGCCTCCTTTCTGAAATGTCAGGCACCATCACTGCAAGCTTCTGGAAGTCATTGATAAATTGTTCTAAGCCTCCTAACTGTCTCAACTGGGCTAACTCCCAAAAATAAACTTCAGGTTTTTTTTTATCAAACCTTTCTATCAATCTATCCACAAACTCCTGATAAGTGTTTACCTGATTGTGTTGCAATGTGATCATGCCATGTGTCCACCAATCATGTGTTGCCCCATCTAAGTGTAAAGTGGCATACTTGAGTGCTTCAAATTCTGTCATCGTCTTCAAAGATAGGAAAGTATCCACCTTATGAATCCAAGCACGAGCAGTCATTTTTCCACTACCATCCAATGTGGGTAATACCAACTTGTTGGTGACCTGTTGTAACTCACTGTGTTTATCTACTTGCTTCTGCCTGGCAGCTCTATAGTTCAGGTACCTGTCAAATGTCCATCCATCCTGTACATATTCTGGTAATGAATCCCATTCATTCCTCGCTTATCGGAGTTCATCTACAATATCTGTTACTATAGCATCAGGTGTGCATGCTGGAGTTTCTTCTCTAAATGTAGGACGTGTGGGTCTATTAGTTGTTCCGGATCGTGTCCTATGTTGTGATCCTGTTATGCTTCTATCATCCTGATCATGATTATTTCTCCTATTTTCCCCAATCAAATGTTGCATCATAACCATCATTGCCTGTGTACTTGCCTCTATTAACTATAGAAGCCTCTCCTATTGCTGTAAAGTCTCATCATCTTGCACACTTTTGGTCTCTCAGCCATATTCTCAGTTATGTTAGTTTTTTTGTAAACTAAATTAAATGGTGGTTGGGTAACCCTATTAGGCTAGCAAGAAACCGCTTTGATACCACTGTAATGACCCGTACCAATAGGCCACTAAACAAAACCCTAAATTTAATACACTGCTAAAATATATTGCTGAAATAAGGAAATGATAGTGCCAATGTATTCATTCAATGAAAACCAAATGTTTTTACAAATGATATGGCAATTTTTAGCATTGAAACATTATGACATGTCACATTACAGGAAAACCCTAATTGGCTGTAAATAATTGAGAACTTGTTACAACTACAAACTAAAATGAAGAACCTGGATTTGATCCCATACTGGAGACTGACTGCTGAAGATGATATGGTGAAAGCGCAACTCCACTTGAAACTCTAAATCAGCAATTAAGCACAAGTGAAAGGACTGAAATATCCTTCCCACAGCTGGAATAATTTAGGTGATCTCTCACACCCTCAAAATTGCGTACCAATCGAGAGTTTTCGTTCTCAATGGCCAATTGTGACTACTTGCAGAAACCCCAGGCTCCACAATGCACATAAGAAAAAATCAATAATAAATCTCGATGATAGGCAATGAGCCCACAATGCCTATTTATTCTTTTTTCCTTGATAGGTCGGCCTACCTTTTTAATTTTTCTCTGCTTCTTCCAGCAACCTCTAGAAGATTTTTATTATTATTTAATTTATAAAGTTACCTTGTAGTATATATATATTTTAATTGATAACTTTATAATCAATTCCTTAAAAAAAATGGGACATTACATATATGAACAATCATCCTTTTCAAAATAAATAATATATTTATATTTAAAAATATACTTAATAAAAGAAATAGATAAACATTAAGGCAATTAATGATACTACCCATAAGAATGACACTGAGGGAAAGGCTTTGGTTCTAGGAAGAAAGACTCTATGCCTGAAGATGTCCACAATGATATGTTAATCTCAAATTGGTTTTGACATATGGCTAACAATATACTTAAGTCATTTACTTAGTTCATGTCGAAAAAGTAATACATGTCAAGCATAAGTTGCTAGATAGTATATGTCAAGCGATGAATATTTAGTGTGAGCCGAGTAAATATAAGTGTCGAGTGGCTAGTAAGTGTCGAGTCACTCAAGTGCCGAGCAGATGATATGTGTCAAGCTATTTAGATGCCAAGTGATTAGTGGATGCCGAGTCATTTTGAGGCTAGGTTACAGCATTGAAGTTATAGTTGATGACGAGCATCAGGGACTTCAAGTGTTAAGTTTCATAATTTTGACATAGCTGTTTGTAATGGCACAAACTTCTATGTAAACCATTTTTGGGCTGACTTAAGGATTGACTTACGATCTTTGTTGATAAGGACGAATCTTAATTGTGAATCCTTATGCATTGCATGCATCCAATCAGAAAAAGGGAATGTTTAAGTGGCAATATGGGTGAATCACTACCGTTGATTCATACCTAACCCAAGTCACCTAGGTCTTCTTAAGGAAGACAAACCCTAAAATTTTTATGGAATGCTAAGGAGAATTGAAGAGAGTTTGCCTGTGCAAATAGAGCATTCATGGTGATTAAGGTGTTATGAATTGAGTTACATTGCAGAATCAATTAAAGGAGAACAAAAGAAAGGAATTAGAGGACAACAGAGATAAATCTAATCAGAAAGGATCAAGTACACATCAGTATAGAGGTGATCTGACATAAAGCAATAGAGTGCTAATCGAAGGATTATTGCTGAAATATTCTAACATGTGAATCAGTAAAATCTCCTAATAGAGTAGTCTTAACAAGCTATTGTAAATCCTTTAACAGGGTGCTTACTTAATTGTAAGTTGAAGTCCTCTTACCAGGCACACTTTTAGCAAGGTGTTTAAATCCTTTAACAAGGTTAGATCTAACAATCTTGTAAGCCTTTAACAAGGCAAACCTTTCATAGGGTAGATTATGTTTCATGGTCAAACATTGTAACCTTATTAGATACACTTTATTATTGTAGTATTGAAGATTTGTGGGTGTCATCCCCACCTTAGTGGGTAACCAAATATCTTGTGTCATACATGTGTTGAATATTTTACTTTCATGCTATGGATGTATATGCTTAATTTGGCATTTTGTTTTATATGCATAGATTGTGAGATGGGTGTGTGGTGAATAGTTTTAGAGGTTGAAGTCTTAAGTGTTGATTCACCCCCCCCCCCCCACCTCAGAGTTTACTTCCCTATTGTATTTCCAACATGATACTGATCATCTCGAGGATAACATTGTCAATGAGGTTAATAGGGAGACGAATATCAATGGGAGGCTTATTTTTCTTAACAAAGCCAAATTGAAGGTAGGCATGACTCTTCAAGTAGATAATTGGCTTTAAAATGAAATCATGGGAAACTATAAAAGATCTGCAGGAGAGTCTGGATAATGAAAAAACTAAGAGGATTGAGCTAGAGAGCAAAGTTGGGAATATTTCTGAAAAATTGGTGATCAATGAAGTTGGGGTGAGGAAATTGGTAAAGGATAGTGGCCAACATATGCACATGATTACTTCTAGGCTGTGTGCGGCAGTGGCTAGCATTGGAAGGAGGAGCAATGAGAAAATCATTTCTTTATGCCTACCTAGATGACTGGTGGACCAAGTAGAAGGACTAGGCTGAGTACAAAAAGGGCCATTGAAGTTGCTCCTATCTCAACTGTTGAAGGTCTCCTTCAGGAGGTTGATAAATCCAAAGACTTGACTAAGGCTGTGGAGGAGTTGGAGTAATTTCTTGCTTTTTTGTTGCATGTTTTGGTTGTTAGTCCAGATATCTAGTCTTGGCTTTGTTTGTTGGTTGTTTCTTCTATCCTTTCTTTTTCCAACTTTATTTTGTAGGTGTGCTACTATTTAGGTTCCAGGTCCTTGTAAAACCTAGGTTTGGGTTTCTTGTTGATATTGTAGGTTCTAGGTCCTTGTAAAATCTAGTGGATTCTTTATTGGATATCTTTTTTTTTTTTTTGTATGGGGTTTTGGGTTCTCTCAAAACTTGTTTTTATTGTAATCCAAAAATATTAAGGCAATAAAAAATAAAAAATCATATGGATAACTTTAAAGCAATTTAAAATTCATTTCAACTTTTTTATTTATTTTAAAACTAGTACTTGTTCCTAACATGCCCATGGGTTACACTAATTGCTAATCCATTATATTGACCACATGTTACAATTTACATAATCAATGATATTAGTAACTAATTTCGAGAAACAAATTATATTGTTATATATTTGAACAAAGTCCATGGGATTTTGGAAAGCACACAAATTTTAAGATTGTGATGTCTATCAAGGTATTTCACACCATCATAGTCAAATAAAATCCACAAAATGACCCTTAAAACAACAAAGTAAGATATGTCAAGATATAGAAGATTGCAACAATGCTATGAAAACCCTACAACCAATCCTTAACAACAAAATGATGTCTCTCATTCATTTGCACTCTAGGTTCCAATTTTGTACTAGCTCTAGTTAAAGCATAGACTTTGGTTTCATTTAATCAAACTCAGGATATATCACATTAAAAAAAAAATTCCAACTACAAATTAACATTTCATGCAAACATGATTATGTTGTTGCATAAAGACTACTACATGTAAGAAGCCTACTTCAGCTCATTTTTAAGTTCATACTGTAGAAAGAGCTATGTGAGCTAATCTACCCATTGAAAACAAATTTAGAAGTGGACAAGTCAACTACTAACATTTTTTGTTGTCAACATCAACGAGTTGCAATAACAAATACAAGCCTAGCCTTGTTCTTTCTACAATAACAAATGCAAGCCCGACCTTGCTCTTTTTACAATAACTTGAAAATTCAAGCTTTTTTAGCACAAAAAAAAAAAAAACCATCACAATCCTTCAGATTCCTATTGTACTAATCTTAAAGATTTAAACTGTTATGAATTCCATATTGTACCTCTACGTCAATGCCAAAGTTAAGACAAGCAATGTATAACCTACAAGAAAACTCCTAGCTATTCTCAAATAGTAATTTTATTAGTCACTCTGATATCATCAAAAATTTTGAAGTTAAAGATAATTAAAAAGGGTGGCTCAGATAAATTAAAAACAAATCCATGAAGGTCAATACCTCAAAGACATGTAGTAGGAAATGCTTCCATTATTTAGCAACTAAAAAGGGTTCAAGTTTCTTATATATTTCAAAGAGAGAAGCCACACAATCTTAGGGATACTACAAGGTAGAATGGCAACAGTGCACATGCAACTCAAGAGAGAAAAATAAGCTATTATTATATCACCTCAAAAAATACTATTGAAATGATACAACACACTTCAAAAACATGTTGTGAACCTATAAAGACCAACCCCCATGATTTGCAACTGAATAATATCAAAAACATTTAGATCCTAAAATAAATAGTTAAACCATCCCATGAGAAGATTATTAAATATACAATACAAAATCCATGAGACATGTATTTATTTTCAATTTTTGAACAATCAACCGAGTTATCAAATAATTTTTTTTAAATGATAGGTGAAATTATTTCCCCACATGGACAAATCTAAGGTCATGAATCTCCTACTCAAATAGAAATAATTTGTTTTGAACTTTAATTTCTCAACTTGTGATTTTCTTTGAGACAAAAAAATGAGACACGTATTTATTTCTAGTTTTTGACCAATTGACCAAGTCATCACACTCAAATTACTAAATAGTGGATGAAAGTAACTCCCCACATAGACAAACCTAAGACCATCAACCTCCTACTCAAATGACTTAATCACTGTTGCAATTAGAATTGAACAAAAATTTCCCGACTTGTGATTTTGTTTGAGACACCATAAGTTTGACTTGGAATGACAAGAGTTAGTAAACGATTTGTACTTTTATAAGAATGTTCTCACTTCATCTATCTTCTTTGTTTAGAAGAATCAGGGTCAGAAGATCAAATCATAAAAAATGTTGCTCAAAATTGTGTTCAAGCATGTTTCTAAAGAAGAGATGTAAGTGCACAATGGACCTTATATGAAGAATCACACCTTAAAAGGGTCTTGCCAAACATATCTCTTCTAAATGCATTGAAATTGCAAAAATCATTTAAAATAATGTTCTCGAAAAGTCAAAACATAACTAGACTTGAATAAATGCCATTAGAAAGAGTAACAGACTACAACATTGATCTTAATAAGAGATGACAATGAAGCATAATAGCATAGAGACAAGACCATCATCGTTAATGAACTTAATCTTCCTATAAGTAAAATTGAACATAACTTTCACAATAAAAAGAGAAACACCAAATAGTAAATAGCATTCACTAACTTGAGCATTCCAACAACTGAAACACTAACTACCAACAAATGTCATGCATTTAAATGAGAAAATCTAAAATCAGTAGGCATGCTTATAAAAAATAATAACTCATTTTAAGGGGAAAAGGCATTGGTAAATGTGTTAAAAAAAATGATGGAGTTGGGTAACATTCAAATATGTAAAACTCTTGTGTTTATTAATGGATGTGTGTTGGAATTAACAAGTGGGAAGATTTACTTCTGAGGGGGGGGGTGGGGTGAATCAAAAGTAACTAACTTTAACCTTTTCAAATCCTTCTAATTGAAACCATTTACATGCATCTAATTCATCTAATAAACATGAAAGTAAAGACATGCATGAAAACATATAACACACAAATTTGGTAACCCAAAAACCCTCCAAAACGAGAAGGTAAAACTAGGGTGGGGATGAGACCCACAAAATATCACTGCAGCAATGTGTAACTATTCAAGGTTATAATGTTTGACCACTTCCAATGGTCTACCCTATGAAAGGCCTTTCCTATTAAAGACTTTACACCCGGTGAAAAGTGATCTGGTTAAAGGATTTCACTACCCTTCTAAAAGTAGGCCTGGTTAAAGGACTTTTGTACATTCACTTGGAATGCCACCCTATTAAAGGATTTACAAATGGCTGCTAGGCCAACTTAAGTCCATAGGATTTCCATATCTAATACAATTCCTAGAGAGTATTAGAAAGTCTTTGTCCTGATAGCTTTGCAATCTTCAATTGCTAATTCCAGATCCTTGTTCTACTCTGTCAGCTTTGATCCTTGCTTGAGTTGATATGTCACTCTTCGAAGTTCTGATACTCTGTTCTTCATCAACTAGATTCTGCAATGTTGCCCTATTTTTCACTAAGTCTTTACACTCTTCTGCACTTCGCTATAATTCACCCATACACTTATTTCTCACATAATGGGGTTTTGTTCTCCTTTTAAAGATTTCAGATACTTAGGGTTAGGTATGAATCTATGATCAATGTTAAATCTTTATTTGTTTCTCATTTGTTGCACTTTTCCTATTGGTTTCGTGCCTTCTCCATTTTTCTCATTGGTTGCATGTTGATTACATAGGTAATGCAAAAGATTCGATCTTATCTTTAAGATCCTTCAAGATTCATCCCATGTCGGCTCCAAAAATGATTTACATATGAGTCTGTGAAGGCACAAACTCATATGTTGATTCTGTGTTACTCGACACATACTAGTTGTTGATACTCGACACATATAGGAAAACTAACTCACTTGACTCCTATAGCAATTTTGTTTCACTTGAAATCTATAGTGATTCGACATCTATACTTTGCTCAACACTTGAACTTTGCTCAACACCTAAAGATTGCTTGGCACCTAAAATTCACTTGGCATCTATTGAATTTTTTGGCTCGGCATACATTGTAGCTCGGCTTCTATATTATACTCAGAATCAACTAAAGAATTGGTTAATTGTGTTGACACTCGATTGTCAAAACTAATCTGAGACCAACAATCTCCCCCTTTGACATGAGTGGCAAAAACACTTAACTAGACATTATAAATCTAATCTTTATGAGTATACTACATATTCTATTTGGCATATGTACAAGACTTCAAAAACTTATTCAAAATTTTGTATACCTCAAAATCTTGTAACTCTCCCTAAGATGATTTGCCATTACCATTCTTGTAACCAAAATTCTTGTGCTGAATATGTCTCATGCTAATATATTTGATACTCTTTGCCTTATATATCTTTATATGTATCTGTGTACCTTGTTTCTACTTCATGTACTCTGTATCTATTTCCTATCACATCTTCTTGCAGGTTTGCATCCTTTTGGCTTTATTAATTCCTCAAAATGTGAATTTTGAATATCTCCCCATTTGGATATTCTTTATTACTTCCATCAAGGAATGTATTTCCATCAAAGAATGTATTATGTATCCATTCTTATTCACATCTCCCCCAAAACATTATATTGCCCCATTCTTATTAGATACAATAATGAATTATGTTCCCCATGAATATATTCTCCTCCTTTTTATTTACAAACTATATCCAAAATATTATATCTCCCCCTTTTTGACACTTATGTCAAAGGGTCCTAAGGATAAATAGAATGCTTTGCCAAAAATGTTTTATTTACGTCCATAATCATCTTGAGAGAAGCATCCCAATTATCTAAAGCAATCTCCAATGACTTGTGTTGGATGGTTGTCTCTGTTGCAAGATGTACAAGGCCTTCTAGAGTAGAAAGATTAAGATCATTCTTTAGAAAATTTTCTGCATAAGCCTATTCCTTATGGAGTACTTCTAGATGTGGGGTAATGGAAGATTGAATTTGCATCAATTTAGCCTTGATATTGGCCTCTTCTACTGTTAATATAGCTAACTCCTTTTGTGTGTGAAGCATAGTTGCAAAATGCTTCTCACTTTGAGCTGGATCTTTGGGTAGCCGAGTGCTTGAAATCTTGAGATTTCATTCCAAGCTCATTATCTATTGGCTAGTTTCTTGTGTGAAATATGATGAATCACACAACTTATTGTACAATTAGAATACATTCTCAAGTACTTTCTTCACTTTTTCAATCTTCTTTGCTAATTCAACTTGTGAAAGTGTTATTTCACTTGATGTTTTCTCATTTACTTTCATCTGAAACTTCTTTTCTAACCATTCTAACAATTCAACATTAGTTTCTATGTCCTCATTCTGTACCTGATCCACAATGTTGGACAATTGATCCATGAGGGGTTGGGTTGCATTAGGTACTTGCAAGCTAAATGCATCAAGAAATATGTCCTTGATTTCTACTAGTGCTTGCTTCTGCCTAAACTCATTTTTGAGTATTTCTTGTCTCTTCCTCCTCTCTAGTGCCTCTTGCACTTCATTTATCTATTGTAGGTTCATGGTTCTTGAGTCATAACTGGGTATGACTATTTCTTCATCAAGTGTAGGGTCTCCATAGTGAAGTACCCTTGCAACCTTGGTGGAGCTCAAACTTGGTGCTAAAATCTGCAATGGTACTGCATCAATGCTCGACTTCTTATTAGGAGTCCTCGAGGTAGGCAAGTTCACCAATATTTGTATTGCCTTTTGCTCCTTAGGGGTTTTCTCTTCTTATTTCTCCTCTTCTCTACTGACTTGATCAATAATGATAATTTGAGGAGGTGCACCTTGACTTTGTGTAGTAGGAACATCTTGCCCTGTTTGTTCCTTTGCTTGCTTCTCGATAGTTTTTATTGTTGTAACTGTACTATCAACCTTAGCAATTTTGTCTTGTTCTTCTTGTTCTTTGGGTTGATCTACTGTAGCTATGGGAGGTTGTGTAGATTGTTCTTGGGTGGTTTCCTTCTCCCTTGTTATCTCTTCTACAGCTTTCTATAGCTCATCAACACTCACCAAAATTAGATTTGTACAAAGTTGTGCTTGTAATGTAGATTGGTAAAGGATCCTTTTGAGATCCTCTACAGTTAAAGGATCGATGTTTAGAGCTGAGGTGTTAGGAACATCCTTTACAATTACTATTTCTACAAGTGTGTTGTGTGGAGGACTTGGTGGTGGCAGTTGGGTGTCTTGGACACTCTATTCAGTCTGCTGCTATTCAGTTGTTTCCTCTTCACCATGTATCTTCTCCACTAGCTATCTCCTCTTCTATCTATTTTTCTTCTTCCTCATCTTTCTCTTTTTCTCCTTCTTCTTCATCATTTCTACCTTCAAATGGGTCTTCTTGCCCTTCTTTCATAGTTGTCAATCCATATATTAATTTCTACATTTGTGTGGACTTTGGACAACATCTTCTATTTGGTTCTGCAAAATTTTGAAGGCTCTTTATTTGGGTGCAAATTTTCTCCCATGCTTCTTACTAGCCTTTGTTATTTGACCTTTTGTAAGGTCTGGCATTACATGAGCCAATGTAGACTCCCTTATTTCTTTCTCCATTTTGAGATAGTAATTCCATTTATTCTCAACTAATGATCTTAGCTCCTTAGGCATTGAATTATCTAGTTCAAGTGGGGTGGTCTTGAACTTGGCCATCATAGTGTAGATGGACTCTTCCACTATGTTCTATTGTCCCTTTGAAAAATTATTGAAATCTATGGTCTTTAAACCAGTTAAATTAGCATCGTCTCTAATGTTAATACAAATGCTTTCCAATTTAGATGTGGTAGAACAACTTACCAATATGAATTGTTCTTCATTAGACTTTGTTCTCTCTTTGTTTGATTCAGGAGGTGCAACATACTTTCTTCTCTTCTTCTACTCTATAGGTCCTCCTTGTTCTATTTTTCTTGCTCTTTTTCCCCTTGATTTGTAGCCTTGGTGTTAGCCCTTGTAGTTAGCTTAGCCGGGCTTGGCTTTGTAGCCTTCTTCTTTCTCTTGGGCTGTGCAGCTGGCTGTTTTTGAGCTTTTCTTTTCTTTGGCTGAGTCTTGGGTTCTTCTTGCTTGGCACCTTCCTCCTCATTTGCATCCTCCCCCATACCTTGGGTTAAAGCAAGTGGCCCGTGATAGTGTTCTTCTTCATCACACTCAACATCTTCACCTTCTTCTTCAACTTCTTCTATAGTAGCTTCCCCAAATTTAGCTTTTAGCTTCTTAACAAGCTTGTCCTTTTTTTTTCAAAGTGGAGGTAGACTTCAACTCCATATCCACTTTTGATTTCACCATGTCATAGGTTCCAAAATGTGGTGCATCCTTGTCAACTTCCTCTACCAATAATGCAATTATTGTCGTTGATGCTTCATCTATGTTTATTTCATACCCAAGAGGTCTCAACCATCTCACTCTTGGTATGGCAGCTTGTATGTATGTATAGTCTATATCTACAAGAAAATATACATCATTTACATGTTTTTCTACTAAGGAAGCTAGAATTTTGAGCATTTGTTTCATTGTCTTCTTAAAGTCCTCAAAACAACTAGTCATCAAGGTCTTAAAATTAGCTCCCATGTGCTCTATGTATTCATTGACTCTAGCTATGATTGACCTATCAGCTTTCCATGCAACTTTGCCAAAAGAAGGAAATTCATTCTGAACATAAAAGAAAAAGAAAATGACAATGGCACCAAATTTGCATTGGGCTCCCTTTGTTCTCCTGATAGCTGCTAGATTCTCATTAATCTATTGCAGTTGTAGCTCTGCAAGATCATATGTATGATCCTTCTTCACCAGTTTGTATCCTACATCTATTGCAATGCAGGGCACACTGTTGAGTCTACTAGATTGGTAAAATTTGTGTGCAATAACGCTAACAGTAGAGTCAACTAGAGGCTCTTGGATAGTGTCAATTGTCATCCCTCTTTTATTTCACTTAGCACCCATGTTTTTCTTAATTGCCTCCTTAGAATCACTCCTAAGGGTCTTCAGCCGATCTAGGGTTGGGTACCCTGCCACTCTATGGGTAATTCTCTTTGTGATTTTTATAGGGCCATCCTCCAACCATAAGCTACCATCATGCATTCTTCTCAACACTAGTCTAATCCATTCAGTCTTGAAAATGGTGGGGAATTCTAAGGCTCACGTTAAACCCTTTCTTTCAACAATCTGAAATTCTTCTTTCAACACTCCATTATCACACAATTTTTCATAGGCCTCCCTCATTTCCATGTCACCTATGGCTCCAATCTTGCAATTATAGCATTTCCTAACATCTTGAACCATTACAACATTAGGGGGTATGATGGATATGGCTCTAGTTGGATTGTTCTTATATGCAACTTCAAGTGTTGGATAGAAATCGGGTTGTCTAACCTCTTGGAACACTAGTTGGGCTTCAAATGGTTCCTTCTCTTGAATTTTTCTAGAGCTAGAAGCCATTTTACACAATCTAGGGTTTTAACACAAAGAAAACATGAAACTGTGTAGCTTGGCATAGTCATAAATACCTTGAAATCGATGGAATCATGTTGGAATGCTATTGAAATCTTCTTATACACTGGATTCTCTGCTTTGGATTTGTTTTGCGCTCTTTCTCATCTTTTCTCTTCATTCATGATGAAAAAATGATTGAAAAAATGATAATACACCCTTTTTTCCATCACATTTAATGCTTAGTGCATTTACAACTATCCACTTGGCTTTTGAAGGATTCTGCGTTACTCGGCTTCCATTGCCTTTTCACCACTCGACTTCCACAAGAGTATTGTTTATTCAGCTTCAACTGAGATTTCTTCTTCACTAGGCTTCCTCTACCAACTTGGCTCGTATAGTCTTGACAATCAACTCGGCTTGTATTAGATTTTTACTTGGCATCTGAGGCAACTCTACAACACTTGTGAAATCTTGAATTTTTAATTTCGTATCTTTATTCATGCTATACTTTCTTGTCTAGGAATTGATGTATGATAAAAATTTGTAAATTAGTCCCTTATGCCTTCTCTTGCTTAGTTTGATGAAGTGTGACCACTTCACCTGTTAGGTGAAGTGATCCCTTCATTTGATGTGCTACTCCCATCTTTCTTCTTCCATATCTTGTTCATTTCTCCTTTGATGTGTTCAATATCTACCTTCTCTTTACCTTTGTCATTCTTTGAGTTGGATGTCTTTGACATTGTTGGGCAGTTCCTGCTGATATGACTATTCTTCAAGAAATTGAAACATGTGGTTTGGCTCAACCATCTATTGTAGTTCCCTCTGAAATGTGTCCTTATGCAATTTTCAGGAATGTGTCCATATTCCTGATAGTAATGACAACTATACCTAGTGTTGCAGTCTCAATTGTAGTGATGACCATGGTTACCTTACCTTGCTACCTAATTTGATGTCCACATAGGCTTTGATCTACACTCAAAAGATCTATGTCCATACCTCTTACAATTGTAGTAGTGATGTTCAAATCTTGGTGTTCTGATAGTCCTAGTCCTATAGCCATGTGCTTGATGTCCTTGCTTTTACACTTTTGACAATGATTTGCATTCTTAGGCTTGTCATGTTGATGGGCAATTTTGCCCCTGCATACATTAGAGGTATGTCCCTTTTTACCACACAAATAAGAAGTAGGTTTAGTGTTCTTACCTTTGTTACTCCTTTCTTCTCCAGTCTTGGATGACTCTCCTTGTTCAGTGCTGATGTATCCTAGTCCTGAAGTGTCATTGCTAGTCCTTGGTGATTTTAGTAGTTGCTCAAAGTACTTGATGGCCTCATTGGGTTTGTTGAAGCTCTCTACAATCTCCTTTTCTCTTTTCAAGTCATTTTGTAATTGTTCGTTTTGCATCTTCAATGTAGAGATCTCAATGTCCTTGACATTTAATTCATGATGTGCATTCATCATTTGACTTAGGGTGTCTATCTGCATGTTTGAAATTCTTGCTAGCTCAATTGACTTTTCTTCCAGTCTATTGGCAAGGTTTCTCTTGTCTTCTTCTAGCATAGCCTTGTCTTCAATGGCTCTTTTATTATGTTCAATCACCTCACAAAGCATCATGGCTTGTGATTCTTGTTCAAGCTTGAGTGTTATGATTTCTTCTGTTTGAGCTCTATTCTTCTCTATCAGGTCTGCTATTGCTACATCAAACTCTTTGGAATCTCCATTTGAAAATAAATTTGAGGTGTCAATCTCCTTGTATTGTATGTCATTCTCAGCTATGGCAATCTCTCTTCTTCTCTTTAAGGATTTTTTTAGTTCTCGTTTAGCTTCTTCCAAAGCATGTAAAGCAAGATGTATGTCAATTGCCTAATTCTCTATGATCTTCCCAAGTTTGTAGACTTCCATTTTTGGATCTTTTCTCCAATTTGTAAGGCTCTTCCTTGTGATAACTTAGCTCTAATACTAATTGTTGGAATTAACAAGTGGGAAGATTTACTTCCAAGAAGGGGGCGGGGGGGGGGAGGGGGTGGGGTGGTTGAATAAGAAGTAACTAACTTTAACCTTTTCAAATCCTTCTAACTGAAACCATTTACATGCATCTAATTCATTTAATAAACATGAAATTAAAGACATGCATGAAAATAGATAACACACAAATTTGATAACCTAGAAACCCTCCAAAACAAAAATGTAAAACTAAGGTGGGGATGACACCCACAAAATATCACTGCACCAATCTGTAACTATTCAAGGTTACAATATTTGACCACTTCCAATGGTATGCCTTGTGAAAGGCCTATCCTGTTAAAGACTTTACACCTTGTAAAAAGTTACTTGATTAAAAGATTTAACTACCCTACTAAAAGTAGGCCTAGTTAAAGGACTTTTGTAAATTCACTTGGAATGCCACCCTATTAAAGGATTTACAAATGGCTGCTAGGCCAACCTAAGTCCATAGGATTTCCATATCTAATACAATTGCTAGAGGTATTAGAAATTCTTTGACCTGATAGCTTTGCAATCTTCAATTGTTGGTTCCAGATCCTTATTCTGCTCTATCAGCTTTGATCCTTGCTTGATCTAATATGTCACTCTTTGAAGTTTATGATACTCTATTCTTCATCAACTGGATTTTGTAATGTTGCTATGTTTTTCACTAAGTCTTTACACTCTTCTACACTTTTCTATAATTCACCCATACACTTATTTCTCACATATCCTCTCTCTCGCATAATGGGGCTTTGTTCTCCTTTTAAAGATTTCAAAGACTTAGGGTTAGGTATGAATCTACAATCAATATTAAATCTTCATTTCCTATTCATTTCTTGCACTTTTCCTATTGGTTGCATGCCTTCTCCATTTTTCTCATTGGTTGCATGTTGATTACATAGGTAATACAAAAGATTTGATCTTATCTTTAAGATCCTTCAAGATTCATCCCATGTCGGCTCCAAAAATGGTTTACATCTGAGTTTGTGAAGGCACAAACTCATATGTTGATTTTGTGTTACTCGACACATACTAGCTGTTGATGCTTGACACATATAGGAAAACTGGCTCACTCAGCTCCTATAGCAATTCTGTTTCACTCAGCATCCATAGTGACTTGACATCTATACTTTGCTTGACACTTGAACTTTTCTCGGCACCTAAAGTTCACTCGACACCTATTGAATTTTTTTGGTTTGACATACATTGTAGCTCGGCTTCTATATTATACTTGACATCAACTAAAGTATTGGTTAAGTGTGTTGAAACTCAATTGTCAAAATCAATCTGAGACCAACAATGCGGTGGTGTAATTAACCATATTTTATTTGTAATGAATGCACATCCCTTATAGTGGACAACACATGCTAAACATTTGAACTACATTGAAACATCACCGAGGGACTTAACTGCTAATATACCCATAACAAAAGCATGTCAGAGTTATAAATGGATTGAATTTAATATGTATGTACAAAAATATAACCATTTTAGATATAAAATTTTATAGCTTCTAATATCATATTAGTTATGCAATTACATTCTCTATAAATGTGCAATATTGGCATGAAATGAATGGCCATAAGAATCAACTTCAATGGATGAAAATATAAATTCTTGTACAACTAAGACTTTATCCTTAAAAGACAAATCAACATGAAAACATAAGGTAGAGCATATAATTGTGTGGGAGACATGATCCCACATAAACCTTGCACTAAATAACATTTTACATTAATAAAGATAAATCTTAGAAGTAAAGAATTTTTAAGAATAAAAAATCATGAATATATTGGAAGAATGCTAGGATGTCAATGCACAAGTTATCTTCAAAATTTAACCTATTGCAATTCTCCCAAGGACACCATAATAGCTCAAATACCATTTGACAAACTTCTTCAGACCAGTTTGGAGGTCTGTAGATGGTTTGTATCCTAAATCTATTCGAGCAGGAATAACATTGGCATGGGTAAATGGTACATTTCCATTTGCTAGCATTTTTATAAGATTCCTATTAGAATTTACCTTTAGTAAGCATTTAAGTATGTTTACCAGATCTGGCAAAGAAATAGGTGAAGTATTTCCCAAATTGTAAACTTTGAGTTGAGTAGGACTAGTCTTCTTACCCCATATCTAATCCATCAACACATCCGTTGACAATGTCACCTATATATATGTGAATTTCCTAGAAATGTCAACATTGTTAGGTCCTTGGAAGATAGGAATGGTCTTCCCATGAAGAATATCCTTGGTGAAAAAGAAATAAGCCATGCCAAGTCTATCTTGAGGCCCATAAACAATGAAAAACCTAAGTCAAATCTAGTAAACCCAAAAATTGCCATGTTCAAACCCTAGTAATTGACTACATAGCTATTGAGAAACCCTCATCCCACATAAAAATAATTAAGCCCCCAAGAAAATACAAGTCATGATCCTTTCATTGCAGTTATATGACAATGTTTTAATACATACCTTATAATCTAAGACTGGGAAGAATCCAAAACTTTGAAGAATCAAAAGCCAAGAGGAGCATCAAGAAACTTGAAAACTTCAGCCAAAGAAAAAATGTAATATACTAAATTATTCCCCTTACTATCATATCTAGAAATGTCAACATTGTTAGGTCCTTGGAAGATAGGAATGGTCTTCCCATGAAGAATATCCTTGGCGAAAAAGAAATAAGCCATGTCAGGTCTATCCTGAGGCCCATAAATAGTGAAAAACCTAAGTCAAATCTAGTAGACCCAAAAATTTTCATGTTCAAACGTTAGTAGTTGACTACATAGCTATTGAGAAACCCTCATCCCACATAAAAATAATTAAGCCCCCAAGAAAATACAAGTCATGATCCTTTCATTGCAGTCATATGAAAATTTTTTAATACATACCTTATAATCTAAGACTGGGAAGAATCCAAAACTTTGAAGAATTGAAAGTCAAGAGGAGCATCAAGAAACTTGAAAACTTTAGCCAAAGAAAAAATGTAATATACTAAAATATTCCCCTTACTATCATATCTGTACAAAATCTCCTACTGTCTAAATTAACAACAATGTGCCATGAAAGCAAACTGGCTTGCCACGAAGGAGCTATGTGGTTTTGTTTCTTTGCAACTAAATCTAGTCTATGTTGGGAGAGACCCTCAAAGTAGCTTGATGTCAATCTCACCGCCCAATCAATGTTTTCATGCAAAGAAGTTCTTTTCAACAAGTAAAAGGGGATTCCAACTTGGACATTGGTTGGTCTATGTATGTAAAACAAAATCTCATTTCTACTTTTTAAATTTTCCTTCAACAATTGTGCTAGCTTCTTGTATTATGCATAGTGCATATAAAAAACACAAATTGATAGAAATTGGATGTTCTCTTTTGAAAAATTAATTTAAATTAATCAACTATTATTTTATTTCCTAGTTTTCAAATTCGATTCTAATATATTGATATAATGAATCACAAAAATATGAAATATTACATTTAAAGTATATGACAAAATTTGAATACATACCTCATAAACCAAAACTAGGAAGAATCCAAAACCTTGAGTGATTGAAAGCCAAGAGGAGCAACAACAAACTCAAAAACCCTAGCCAAAGAAAAAATATAATCTGCCAAAATATTCCCTAACTATTATTTATGCATCGAATTCCCTACTATCTCTTTCCCCGACAATTGTTGGAAATTAACGACAATGTACCATGAAAGAAAAACAACTTTCTCCCAAGGAGCTTTGTGTTTTTGTTTCTTTGCAACTAAATTTTCTCTGTGTTGGGACAGACCTTGGAAGCAACTCATTGTCAATCTCATTGCCTGAGCAATGTTTTCAAGCAAAGCACCTCTTTCTGGTACGTGAAAGGGGATCTTGTCTTGGACATTAGATTTCTCAATTGAGAATCCCCTAGTAAAAATAGCTTATTAGCTATATATCACATTTAAATTAATTGATTTTTTTTTTATATTCCATTTCTCTAAAATCAAAAAGATATATTTCCCAAAGAAATACAGAAGCATCATAAAAATAGGAATTAGTGATACTAGGGTGTCCCCTTTTAAAACACTTATGAAATTAATTAATTATGGTTTAATTTTAAAATTTTCAAAATTTTATTATTTTTAAATAATTAAAAATACTTTTCACATAAAATTGAATTAAAACATTAATTTTAATGTTAAAATGATGCTTTTAATGTAAATAAATTTAAAATTTACTTGTTTGTCAGAGGGTTGCAGTTCAATAGGCTAAGTACAAATGGTGAGGATGATGGTAATATGAGAAAATATCATCAATCAAGGTTCAATCCATCAAAGGCATGAAGGAAGTTTAAATAAAATGACATTCTTAATTTCAAAAAAAAACAATCTATGAAAATAAAACAAATAGAAAATAGTTTTCTTAATAGACAATTTGGTTCCAAATAGTTAAGTATATTCATTCTACTTGATTGAAATTTCTAAAATCCAATTACTATACATTTAGACCTCACCTTAGGATCATTGATGTCATTCACTATCATTGCCCTTCTATTTCATCTTGATTTGGTCAACTGGGTGACCTCATCTTGTTGTGCAGTTCTTAATGTGGGCACTTTATCAGTAGCACAATAACCAATAACAACATGGATTAATTCTTTTGTGATCTTGTATGGTTGATCCAACCACGAGAAATGGTTATGTACATGTGGCTCAAAATATATCTCACCTAATCATCTTCAAAGTTCTTTAGGAAATACGTCATGTTTTCCAAACCTTTATCTACTAAAATCTTATGCTTCTCTTTTAATACCAGATTATCACCACAAAAATCCTTCTATTGGTCAAATATCATTATTGTACCTAAATATTCAAGCTTTGAATGGATGCAATCTCTCACATCTTCAATGTGCATGACTCCATAGGGCACACTAGCTAGGGAACCCATCAAATCAACCTAAGTTGACTTAAAGAGGTGCTTCTTGAATTCCAATCAAGGTATTTCATTCACATTAATAACAATAGGTGTGGCCATGATGAATTTAATAGATTAAGATTTGATATCAATGAATACATTCAAACTCATGAAACTAGGGTTTTCATTAGGCAAGCTTGAACACAACTTGAAACACTTCACCAAATTACCAATAAACACTTCTCTTGATAGATTAGATAACTTTAGATTGCTTAGATGATCACTTCTATAGCTTCTATACTTCTCTTAAAATTTGTGAATGAAAAATGAAGTCCAAAACACCTTTCATATACATTCACACTCTAGCATTTAATGCATCACCAGTTGAGCATAACTATGCACTACTTGCTACCACAAATCTTATTACTGGTAGAGTAAACTTCATATAATGCAACCAAGTTTCATAAAATGTCACAATTCATCATTATGCATCTAAATATATGGATAAATCTTATAACACATGCACTAGGGGCCTAAAATTAATATTGTCCATATTTGTCCCACTAAGTCAATGCAAGTTTAGTTTGCAAATGAATTCTTTGTGCCAGGTGGAGATGCAAACCCTTTTGATGATTGTTCTCATCCTTCTTAATCCAAGATTTACTCATCTAATTTATGGTCTCTTCAATAGTAGCAATCATCTTTCTTTTCTAAGCACTCACCTATTCATTTGTTGGTTTCCTTAATTTCTTGATCTGTAAAACCTTGCAATATGTCCAATCTTATGACAATAGAAACATGTCATTCTAGTAGATTTCCACGGTCCAACATTACCTCTATTTTTTCTCAATCTACATTTCATTTTCATGTAACCATAATTATGCAAATGTGAACAAGTAACATTCCATTGGTTCTCATTCTGATAAGGACTTTGTCAATTCACAAATAATCTTTGGTTATTCATCTTAGTCCTGCACTCATTAGATTTATGACTAGATCTGTTGCAAGTATAATAATGGTCATCAAAGGTATTTGGTCTATTCCTGCAATCCCTAGCAACATGATCCATCTCATGATAAATTGAACATGTAGGAGTGCTATGCCTATTTTTGCATACATTTGTAGTATGTCCCACTAAATGAAAATTGAAACAAATTGGCTAATAGAATTTCTTTCCAAAAAAATTTTTGTTCACCTTTAGTGGAGACTTGGTATCTTTCCTAGTCTTATTAGTCCCTAACCATGTTATAGGTAGGGAACTAATGTTTCTAGTGTTGGGTTGCAATTAATTTTATTCTCTAAAACTAGATAATTTCTAAAACTCAAAAGTTAGTTTATTTTTTAAACAATTTTCAGTGTTAAATTTCTTTTTAATGATTGGCTGGATTGAATTTTTCCAGAGGTATTTTTTTTTAAATTAAAAAAATATAAAAAAATAGAAGTTTTTCAATTTTTGGAAAGTTCTAGAATTCTTTGGATAATAGTTCAATGGTCCTCTTGCAGATTTCACCAATTCAATAGGTCGTTTCTACCATTATTCCAAATGCTCATCTTGGCCTCACTTAGACCCCGTTTGGTTGCTGGCATAGGAATAGAAAATTAGAATAGAAAAATAGAATGGGAATGGAAATGAGGAATGGGAATAGAAATAGGCAATTCCAATCATGTTTGGTGCACTTGGAATTCAACTGAAAATATGTTAATCTATTGTTTGGTTGTACAAAAATAGAATAGGAATAAGGTTAAGTTTTGTATTTTTAAAACCATTTTCCCTAATTTTTAAAAAATTTATTATTATTTTAGTTAATTCATTTTCATTTTCATTTTTTTAAACAAATAGATATAATTTTAAAAAATGTTATTAAAAAAATTAACAAAAAAATTCAAAAAGTAAAAGTAATAAAAAAAAAATTCAAAAAAAAAAAATTAAATTAATTTTTTTTTAATGGAAAATCGGAATTGGAATGGAAATGGCCTATTCCAATAACATATATTTTTTGGCATAGACATATGCTCATTTTAGGGACAAAATTGGAATATGTCTTCCTATTCCCAATTCCGATTGAGCTTACCAAACAGTGAATATAAAACATATTCTAATTTCGTTTTCCTATTCCACTCATATTCCAACAACCAAATGGGGCCTTAATGATCATGAAATGGGAAGACAATGTCGGCATGGGATTAGATGCAAGCAAAAAAGATTTTTCCTTTACCAAATGCCTTAACAATTGAAGAGTTCACTATGCAACAAAATGGTGGGTCAGACTGAAGTGGTAATGCCCTTTTGTCAATCTTTTTGTGAAAAGGATAAAACTAAGCGTGTAGGGTGAGGATTCAATCCATAGAGCGTGGAAATGAGTATGCACCGCCCAACATAGCAGCTTGGCACAACATTTTTAATAAAAAATTTAGTCTGTTTAAAAGTAAAACTTCTTACCATTTTGGTTAGTTTTGAACACGTTAACTTTTTAGACCATTTTAGAACTCGTTAATCTTCTATTTATTTGTTTATTTATTAAAGATGCATTTCTTCTCTCATTTTTTGGGCAATGACATGATAAAATTCTGCCACCATAAAATGTGGTTAGAGATAGCAATTAAGGCTACTAAGAAATTATGTGTCACTAGATGAGTCATTTAATTTTACCTTGCATAAGGTAAACTATATATTAGAAAATGAAATTTGAAATTCATTAAGTGGTTTAACAATATTGTAAATCTCAAATAAGAGTGATGTAAAATATTATTTATGAATTCAATGGTTTTTTTGGTTTGTTACAAAATATTTTTAGTTGATGTATTTAAAAGGATTTTTTAAAGTTTGTTAGTCAATTTTTAGTAACATGATTTATAAATTTGTCAATAAAAGCCAGGTGATCTTGTATCCCCGGTTTCTTTTTTTTGTGAATATGTAACTTTTATATTTTAATTTAATAGAGAAGAGACTATTCATAAAAAAAAACAATTTAAAGATAATATTTTTAAATAAAAATAAAAATTTATAAATAATATTTATTAAATATTTATTTATTTACGAAATATTTCAAAAAAAGTATTATTTTATATATATTATATATTATATATAATTAATTTATCTTGTTCATTATTGATAGTTACAATTTACTATAGTGAGTATAAATTCTTAAAATTAATTATTTCAACTCTTTACTATAGAGAGTATGAATTTTATTTAATAGCTCTTTTACCAATCACAAAAAATAGTTAATAGTTGAAGCTCAACTCCACCTACTATATATTGCAATATTGGAAGTTTTGTTTAAGTCGATGGCATAATCAAACTATATATATATCAATATATAACATTTAATATTTACTTAGAGTTATAATGTAAATCTCTTTTCTAACTAGGTAATTCTGAAATCACAAATATTTAGTAACTAATAAAATTTGAATCATTTTATTGCTTTAGAGTTGTCCATACTTTCCTACACTAGTCAATCAAATAATTTATCTTCTTTTTATCACAATATGTAGGGACTATTGCTCTCATAGAGCTCTTGTTAGATCCAAATGATTTGCCAACTTCGTACCAGTAAAACCAAGACCATGTGTCTCACCATGCATCCTTTGGTTCCTAATTTGTTCATACAATTTTGCAAAACTTTGATTGAACTTTTCCAATGGATCATTATCAACTTTCAACTCATCTCATAGCTTCATATTCTCACTAACCATACTTTCATTACTCATCATAATATTGTTAATCTCACCTTGAAGTTCTTATTTCTCTTCATTGGTCTCATGTGGGTGTGCATGTAAATTACCAACCTTTTGTTAAAATTTGAAGAGTTCATCAACCTTAGCCTTTAGGGAATCCTCTGCAACATTCCTTGCCTCCTCTATTTCTTTCCTTGTATCCATTTCTTGACCCATTTTGATGGACAAAGCTTCCAACTCTCTCTTGACATTTTTCTTGTCCTTATGCAGTTTCCCATTCTGTTGTAACAAGGCTTTCAATTCATCAAACTCACTATTACTATAGGCTTCCTATTCATCACAAAATTATTTTCTCTTAGCTCTTGATTTCTTTAGTTGTTTCTTCATCCTTTCAATGGAATCGTCAATATTTTCAAGTTGGCTTTCAAGTTTTCTCATATGTCTAGTTGACTCCATATTTGTTTCAAGGATCTTCTCCACGCTATTATACTTACTCAAGGAAACTTGTGCCTAATACCAATTGTTAATGTTAGATGGCATAGAGAGGGGGTAGGGGCAAATCAATTAAACCAAAAACCTAAATCCTTTTAGTGCTATCTTCTAGAATACCAAACATGTAATGGAAACGAAAGAATAACCAAAGAGCAAATAAACCATTCACACATGAGACAAGATAACACTAATATTTTCACACATAAAATCTTAGTTAGAGGGAAAGACCACAATGGAAAATAGCACCCACAAATATCATTGGTGTAGCAATAACTTTTCCTATTAGGAGCAATTGCATCCACCCAAATAAGGTCATACCCTATTAAGAGTATCTTATCCCTGTTAAGAGCTATTACAAAGACATCCTCAAATCTAGTTGGTTAAGGGATTTAACACTCCTTCTAAGAGTCACCTTGTTAGAGGATTTGTACTTTATGCCTATTAGGATCCTGCTCACCTAATTATGAGTAACCTAATTAAGGGATTTCAATTGCCAATCTCTTAAAATCAATAAGTAGAGAACAATATGATATTTGCACTCAATGCATGATAAATTCAATGTATCTTTGATCGAATGCTCTTCTTTGAATTTTTTCTAATATATTTTTGAACTACCACCTCAACATCAACAATCACACCAATAGTTACTGCAATTCAATCAACTCCATACTGATACTTGTTTTCGGTCAGTGAAAAAATGCTAAACATATTGCCAAGAGTCGATTCTACATACAATTCAAATTTTGAGCAAGTTCCTGTACATATAATTTTGTACCACAATGTTAGCTCAAAATAATAAACCAATCCAATAATTCAACTTTTGACTTAAATTTTTTTGGATTATCCAACCTGGAGAAAAATATTGTATTGGTTGCTTTGTTTTCCTTCTATAACTAGTTCAACACATCAAATCTTCATCTATACTTCACTTCGGTAAATGAAACTATGAAATTGTGTAGATATACCTCTGATGAAGCTTGTAGTGCCTCTCCCATTTGATTTCTATAAATCATCCTAATTGATGCAGCATTCATTCTCTTTCTTTGGGAGTTGTTAGGAACCATGAGTGGTCAACACCCTTGGGTTGATTGGATTTATGTTATTGTATCAACTAGATTTATTATGCTTATGCCTGATTCATAAGTTTATGATGTGTTAGACTATTTCACTAATGTTTGTACAAGTGCTTTCCTAGATTGATATGGAATCATGTTGTTGTTCCATGATTACCTTGAGATGTGTGTAGTGATTGCACTATGTATTGTTGTCATGCTGTACTTGACTATGTTCCTATAGTGGTGTTTACTCATGTGTTTGACCATGTTGAATTATATGTTATGGTGCCTTTTATGTTGTTGAGTATTTGTTACTAATTCCATTATTAAATGTTCAAATTAATTAGAAAATGATTTATCCATATTGGATTCATTGATTTATTGTGCTACGGATAAATACCTTGTCTCTTCAGTAAATTTATGTAAGAGGGCCATTTAAATTATTATTTAAATGAAATTGATTAGATGATTTAATTATGTAATTTACATACTTATTTCTTTGGCTATGATATATTGTGCATCTACACCTAATTGTGTGTGTTTACTGTGCAACACTTATATGCTTGACAGTGACACATGGAGTTAGTAATCAGATCTTTCATGTTGAGCCAATATCGTCCATGTATGGGTGATACATCTTTTATTATTATTTTAACCATCTGGTAATTGGTAAATCTGGATTCATAATGCATTATATGATTAGACCCATTAGCGTGTCTATGCATTTAGGATTCCACAGTGGTTGTAGAAAATATTAAATTAAATTATCTTTAATGGGTTAGAGGGATTTTAATTATTTGATTTAATCTTTATTTTATTGCCAACTAATTTGTTGTAGTTGAATTCCAATTTAATTGGAATTGCCTAATTTGATTTGGGAAAGGAGTCAATTGGTTGTTAAGTTATTTTAATAACCCAATTCATAATTCACTTTGGAAAAAAGTTCTTATATTGGAAAATGAGGACTTTATGTTTCACTTCTCACTTTTAATTTCATGTTTCAAGAGAAAAATGCTCAAACCCTCTTTGGGTTGAAATGATGACTTTCTCATTGGGTGAGATTGGCTTGATAGATCATTGTGAGGTCAATCTCATTGGATATGTAGCGGGGAAATCTTGCTATACCTAGTGTTTCAATGCATTTAATGGGTTTGTTATTTTATGGAGTCATTTCTTGTTTTACCCTTTTAGTTGTGAGGTAGGGCATTCTCATTTTTATGGTTTTACTTTGTTTAAGATTCCATTTCTTGTTGCTAATGTTAGGGACTGGAGAACTAGCATTTCCCTTTGTTTTTATGTAATTAATGAGTGTGAGTTTTTTTAGTTTTCCCATGTGAGGTTTGAAGCTTTTTGCAATTTTATGCTGTTGGATTTTCATGAAGTGTCCTAATCCATGATTTTATTTGAAAAGTGCACAATGTTGGGTGGATTTAGATGAATAATTTTTAATTTCATTGATTTATTTGATGTTTGATTTTTGGGTGTTTTGACATCATCTCATTTTGTGTTCCTACTAGTTTTTGCCTATTTCTTTGTTTCACTTAATTAGAGATTAGATCTTGTTGCCCTTGCCTTAATGATTAGGATCATATAATTGGAATGGTTATAGGACATTCTAGGGTATTTTATTTCTTGATCTAAACTCATGTTTTCATATTGGATTTTGTGGACTTGTTTCCTTTGCCAAATTTTCTAGTTTGAGAATTTGAGTGTGTTTGTGAATTTTATTGGACCATTGGTCTTGTGATCCTATTCTCAAGTTGGGGTTTCAAGTTTGTCTCTTTCTAATAAATTTTATTTTTTGGGATTTTATTCTTGGCTCATTTTGTGTGCCACCCATGTTTGGTTGGGGTTTTAGCAACGTTTAATTGGATTATGGAAATGGATTATAGTCTATGTTTCCTTCCTTGTTGTGCTTCTACTTCATGGACATTGGGATTTGTTTAGAATTCATACTCCTAGATTTAGGCTAGTTGAGTGAGTTCATGATACTTGGTGATTTATTGCATTATTGGGATTCATGTTCAGTTTGTACTCCTAGATATAGACTAATTGAGTGAGATTGTCATACATGTTTCATTTGTTGCATTTCTATAATCCAACCCTTACACTGGTTTCATACGATTACATCTAGAAAATGGTTGCACCCACACATGAGCATGTGTGCAAGCATATGATGAGATCTTGAAAGACCCGAACTTCCAGATATAGGCAGGTTGAGGGATTGTTCATTTGAGGGTTGGGTTGGGAACTTGCATTGACTTTGGGCACTCATCTTGTAATGAGCATGGGTATGTGGGATAGATGTGTCGAGTGGCTTCTCTCATGTACTATGGGGTTAGAAGTATTCCAACAAGGTAATATGAACAAGTTCTAACAAGTGATAACCAAAATTAATAAATGGGATATAAAACTTAATGATAAGATAAAAGAACACCTAAAAAAATTTAAGCTAAGGGCGTGTTCTTGAATAGTTAAGCTGAGAGCATGGTGTGTGGCCTCTTGATTGTAGTTGATAGTACCACATAGACATATCTTGTTCTTTCTAATGCCAAGTAACTTACACTCCACTAGAGTCCTTAAATAGTTATCCTTAGTGGATTTGACTAGTGACCTAATGTACTACATTTTCTTCATGATCATATAGATATTGGTATTAGACCTTATTGGCATGTGTGTTAGCCATGGGCGAGTGTCTTTTGTGATTGTGGTCTGGTCATTATCTCCATCAACACTATGGGAGTGGGCCTACGAGTACCATGTGGTTGGGAGGTGTAGCTATCTATACCACTATTGGGGACTGATGTATAGAGATGATCTTCTTCTATTCTTGAGGCCAGTGTTTGATGCTCACTTGGTACTTCTATATATCTAGAGTATGTTTGCTTGTGATTTATGTTTTACCTTGGATGATTTGATATCATATTTTAGATGATGCTTAGTATGTTTACTTGTTGCATTTCTATATTATGATGTTAGATCTTATTTCTTGGATAATTATCTTATCATGACTATGGATTAGTGATACTATAGGTAGACTAGCATATTAGATGTACTTATCTATGTGATGTTTATTGATAGTTATTGGTAAGATAGATTTTATAAGGTAACACCAATGATCTTGTTGGTGATTTGAGATTTCATGTTCAAGGGTATGTTCAAGATCTGTGAGATCTTATGATGCCATTATGGTAGGGAGGAAATGAGCATGATTGTTTTAGTTTGGTTGCTTCTTTGCTTGTGCTTTCCTTCTTGAGAATTTTCTTATGTACAAGTATCATGTGAGGATGTTTCTTTACTTCATTGCAATGTAACTTCCATGGTTATAGAGTAGCATGTTGTTTATGTGAGTTATCTAGATCTTATTTATGCTTATGATTCTCTTGAGGTTTGTTCCTTGAGTTTGGTGGTTTCATTACTCCTTGATGTGGAGGTTCTAACCCTATTTTCTTTCTAGTTTAGCCTTTAAACCTTTCTTTTGTTCATGGATGACACTAGGACAACATATCATACAATACTGGTAAAGTATCATCCCCAATAGGCAGAACTATCATACGATACTAGTAAAGTATCATACTGCAATTATATGGAATATCATATGAAACTAGTAAAGTACTATACCATAGTTATGAGAAGTATCATACTACATTAGTGTGAAGTATTGTATTGCTTTCCTCTAGAACTTGGGCTGTACATAAAATATATCATTTTATATATATGATGATTCATTTGAGAGGGGTTTCAAGTCTCTAGTAGTTTATATTAAAATTTCAAATTCCTCAAGTTGACTAAATTTCAGACTTAGTCTTATTTCAGGAGTTCAGGATTCTAGCCTAAGCCTAATTTCAAGATTGCAATTCATAAATTTTTTTATGCTCTAGACTTATGGTAAATAAACTTGTTTGGTTTAATCATCTAGGAATGTATATTTGGGATTTAAAATGAGCATCATAGCCTTGCTAGTTTATTAATGGAATGAACTCTTGAAAACAATTATTCAATTGTATATTTTCATTGATGTTACACAAATGTTACACTCTAACCGAGCACTACCAGTAGTAGCCGAGATCAGAAGACCCCAGTATCAACCAAACAAAAGTTCAGAAGAAGCCAAGTTTAGTGATCAAGTGAAAACCAAGCTAGGTCAGTCATTGAAGGATTCAAGTGTTAATTGAGTCAGGTAGATTACCAAAGGGGTTCAGTGTAAGTCGAGTTAGGTTAGTTACCAAGGAACTTAGTGGTAATTGAGTGACCTTGTTTTAGTTTCAGCCAACCTACAATAGAATAGTTTTGTTTATTATTTTGTTTATGTAAGATGACTTAGTGGATGTTAATTGTTTATTTGTAAAGGTATTCAAGCTGACTTGACATTGGGTTTCATATATATATGAAAGGTCAAGTTGTGGATTGGAATATGGAAGTAGTGGAAGAAGATAATATGTGAATAAAGAAGGATATATGATTAAGAGCAGAACATCCAAAGACCTACAAAGATTATACTAATTAGGGAGGATCCAGAGGATAAACCAGAATAATGATTTGAATCTACAAATTAGTTACTTCATTAATTAGGTCAATCATTATTACTCTCTAACAATTGTAGCAGTGAAGAAATCTCCTAACAGAGTTGACTTAATAGTCATTTTGTAAATCCTTTAACAAGGTGGCATTTCTAGATTGAAGTATCTTCAGACCTCTAACTAGTCCACTCCTAATAGGGTGATTCAAATCCTTTAACAGGGTCACACCTAGCAGTTTTTTTTGTAACCTTTAACAGGGTTGGCTCCTAACAAGGCTCAGTTCAGAAGAATGAAAAGTTGTAACTAGTTGCATTGATGGTTTTCCCAAATTGGGTTTCCACATTAAATCACGATGTCTCATGTGTTCATGTTATTTTCTTACTACTTCATCTTTCTACAACTAAGTTAGAAAAGGTTAATACACATTAATATCTCAAGATTACTTTGTTAATCGAGTTACAATGAATATCTAGTTCTAACTGAGTTGTGCAAGGATTTGAGTTAATAAGTTTTATTTGACATCTAAGGGATTTGGAATTATTTTAGTGATAACTAATTCACCCCTCCCCTCTTATTTACTCCTCTCATATTTCCAACATGAACATCATATGTTTAACTCATGAAGATGGAAATAAACGTGGTGTTGATAATGAATGCTTGGGGATCTTTGGTGGTTGGTTTTAGTCTTTTTTTGTGATCTTTGTGACTTTTTTTTATAGTTTCTTGTTCCTATGCATTATCTTAAAAAAATGGTCATCTTTGTTTATCCTTGTTTCCAAGGATCTCTAGGTGGGGCTTTACAAAGGTTCCTATTAACCACACACTCTAAAACATAAATCTTATTACCACACATCAAAAATACTAAATTTGACTATCAATTCATTGGTACATTGATCACTTCATAAATCTAGTTGTTTGATCAATTATTATGCTAGTATGACCGATCCATCATTTTTAGAACACTATGTTTCTCATAATGAAAACACCATAATAATTCTCCATGCAATCTGATATCCACAATCTCCCCTACTACATTATTATGCCAATAGATGATATTTTAGAAATTCAAGGGCCAATTGATTTGAGTGTCTTGAGTCCTAATGAACTCATGGTCATTGCTGCAAAAATGCAATCTAAGGCCAAATAGAAAATAGTGAAGGCTCAAAAGAAAGATGCACAAGTAACCCAATAAAAAAGAGACATATTATCTAATTTGGTGCATGAAGTTGTGTGTGATTCTAATGTAACACTTATTGAGCAATTAGATAAGCTAGTGACAACTGGAGTAGAACAAATACAAAGTCTTGAGAATGTAGTTATGAACAATTTTAAAGAGACTATAGAAAGAAAAGATCAGAGAAGTTGGTACAATCAATTGCATTTGACAGAGGTTCATTGACCGTGGGTCTAAACTAGGTGAAGTAAGAATTAGAGGAAGGTGGTGAGATACTTGACACGATTTATGATTTTTCTAAGTTCAATCAATATATTGGACATAAAAGAGTTGAAGCTCAATAGGATCTAAAGAAGTTAATTGTCTCTTTTGATCCACATAAAGATTCTACAACAAGTTTTGGAGCTTTAGTAAGCTTTGTTAATTATAAGCTCAAAAATTATAACAATGAATAAGAGAAAAGGGTAGCTACATTATTCGAGCTATAGAGCCATTTGATTCCCAAGATGAACTTATTGCAAAAAGGAATAAAGGAGGCTAAATTTTTCATAACCTTGCCAAAATAAGCATTATAGATACACTATAAGAGCTAGCCTATATGTTATGTGGAAAAATAGTAATCATAGAGATTATACAAAAGACATGGGAGAATGATCTTTAGGTCTTAAAGAACAATTTTTCTGATGTATTTAGTAGAATATAAGTTTACATTACCAATATATTTTTTATTTTAAAAAAATCTTTTTGCATACCTTTGTCGTTGTTGTCAAAGGTGGATTCATTAGTGTATGAATTAGAACTAGTATGCTAAGGATATGAAACTGAGATTAAACACCCACAGACTATAAATAGATTAACAAATAGATAAACTAGAAGAAAATTCAAAATAAAGATTGCAAAACTGAATCTTTGTGTAGCCTCCTTGATGTTCTGATATGGTCATGAATGAGGACGTGTTCTCAATGGTGTACTTGATGCTTCAATAATGGACAAATCGTAGATGGATGCATGCAAATATAAATATACCAATAGAGCTTTGATATTAGTTAGCTCTCAAAATAATAAACTAATTTTGCTAAGAAGGTGGATGATTTTGGTAGTCAAAATTGATGATGTAATTCAGAATTCTATGAATGTATGTGAAAGATCATATCATTGTTATGATGTCATTGATGTAAAAGTCTTAGTTGGCTAGACATTATGCTGATTCAATAGAGTTCCATATAATTTGATTGATGAAGAGGATTTGAAGAAGGTCTGATGATGACATAATTGATAATATGATATTTAATAGGCACTTGAATGAGTTAGAAATTGATAATATGGTATTCAATAGGGACTTGAATGAGTTAGAAATTGATAATGTAATATTGGTTTGATTGTTTTACAATCATGTAATGATGAAGTCTATGTATAAATCAAGCTATACAAGCTACACTGAGTGAAAAGGTGAAAGGAGTACAATATTAATTGAGCATTTGGAAAAGACAAGTTGAAGTTTAGTGTTAATCGAGTAATTCATATGTTAACCGATAGATGTATTGCCTGAGTGAAATGTAATATTCACAAAGTATGAACTAGAACAACACATTAAGAAAGATGGAATCTGACATTGACTTATGGTAAAAATGAAGAATATTCATGAAGTTCAAAGGCTAAAGTCAAAGTTTTTAACCAAATCTACGATTGAAAAAATATAATGAAGATATAATGATGGAGATTTAAGAAAGATAAGTATGAACACAAAATTTATGTTGATCCCATTTTGGTTTTGACAAGGCAGTGACAAAACACTTATTCATTATATAACATAATTATAATGCATAGTGCATATCGAGTGGTCAGAGTGAGTTGAGCAATCAATGCGAGTCAAGTGATTAAAACATGTTGAGCATAAGTCTCTAGATAGTACAACCAAGTAATATGACTAGTCAGTGTCGAGCACTAGTATGTTTCCAACAGATAGTATGTGCTGAGTCACTCAAGTGTTGAGCACTCTATACATGTCGAGTAACAGTTAGTGTTGAGTTTTGTAGAAGTCGAGTTACAACATTCAGAGAATAGTGGAGGCCAAGCATCAAAGCCTTTGGATGCCAAGTGAATAGTTTTTGGCATAGTTGTTTGTTATTGCACAAACTCCTATGTAAACCATTTTTGGCCAACATAACCATGAATTTATGATTATAAGAGATAAGTATGGAGTCATATTACACCGATTAGATTAAGGGAAGGTTAAAATGACAATAAGGATCAACCACAACCATTGATTCTAACCTAATCCATCTCCACCATTATTTATTTAAGAAGGCTAAACCCTAAGAAGTTTATCATTGTGTGAAGAGATGAATGCTAAGTGTTTAGAGATCATTCATGGCGGATATGATGGCTATGATAGAGTTATGCAAAGTAGAATCAGTCTAGAGTAATAGACACGAGCAGCGGGAGGATTATAAATGATTGATTTGATAAGAAGGATCAAGATACAATTAGTAAAGAGGTGATCTAATATCAAGTAGAAAGGTGCTAATCAAAGATCAGGTATTGAATCATTCTAATAGATGATGTAGTGTAAATCTCTTAACTGAGTGCTTACTTAATTTTGAATTGAAATCCTTTACCAAAGTGAGACCTAACAATCTTTGTAAGCCTTTAACAAGGCAAACTCCTCATAGGGTAGATCATAGCTTATGATCAAACACTTTGTAGCCATAATTGCCCACACTTCACAACTGTAGTAGTGAATATTTGTGGGTCTCATCCCCACCCCAGTTTTACCTTCTCATTGGAGGGTTTCTGGGTAAAAAAATTATTGTGCTATGTGTTATTTACTTTATGCTATAGATGTGGTGCATGTTAAGTTATTTCAATTTATATGTTAAGTAATGAGATGGATGTTGGCGATAAGTTATAGAGGTAGGAGTTTTAAGTGTTGATTCACCCCTCCTCTTAGAACTTACTTTCCTTTTTTCATTTTAGACAATTGGTATCAGATTTGAGTTCTCTAGAAAGGAAAGTTTTACAAATTTGGAGGTAAGATCTTGAAGATGGAAGTCTTTAAGTTGGGAAAGATTATTAAGAACCAGAAGGTTGAAAATCAACTTTCCTTACATCAATTCAAGAAGGCAAGAGATGAACTATAGAGTTCATTAAAGAGAAGGAAAGAGAGAGATATTCAATAAGATGACACTAAATATCAAGAGGTAGACACTACTAGATTATTTAATTTTGAAAACTTAGAATATTTTGATGTAGTAATTGTAGATCTGATGGAAAGGAACAATGCTCTAAGTGAAGAAGTCAAGAACCTGAAAATAGAACAAGAGGTTCAATCAATATTGTTGTGTGAGACAAATAAACTAAAGAAGAAAGATGAAGAAGCCAGAGCCATGATTGAAGAAGACAAAATACTATTGGCCAACATACTTGAAAAGAAGACATCAAATGCACAAAAGCTTGCAAATATGCAATTGGATACAATGAATCAACTGATGATTGCAAATCAGGAACTGAATAGGAAAGACATTGAGATTACAACTTTGGAAACATAAAATACCCTTTTGTAGAATGAATTAAAGACTGAGAAGGAAAAGCTTAACAAGCCTAGTGAATGCATCAAGTACTTTGAAAAAGTAATGGAAGCACCAAGGCCAATGAATGATAGTACTAGTTTGGGATACTCTACTACTAAGAAAGGAGAATCATCTAGGAGTGGTGAACAAAGAAACAATAAGGGAAAGAATATAAAGCCCACTTGTCATCACTGTGGAAAATTGGGTCATAAAACAAATGTTTGTAGGAGAAATACTGGAAATCATAACCCTAAGAAGAAATTCAATGGATATTGTCATAACTACAAGAAGTAAGGACATTAGGCACATGAATGTAGGACCAAGACCACCAACACTCAGAGATTTGAAGGTTATTGTTACAACTATCAGAAGTATGGGCACAAGGCATATGAATGCAGATCCAAATCCAAGTGGACATCAAAAAAATAGACAAAGGTGTACCACAATGGAAATTCTTATGATTGCAATTACAATACAAGGTACAGTTGTCACTATTGTCAAGAATATGGCCACATTCCTAAAAAATTGCATAAGAAAACATTTTAGAGGTAACTAAAATAGATGGTTGAATATGATTGTATGCTTTATTTTTCTTAAGATTGGTCATGTTAGTAGAAACTGTCCAACTTGGTTACTTGCACCGAGCAATGAAGGAAATAAAGGAAAATGAAAGGTTGATGCTGAAAATATGAAGATGAAGATGAACAAGACATGGAAAAAGAAGGAAGATTGCAACACATTAAATGCATATGAGGTCACTTCATCCAATGGATCAAGTGACCATATCAGATCAAGTGACTGCGTCACCCCCAACTAGGAAATCAAAGGTATGTGTGGAACTAACATTTGAAAAGTTATATTGTGCATCTCCAAATATCTAAGATGTGAAGATCATATTAGCATGAATTAAGATGCAATGAAGTGAGTAGAACCAAGAGAAAATATATAGTTTTGTTGTTTTCTATGTTGTTGCTGAGCATGAAAGGAATTGTAGTTGTTGCCAAGTAATATAGATATGATAGTGTGAGCCAAGCTCGCTATGTTAGCCGAGCATGTTAAAATTCCTATGCTAGCCAAGCTTATAGCTATGTAAGCATTGTGCAATTAATGTCAAATTTGAAGGGTTATATAGTTGATTTTTTGACTCATTTGCACTTACCAGAGTTTGAAGAGCATGAAGGCCATGAAGGAGAATTACAAAAGGAGATTCAAGTTTTTGTGAACTGGATTCAATCACTACTCAACATAATTCATCATATTTGAGAGGTATCTAGTGTTGGTCAAAAGAATAGTCTTGACAATTGAGTGTCAACACACTTAACTATTTTCACTATATATGCCAAGTACACAATGTATGTCGAGCCAGAATATCAATACGTGCCAAGCCACAATTGGTGCCGAGCAAGTAAAAATTTAGTATGTGCTGAGTGATCTAGGAAATGTTCATGTGTCGAGTGATCCAAGAAATATACATGTGCCGAGCAATAGAGTGTTTAATAGGTGTCGAACAAACCAAGAAAGTAATGGATGTTGAGCAATCCAAGAATCAATTCATGCCAAGCATCAGTAATGTAATGAGTTTCGAGTAAGTCAGGATCAACATAAGAGTTTGTGGTTTCACAAACTAAGATGTAAACCATTTTTGGAGCCAACCTAGAGAAATTTTTAAGGAGAAAAAAGATAAGGATGAATCATTTACATTCCCTATGCAATCTGCATGTAACCAATTAGAAAAATGGAGAAGGCATGAAACCAATGATAAAAATCCAAGGTATGAGTGGGAATTTGAGATTCAATGTGGATTGTAGATCCATACCTAACCCTAAGTCTTTGCATTCTTTAAAAGGAAGTCAAAAACCCATTGCATAAGTGGAAGAGAATAGTGAATGGGGAGATTATAGAAAAATTTTAGTGTGAAGAGGAAAAGACTTAGAGGAACAGAGTAGCAATTTCATATCCAGTTGATCAAAACAACACCAAGGACAAGGAACACATACAGAGATCAGATCAAGCAAGGATTAGAATGAGAAGAGCAGATCTAGTACCTAAACCCAACAATTTGAGATTGCATTCAACCAAGTCAAATGTTCTAATACTTTCTCACAATTGTACTAGATGCTGAAATCCTACATTAATAGGTTAACTTAATAGCTAGGTAGAAGAACCTTTGGAGAAGGTGATTGAAAATCCTATGTATTAGGTGGGTTTAACAACCTATTGTAAATCCTTTAATAGGGTGACACTTCATGTAAATGTTTGTAAATCCTCTAACCAAGTCACTATTGACATAGTGTAAAGCCTTTAACAGGGCAGGCCTTTCATAGGGAAGACCTTTAGAAGTGGTTGAACATTAATTGTTGCAGTGATTTTTGTGGGTGTCATCCCCACCCCAGTTTTACCTTCTTATTCCTAGAGGGTTTTTGGGTTATCAATTTTAGTGTTATGTGTTGATGCATGCTTTCATTTCATGTCTACTTATATGTTTACATGCATGTACATTGCTTTCAGTTATGTGTTAATAAGGGTTTAAAAGGATAAAAATTGGTTACTTCTGATTCAACAATCCCCCCCAAAAGTACTCTTCCCATTTGAACATTCCAAAAATTGGTATCTAAGCAAGGTTATCACAAGGAGAAGCCTAACAACTAGGAGAAAAAGGTCAAAAGATGGAAGTCTTCAAACTTGGGAAGATCATTGAAAATTAGGTGATTGATGTGCAACTAGCTCTACACAAAGTAGAGGAAGCCAGGGAGGAACTGAAAAAATCCTTGAAAAGAAGGAAGCAGATAGTCATAGCTAAAAATGACATACACTACAAGGATATTGACACCACAGAAGTGTTTTCCAATGGAGATTCCAAGGAATTTGATGCAACAATAGTAGAATTAATGGAGAAAAATAGAACACAAGCTAAAGAAATCAGATTACTCAAGCTTGAACAAGAATCACAAGCCATAATGCTTTGTGAAGTGACTGAACAAAAGAAGAGAGCTATTGAAGACAAGGCCATAATAGAAGACGACAAGAGAGATCTCACCAATAGGCTGGAAGAAAAGACAATTGAATTTGAAAAGATTTCAAACATGCAGTTGGACACCTTAAACCAGATGATGAATTTTCATCATGAGCTAAACATGAAGGACATTGAGATCTCCACCTTGAAGATGTAGAATGAATTGAAGAGAGAAAAGGAAATAGTAGAAAGTTACAAAAAACCTAATGAGGCCATCAAGTACTTCGAGAAATTCCTGAAATCACCAAGGGCTAGTAATGATACTTTAGGACTTGGCTACATTAGCATTGAACAAGGAGAATCATCCAAGGCTGTAGAAGAAAGAAGCAACAAAGGTAAGAATACTAAACCTACTTGTCATTTCTATGGTAAAAAGGGACATATCTCTAATGTGTGCAGAAGCAAGAATAGTCATCAGAATGATAAGCCTACAAATGCAAACTTTTGTCACAAGTGCAAGAAGCAAGGACATTCAACATAAGACTGCATAACCAAGACCATGAGGACATCAAGATTTGAAGGTCACTACTACAATTGCAAAAAGTATGGACATAGAGCATTTGAATGCAGATCAAAGCCTATGTGGACACCTAATCAGCCCGCAAGAGGAATCAATCATGTGCATCACTACAATTGGGATTATAATACTAGGTATAGTTATCACTATTGTTAAGAGTATGGACACATTCCTAAAAATTGCATAAGGACACATTTCAAGGGAAGTTACAGTAGTTGGCTAAACCAAACTACATGTTTTAGTCGCTTGAAGACTAGTCATATCAACAAAAACTATCCTACAAAGTCAAAAGCACCAAAAACTGAAGTCAACAAAGGAAAAGAGAAGATTGATGTTGAACAAATAAGAGAACAAATGAATAAGACATGGAAGAAGTAAGGTGAATGCAGTACATCAAATGGAGAGATCACTTCACCCAAGAGGTCAAGTGATCACACCTCATCCAATTAGTCACAAGACAGATACATGGGGCTAATACATATAAAGATGTATCATACATCAGCCCAAGAAAATATAGAAGTACTACAAAGAAGAAATATGCATGAGAAAAGATGTCAAGTTAAAACCTAGAGATGCTGTTGAGCTACCTTTGGTTGCCGAGTGAAACTCCAGTATATGCTAAGTTGAATAGACTAGTGGATGCTGAGTAAGAGATGTTAGTGGCTTCCAAGTAGATGAACTTCAGTGGAAGCCAAGCTAATAAAATATTTGGAAGCCGAGTGTATAGCTGTAATCACAAAAGCAATAAATGCTAGATTTTTGAACCTAATAAAGTTGAAAATCATTCATTTTTTAATGATTCAAACATAGAGAAGTTGAGCAGAGCGAAGAGGTGATTCTACAGCAATCAAATAATGATTTGCAGTGATTCCAATAGCAAGTCAACTCGATTTCATCGATTCATAGGTATTTCATTCAAGTGCCAAGCTACACAAAGTTTGAAAGCTTATTTAATTTTAAACCCTAGTTCAGTAAACAATGGCATCTGGGTCAAAAACCACTAAGGAGAAGGAAAGTCATGAAATTCAACTAGTTAGTAATGAAGTCAAATAGCCAAAGTTTAGGCCCATTCCTAAAGTCACTTATAAGAATGATCCCACTGGTGCCCTATCCGTAGTACCTGATAAAGTTGTTATGCTTCAAGATGTTCAAAAGTGTTATAACTATAAAGTTAGAGCCATAGGAGATTTGGAGATTTTTTATGCATTTGATAAACTATGTGATAATAGAAAATTTAAAGATGAATTCTCCATAGTTGAGAAGAAGGGTCTAACAAAAGCCTTAGTTTTCCCTATTATTTTCAAAACAAAATGGATACACATAGTGTTGAGAAGAATCCATGATGGAGCTTTTTGGTTAGAAACAAGGCCAATGAAGTTTACAAAGAAAACTATCCATAGGGTTACTGGTATTCCAACCCTAGATCGGCCAAAGACCTTGACAAGTGACAAAAAGGAAGCCATAGAGAAGAATACATGTGCAAAATAGAATAATAGGGGAATAACAATAGACACCATCACAGAACCCCTACTAGATTTTTTTGTGAGAGTCATATCCCACAAATTCTACTAGTTAAGTAGACTAAATAGTGTACCATGTATAGTAGTGGATGTTGCCTATAAATTGGTAAATAAAGATCATACATATGATCTTGCAAAGCTCATGTTATAGCAGATCAATGAGAATCTGGGAGCTATAAGGAAGTCTAAGGGAGCTCAATGAAAATTTGGCTCAGTTTTGGTTTGTATGTTTTTTCTATATTATGAAAGAATTCCCTTCAATAGGCAAGGTGAAATGGGATCAGAATAAAACCATTATTGAGAAAATCAATGGATTCATTAAGCAGGTGGGTGAGAATTTTGACACCCAAATGAATAGCTATTTTAAGGACTTCAAGAAGTCCATGAAACAAAGGATGAGGATACTAGTCTCACTGGTTGAGCAATATGAAAAGGATATTTTCTTTCTTGTGGATATTGATTACAGTTATATACAAGCAATCATACCTAGAGTGAGATGGCTTAGGCCACTAGGTTATGAACTTGATGTTGATCAAGCCTCAGCAGTAATAAGAACACTACTTGCAGAAGACATTGACAAGGGTGAAAAACCTTTTGGTACCTATGACATTGTGAAATCAAGGGTGGTGACAAATCTTTAGACAACCACAACAGTGAAAAAGAAGGACAAATTGATCAAGAAGATCAAGAAGAGATTTGGAGTTGAAGAAGTAGGCACAACAGAGGAAGAGGAAGCAGATGAAGAAGATGAGCCTCTACAACTAACACAAGGTCTAGGTGAGGACAAGGAGGAAGGTGCTAAGGAAAAAGAATCCGAGGAAGCTCCTATCAAAACCAAGGTCATAAAAAGAAAGGCTAAAACTCCACCTGCTCCTCAACCCAAAGCAAAGAAAGTGGCAAAACCTACACCAAAGAAGCCTACGACCAGAGCCACCACCAGAGCTACAACACAAAAGGCCAAAGAAGAGGTAGAGAAGAAGAAGAAAAATATCAAGAAGATTGATGAGGAGCCAAGAAAGAGAAGAAAATATGTAGCTCAACTTGACTCAGATGAAGAAAAGATAGAACAGATGATAACAGTTAGTTCAAAATGGTAAGTCATCCACCCAAGTATTCAATTGATAAATTTTGTACAAAGATTAGAAATTATGACTTGAAAGATTTAAAGAATTTATATTTTAATAAGCTCACTAAGGAAGAGCAAAATAAAATAGAGGAATTTGTGTATGCTATCATGGCTGAGTACAAGCACACACCTCTAGAGCTAGATGGCTCAATGCCCAAGGACTTGTATAAAATTGTAGAAGATAAATGGAATTTTTTCTTGCAAATGGAAAAGGAAATAAGGGAGTCTACTTTAGCTAGATTGTTGCCTAATTTGACTAAGGGTCAAATACCTAATGCAATTAAGAGGCACAATAGTAGATTTACTCCTAAGTATAGAGAATTTTGTACTTTTCAAAATAAAATTGAAGAAGTAGTCAGAAAATCCACAAGATTGTGGAAAATAATATACAAGAAAATTGATGATGTGTTTGATGAAGAATACAAGGCAGAAGCAAGTGCCAAGAAAAAGGAAATGAAAGAAACAGGGAAGAAGGAGGAAGATAAGAAGGAAGAGGAGAAGAAGGCTAAGGAAGAGAAGAAAGTGGAAGAAGAAAAGAAAAATGAAGAGGAGAATAAAGAGGAGAAAGAGGAAGAAAAGGATACAGATGAGCAACAAGAACAAAGTGTGGAAGACACACAACTATCACCTCCTAGCCCTCCTCATGCCACCATCACACTTCTGGTCAAAACATCAATCCATTAACTATAGAGGACCTAGCAAAGATCCTTGACCAATAAACTCAAGTAGCTAGATTATGTTCAAGCCCAATATTGGTCAGTGTTGATGAGTTGCAAAAGGCAATAGTAAAATCAAAGGAATTCAAGGTGCAAACATAAGAACTACCTTTGACCACTCAGACTACTAGAATCTTATTGCTTCCATGACCATCACCACCAAGAACAATAACATATGCACTTCAAATGTTGAGTGAAACAATAGGGGTAGACATAGGAAAAATAGATCAGCCAGTAAGCACACCCCTAACCATTGATAGTGAAAAGGAGAAACAAGCTGAAGAGAAGGAAGAAAAAAGAGATGAGGAGGAATCTAGAATAAAAACTTTGGTTGAATTACCAAAAATAAGTACTCCCACTCAAACTCTTCAGAAGTCGAGCATTGAAATGCTAGCATTTCAAGTTAGAACACCAGGCTCAAGCTCAACAAAAGTAGCTAGGAAACTTCAGTATGGAATTCCTGAGCTTGATGAGGAAATCACAATACCTTACTATGAATCCAACACCCTCACTAAAGAAAAGATTAATGAAATACAGAGTGCATTGGATAGAAGAAGAAGACAAGAGGTATTGAGAAAAGAATATAAATATAGGCAATCATTGAATGAGATAAAAAACATCTTTATGGATGCCTTTAGCTTGTAGACACTGATGAGTCAAGGACAATAGTAGAGTAACTATCTAACATAGTTGATTAGGTAACAAATGAAGACCATGATACAAATGCAAAATTAATGGAATGGTAAGAAAGGAAGTTCCAAGGAAAGGTAAATGAGAAAATATCTGGTGATATAGCACTATCTCAAGTTGAGCTAGCTAAGAAATTGGATAGAGTAAAGATTGTACTTGGGAATATATTCTTGCTATACAACAAGTTACATGATTTTTCCAATTTCACACAGGAGACTAGCCAGAGGATACCGAGTTTGGAGAGAAATCTAAAGATTTCTAGTATGCAACTCCCATTGAATCCAACTTAGAGTGAGAAATTTTTTGCTGAAATGCTTCACACACAAAGAGAATTAGTTGTCTTAACAAAAGAGGAGGCAAATACAAAAGAATTGATGCAAATTCAGTCCTCTATAACCCCTCACTTGGAGGTACTCCATAAGGAGCAAGTATGCAAAAAAGTCCTCAAGAAAGATTCAAAATTTTCTACTTCAAATGGACTTGTACATCTAGTAGTAGGGGTTGCCATCCAACATAAGTCATTGGACATTGCACTAGCAAATTGGGATGCAGCTCTGAAAATAATCCTGGAGGTAAATAGCACATTTTTGGCTAAGCATGGTGTTACTCCATAGAACCCTTTGACATTAGTATAAAAAAGGGAGAGATAAAGTAAGAGGGAGATATATGTATATGAAAATACTATGGGAGAATACCAAATTTTGAATCATTTTTTATTACATTCTTTCAATTTTGAAAATTGAGCGGAAAGTTTGTAAATAACCAAAAAGGGGAAGTCAAGTAATAAGGAAAAAGGGGGAGATGCAAAATTTTGAACTTCACATAGATCAGATACAACATATAGGCTCAGAATGTAGAAACAAGACAAAGGACAGAGAGAATCAGGCACATTAGCACATAATTTCAATCTCAAGAATGGACAAGGCATAATCAACTTAGGGGGAGTCATAAGGTATATTGTTACAATATTTTTGAAATTTTGCATGAATACCAAGCAAATAAAGAATGTACTCAATAAGATTAAGCTCATAAATGCTTAGTTAAGTGTTTTTGACACTCATGTCAAAGGGGTTAGATTGTTGGTCAAAAGAATAGTCTTGACAATTGAGTGTCAACACACTTAACCATTTTCACTATATATGCTAAGTACACAATGTATGCTGAGCCAAAATTTCAATAGGTGCCAATCAATTCAGAATGTAGTATGTGCCGAGTGATCTAGGAAATGTTCATGTGCCAAGTGATCCAGGAAATATACATGTTCTGAGCAATACAATGTTTAACAAGTGTCGAGCAAACCAGGAAAGTAATGGATGCCAAGCAATCCAAGAATTAGTTCATGCCGAGCATCAGTAATGTAATGAGTGCCAAGTAACTTAGGATTAGCATAAGAGTTTGTGCTTTCACAAACTAAGATGTAAACCATTTTTGGAGCTGACCTAGAGAAATTTTGAAGGAGAAAAAGGATAAAGACGAATCATTTACATTCCCTATGCAATTTGCATGTAACCAATTAGAAAAATGGAGAAGGCATGAAATCAATGAGAAAAATCCAAGTTATGAGTGGGAATTTGAGATTCAATATGGATTGTAGATCCATACCTAACCCTAAGTCTTTGCATTCTTTAAAAAGAGGTCAAAAACCCATTGGATAAGTGGAAGAGAGCAATGAATGGGGAGATTATAGTGAAATTTCAGTGTGAAGAGGAAAAGACTTAGAGGAATAGAGCAATAATTTCATATCCAATTGATTAGAATAGCACAAGGGACAAGGAACACATACAGAGATTAGATCAAGCAAGGATCATAATGAGAAGAGCAGATCTAGTACCTAAACCCAACAATTTGAGATTGCATTCAATCAGGTCAAATGTTCTAATACTTTCTCACAGTTGTATTAGATGTTGAAATCCTACATTGATAGGTTAGCTTAACAGCTAGGTGGAAGAACCTTTGGAGAAGGTGATTGAAAATCCTATGTATTAGGTGGGTTTAACAACCTATTATAAATCCTTTAACATGGTGACACTTCATGTAAGTGTTTGTAAATCCTCTAACTAGGTCACTATTGACATAGTGTAAAGCCTTTAATAGGGTATGCTTTTCACAGGGTAGACCATCAGAAGTGGTTGAACATTAATTTTTATAGTGATTTTTGTGGGTGTCATCCCCCCCCTAGTTTTACCTTCTTATTCCTGGAGGGTTTCTGGGTTATCAATTTTGGTGTTATGTCTTGATGCATGCTTTCATTTCATGTCTGCTTATATGTTTACATGCATGTACATTGCTTTTAGTTATGTGTTAATAAGGGTTTAAAAGGATAAAAATTGGTTACTTTTCATTCACCCCCCCTGCCCCCCTCTCAAAAGTACTCTTCCCATTTGAACATTCCAACATTTAGCTTGTGTTGAGTTATGTTATTTTGTTTTTCATAAACCCTAGGACTTTGAAATGGCAGCTAGCTCTTCTACAAAATTTAGGAAAGAGGGGAAGGAAGTTTTCAATGTTCAGTTAATTAGTAATGATGTGAGACAATCCCCCATTCCGAGCTTTTCCTGAGATTTCTTACAAGGAAGATTCGTCTAGTGCATTATTCATGATACCACCAAAGGTCTTAATGGTTTAGGATGTGAGATGTTGTTACACTAGAAATATTGGAGAAGTTGGAGACATTGAGATTAGAGAAACCTCCTAGAAGTTATGTGAAAATGGAGTTTTGAAGGAGGAAAATAAGATTATCGAGTGAAAAGGGTTAACACATGCCCTAGAATTTCCTTAGGGTTTCAAAACTGAATGAATTAGAATTGTGTTGATCCATATACATGATAATCAAATTTGGTTAGAGAATGAACCAATTAGAATCTCAAAAAGGATTGGTCATAGAGTATCAGGGTACCCTACCCTAGATAGACTAAAGAGCATGTAGAGTGATGCAAAGGAGGTCTTTGAGAAATTGGAAGAAGTGAGGGATGTCAATTGATAGGATTTTTGACCCCTTGATAGCATTTGTTGTTAGAGTGATAGCTTACAAATTCTTTCAATCAATCTGACTGAATAGTGTTTCCTACATAGTAGTTGACCTCGGCTACAATATTGTAAAGAGAGACCATTCTTATGACCTAGTAGAGTTGAAACTTCAACAATTGTCAGAAAATATTGAAGCTATCAGGAAAGCAAAAAGTACATATTGTAAGTTTGGTTCTTTGATTGTTTTCATTTTTTTCTATGTGCAAAACACATTCCCCACTTTTGGTAAAGTTTCTTGGAAGATAAATAGATCAATAACACAACAAATTGCAAAATCCATTGAGCAACTTGGAGATAAGTTTGAGTTAGTAATGACTAGCTATTTTTAGGATTTCAAGAAATCCATGAAGAAAACATTAAGGATACATGTATCATTAGTGGAACAACATTATAATGATGTGTGTTTCCTAGTTGATGTAGATTACACATATTTGCATGCTGTAATAACCAGGGTTAGATGGTTAAAATGCTTGCCATATTTAATTAATGTGGATGAACCCTCTACAACAATCATAACTCTACTACCTAAGGAAATTGACAAGGATCCTATATCCGTTGGAAACTATGATGTGGCTAAATCAAGAATAACAATAAACTTACAAATTGCCTCAGTGGTAAGAAATAAGAACAAGATAGTGAAGAGGCTCAAAGAGAAGTTTGGTAAAGGTGGTGAGGAAGTAGAAGAAGAAGAAGAAGAAAAAGGTGAAGAAGAAGAAGCAGAAGGTCAAGGACGTTTGAAACTTACACAAGGTTTGGGTGAAGATGCTAATGTAGAAGGTGCCAAGGGAGAAGAAGCTGAGGAAGCACCTAAGGTTTCTTAGAAGAAGAGGAAAGAAAAGAAATAGGTAATGGAGAAACCAAAGAAGATTGTAAACTAGTCTCCACAAAAGCCAACTATACCTTAAAATAGGTCAAGCACTAGGGTAGCTACTACATAGGCTAGAGAAGCTGCAAAGCCTAAAGGGAAAAGAGAAAATGTCATAGTAGATTCGAGCCAACCTGCTCAAAAGACTTTCAAGATATTACGGAAGAAGTATTATTGAGTTGTCATTTTGCATGATGCTTAATGACATGAATCCTTTCAAACTCCTCTCTTGAAAAGATAATCTAGGATCAAGTCCAACATTCTAGGTGATCTTGTGACCTACTAGAATCCACTTAGTTGAAGATAAATGTGTTTGTTCATAGGGAGTCCTTTGTTGGTTCTAACCAATTTTTGATAAGATGTTCAATCTGCTTACTATTTAAAAAATAACCACAAAAGAGATATGTTTTTTGGTATTTTCTATTTTAAAATGAATGCAATCTAACAATGCAACTATATGAATTCCTAATTTAACCAAGGGTTAATAAATAAAATAAGGAAGATAAGGTAATGAGAGATGAAAGAAAATAACTTGAAAGGGAAATTCCTAATGGACATAAACCATGGTAACAACATGTCTGCAAGTTAAATCATCGAAAAGATGGGGTAGAAAACCAATGAAAATAGGAGCAACACTTCCTAAAATCCACTAATGTAATCATGGATGGAACTTAGTAAAAACTGAAAGATGCTTCACTTCTCATCGAATCGCAAGGCCATAGAAAGTGCACTCATAGAAGACAAGAAGCTATGTAGGAACAATAAGATGATATTCTCTCCAACTTGGTACATTAGTGGGATTTGTCAACATTTGACAAACACCATAATTAAAAGATCACAAAATCAAATCAACACAACAAAACCATTAGCTCCATTATTATTTATGAACAAGAATTCAAAAAAATAACACACCTCAACAAGAATAACTACACTCAGAATGAGAGCACCAAGAGCATATATTATTGCATCAAAATAACAACTTGGAATACATGTTACATTCCTAAATTTATAAGAAATCATCCCCTTAATTTGTGTTGAGAGTGAGAGATCTCTTAATGCAAACATATGCTTCTAAACTAATAAAATTTGTCTAATCATATACAAATTGACTCTCTAAATGGTGCTAAGTAGGACTCCACCCTTGTTTATATCAATTAATGTGTGCATGAGTTGTGACATTTCTTAAAACAAAGAAAGAAGTAGTAGATAAGAAGAAGGAAACTGTAATAGATCTAAGAGTCACTGGAAACTCTAAAAATGGAAGCTTGACCTTCTTATAGGCATTTCTGGGAGTTGAACTACCATTAGAATTCATTTCCAGTACATGGAAAGCTCTAAATTTGGAACTGGTAGTTAATTATTGGCACACCTTTGGAATAACACACCTTATGCACCTTGGTGGTAGACTCAAAAAATCCAAAATTTTCCCAAGTGTCAAAACTGAATTTCTAGCTTTTGGGTTTTCTTCCCCTTTATACCAAAGCTATGTTTGGATATTTGCTTTTGAATTTCTCTATAATCTTCATCACTTGGGAAGCCTCTAGAAAATTAAATTCTTTATACTTATCTTTAACTATCTACCAGTAGTTACTAATTTCCCTATGAATATCCTCAAAATCATCCAGTTTAGTGTCAAACTCCAACAATACCTCTTTCGTCTTGAATGCTTATCTGATATCTTCTTTTGAGAAAGCATCTTCAAAGGTTTTTCAAAATTGTTGAACCACTAATTGTACTAGAATAAATTTAGTCCTTGACTCATCTGAAAAAATATCAAGTCAGGCATCATTGTAATAATTCTCAGCTTCTGAAATCTGCTCTTGTGTTTGATCTCTCAACTTCTAAATGTCTTCATGAAATCCTTGCATTACCTTATTCCTAATGGCTATCTTTTTGATCCAATCTTCTAGTTTATCAATCTCATCCACTATATACACCTCTGTGAGTGTACAATACCTTTGACCCTTTATTATTTGAAGCACTTGAAGGTTTTTTCCCCATGTATGCACCTCATCCATCAGCCCAAAATCATGGTCCCTTATGGATACTAGTTTATCCACATTAGCTTGAATATGGTTTAACAGGTTCAAATTAGCTTGTATAATTTGTACAGCTTTATCCTCAAAATTGTCACACGATTTCTGACATGCACCAAAAAATGAATCTAACCATACACTTTCCTTATCTCTCCTCTCCAATTCCGTAGCAAGAGTGATCTTTGGATTATCCAAGTCAATGGGGCCCATAACTCCATGCAAATAACCTCTCAAAAGCTCATTTTTCTTGCTTAGTGTTACCAAATCTGACTCATACTAGTCCACATGCTTGAAAACTCGCCTCACACTTGTAGTGATCAAAACCTTAGCAATTTCTAGTATGGGCTTTCCTAAGAGGACCTCCTTGATCTGGTAGTCACTTAGAGTCAAATCCTTGATCTCAACATGTGGAGGAGGGATGGAAATATGTGCAAATAAATCTTGATTTGAGTTCTTCATTACGAAAGCCAGTTTTTTTGCATCACCCATAGGTGGCTCAGGCTTCTTGATGGCTTCCACTAGCCCATCCATACTCTCCTCTACATCCAAGTTTAGCTGCCTCTTTTGTCTAACCATAACCTCCCTCTTCAGCTAGGTTGGTGTAGTGCCCAATTGAGACATATGCTTGGTTGAAGATGGAGTTTGACTTGCAAGCCCTTTTCCGTTATCACTCCTTTCTAGAGTCTTCTCCTTTTGAGAGAGATCTACATTGGGAGTTTTTGTATCCATTGTAGCCATAGTTCTTGCCTTTGTATCCTAAGAATTTTGTTGAGGTTCTTCATGCATCTATCCCTCCTTTGATACTTCATTGGTTGGCCTTTGTTTCGACTCTTCTCCAAGTACTTCTTGTTCTTTTTCTTATTGATAGGAGGAAGAGGAGTGGCTGTACCTTTGTCCAAGAAAGAAAAGTCCTAAAATGGTGGGGTTGGTGTACCTAGAAACCCTTGTGATTGTGGTGGTATTTGGTTCCAATCCTCTCCCAAAGGTTGGTTTGTAGGTGTATCTCATATCTTATCACCCACCATTTCACTTCCCACAGGCATAAAATTGAAATAAGATATGTTGAAGACATATGTTTCTTACCTCTCTTGCTCATTAATCCATTGCTGCTACTCATCTTTAGAAATGGTAACCTGAATAAGTTCCTTGGTAATGGATGGTGACATTATGTTCAAGCTTCTTCTTCTTTCTTCTTGGGAAACCCTAGCCAAGAGTGTCCTTTGAATCAAAGGGAGATTATCTTCTTCATCTTCTTTGTCTTTGTCTGCCTTAGGGATGGTCTAAGGGACTAGGAGAATAGGTATAACTATCTTTTGTATCTTTTTCCTTCTTGTCCTTCTCACCATAGGTCTAGCTTTCTTAGCAACTAAAGGAGAGGCTTCTTCCTCTTGAGTAGGTGGTGTAGTCTCTTGTGCTTCCTACTCTGGTTCTTGTTCTTGTTCTTGTTTAGGTAGGGGCACTTTTGTAGTATCTTGAACCTGAGCTACTTCTTCATCTTGAGGCTCTTCATTCTTAGGTTCTTGAGCTACCTCTTCTTGAGGCTCTTCATATTCAAGCTCAACTTATTTTGGGGAGTCTCTTTTTCTCTTATTCTTACCTTTATCTAGTCTAAAGTACCCAACATCCATGTCATGTTGATAAACCATTTCTAGCCTAACTCGAGATTGAGCATGGAATGTTGGTACTATAACTTTTGCACCCTTACCCTTAACTGGGCATGCTATGGCTTGAAAGGTGATAGTCTATGGAACTAGGTCAAGGTTAAAAGACTTCTTGATCCATTCCCTTGTTAACTAAATTATGTGCCTAGCCTTGTGGTTTAGATTTTCATTTTCATCCTTCTCGATCTCCACATTCATAATCGGCCTATCATATATCTTATCTCTATTATACAAGGGATCCAAGACATTTTGAGTGTATTGCTAAATAGCCTTGAGTGGGACCTTTATCTTTAAGGTGCTCCCTACCAGATATAGAGTCATCCTACAATAATCCCTTATTCAGATATCATAGTCATCTATTGCATTATCCAATGATCTTCCATGACATCTTCATGCACAAACTGTTTTCCTACCAAATGCTAAACTCTACCAATATTGTCAAAAAAGGGACGAGGGGAGTTGAAATCTTCCAAGGGATATTGATCACACCTTAAATCAAAAGTCGTGATATCCTGCTTCTACTTTACCTCAAATGAGCCTATAGTAATAGGCCATATCTATGTCTTCTTATGCTGTTTTCTCACTCTGTCATATGAAGATGAGTTGTCTTGCAATCTCCAATAAAATGAGCCTATCTGATGGCTATTTTTGGGAGTTTCTTTGGATTCACCATTTTAATAGCTATGTAACACCCTACCAAGGGATCCAAAAGAACTAACCTAAAGTTTTACTAAGTTTGCCAAACATTTAAACAAAAAAAAAGAATAACATGTACAACAAACATAAAGTAGTGAAAGCAATAACATACAATCATACATAAGAAAACATAACAGATTACATTCCTTAAGGGTCCCAAGACATTGAATTACATTTAATTTTGAATAATACTAAGTTCAATAAATAACACATCCATATGAAAGAATAATTACATGTCCAAGTCCATTTAAATAATATACATTTGTTTTGAATGCCACTTGGCAATAAAAAATTAGAATGCACAATTATCCATTGTACATGTCATAGAGTATGAAAGGCTGGAAGAATATGCATTTATAAAAAAAATAGATTACATCATCCTTTTTGGATCCATGAAACAAAGTACAATACCATAAGTAAAATCATCCATCATATAGATACAACTATCCATCATATAGATACAAAGATAGAATGAAAGGAAATGCATAACAAGGAACTCTAGCCATGACATTTAAGGACAAATTTCAATGGTAAAAGTAAAAAGCACTACCACCTGACCTTGTGGTAACCCAAAAAGGTCCACTCCCATCATGCTGAGGAGATAGTCTCAAGTCCCAAACATGGTATCAATCCCAAAAATCAAAAGTAATATCTATGTCAAGGAAATCCCTAAAAGTAATCTAACTCAAAGGTTCCAAGATAAATTGACATCTAGACCTAGAGGCAACCACAGACACATAGGGAACCTACTATGAAAGTGAGAAGGTGTCATTGCATGAATCAATGCTAGAGTTATCTTGGCAGTCTAACTTGACACCACCCCCTAGTGACTCTATGCGGCACTAGTATCCTTTCATACTAACAAGGCATACTAATGATGCATGGTCGCAACCAAGCATCCTCTCTACTCCCATCCTAGTCTATACTAGCACTCAAGGCATGGACGAGGAAATAAAAAGACTCTTATTAGGTTCATTTTACTTTCACTTAGTATAGTGTTTTCACTTATTAAACAACCTACAATGAGTTACCCTAGCAGCCATTTTGGGCCCTAACCTCCATTGCAAGCCACTTCCTAACATTACATATAGATAACCTACCCTAAGCTCATAAAAGTACAAATCAAAGAATCATAGTTTTTCACCCTAGTACTATACAAGTGACTGGAAAGCCTCAAAAGATATATCACAATAACACCTTAACTCTTTATAAGTAACTAGAAAACATGCCAAAAGTAATTGATTGATGACTCAAAGGTTAAGTCAAATAAGTCATACCATTTCTCACATTATCACACAAAAACACTAAAAGCAATAATGAACAATAGATCCAAACTCACCATAAAGAATATCAGACACATTACCATGGTTGAGTTTAAAAATTCAAGATCAAATCATCATAATATCACAAACACAGAACTCCCAAGCCTTTGGTAGATGTCCTGAGAATGGTCAACACTCTAGTCAACCCAAACCCAAAACATAAGACAACATATAGTTAACAATGTAGTTTCATAGTTTGGTTTGATTTTGAAAACACATATTTTGAGTTAATAGGTAAGGTTTAATTTTTCATTCACTGCAAGTTTTCAAATAGATGAGATTTACATTTTACCCTTAACTTAGAAAATTACAAGATTCATAATTAAATACCATAGGATGACTTTAAAATAATTTATCTATTTAAAAAAATAAAAAATTATTAGTCATCAAATAAAATTACTACGATCTTACTAATAATCCAAAAATCCTCAAATAATAATATCTTTAAATAATAATTTTAGACTCTTAATAAATTATATCTTTTATTAATTAAAACTTAACTTAAAATAAATAAATAAAGTTAAATTAATAATTATTTAAACAATATTTAAACAAAACTATATTAATAAATTTATTAATATTAATTAAGTTAATAATTAATAAAACTTACTATTAATATTATTAATAATTAATCTTTAAATTTTATAATAAAAAAATTAAAAAAACATGCGATTTACCTTATGAAGCCTGCAGGCTTATTTATTGCCATGGTAGCCTTGCTGTCGTGATAGTAGGTGTACCTGCTATTCATGGCAATAGGTATGCCATGCGGACCTTTAATGGCCACCGATAGTCCCATGCTGCTATGACAGGGAAGATGGTGGGAGGTGGGGGATTGATGGCCCCGCCTCCCCACTAAATATTATATATTTTTTAATTAATTTATTTTTAAATAAATTTGTTTAATAATAGTTCTTCCACCCCTATCACATTATATATATAATAATAATAATAATAGTAATAATAAAGAATTCTATCCATACTCTATTAGAAGAATTACGACAAACTAGCCAAATTTATATTCTAAAATTTCCATTTCTTTTAAAACCCTTCCCTATTTAATTAACTTTTAAATTGACCAACAAGGGTTCTACTAAATTTCAATCCTCACATATACAGAAGAAATCAATAAGAATAGTAGTAAATTCTAATGAAGGATTGAAAGGTTAATCATAAACAAATTTTAGAAAAGAATTCAACAATCACGACGAAGATAGGAAATTCGAAGAAACAAAATCATTAGGTGAATAAAACACGAGGCTCTACCTAGTTCTGATTCTAATTCACAATCACCCAAAGATTGTGAGAGAAATCTCTTCTCCAAAACCTTCTTTCTGAAAATTCCCTTCTCCAAAATTCTCGATCCCCGTGAAAAGAACTCTAGATCACTGATATGGAGTTCTTCCCTAAAATTGGAGCATTGATTGTGTGATCATGTGAGGAAACTTGTTGATCACAATCTCTTAACTCTTTATTAATTTTTTTGAATATTCATGCATACTTTATGCAATTTAAAATATCTTTAATAAATTAACTCCTCTTTCACTTTTTATTTAATTTTTGAAGTGTTATTTGATAAAAATATTTATTAACTTAAATAATAATAATATTTAGTATTTATTTAAAAATGATCTCCTTTATTATTAAATTAAATAAATATTATTACACTCTCAAATTAGACTATAATTTTCTCTTTAAATTTTAATTCTTTTTATTTAATTAATTTCTCAATTAATTAAATATAATTCAATATTGTAATTATCATAATAATTTTCCATTAAATAAAATAATTAATTAATCTTTTAATTTGACTTAATTAATAGAAAAATCATGAAAGACCTACAAGACAAAATTTGAAAACCCATCATACAAGATCAAACTCAAGGGTTATAGTCACGAATTTATGTCATATGACGAATTCAGAATGGTAATCATCATAGATACTTGTCCTAATTTTCTAGGACAAATGGTTAAAAAGGTTAGGATTTGGATTCAAGAATTTATCTCTCCTCTCTTACCATTGAGATATTGCGATAGAGTGCACTCATCTTCAAAATTTAGGGAAGTCAATACCTGGTACCTGCAATCTGCATAAAATCCACGCATGTACAAACACATATATTCTAAGCTAAATAGGGAATGGTAGGAAGTGGTGCATCATGTAGATACCAACTAGCAGGTGACTATGACTCCCTTCCTTTACCATATCAGAAACGTCATACATAAAGAAAACACACACACACACACACACACACCATATACATGTAGTATGGGGTAAGTATCCATAAGAAAACATGTATAATAATCCATCTAACTAACATCATAAAATAACTAAAATCACTATAATAATCATCATCAAGGTATAATTATGAATACATGAAGTAATTAGTACCAAGTAGTCTCATCATAAATCAACTGAGTATAAAAACAATATTTGATAATTTGAAAGATAATGCTACTAATCATCAAGTATAAACATAAACTGGCCTAAAAGAGTTCAACAATAATAACTGAATATAAACTAGGGGCAGATACTACAAGCTACCCTTAGGCAAGTGAATGTTTTAATGAATGTTTTAAACTAGATGTAGAAGGCACTGATATATGCAATTCTTGCTGCCGCATCTACTGACATCCTCTTAGTATAATCACCCTCTATGAATCAGATGATTGCAAATATGAAAGCATCATTCACTATCCATAATTATTTTCTCTAATTTTAGAGCTTCTTCTTTACCAGTTGAGGATATACCACATAAGGCCAAGCATTGACATCTTGCATGCTTCCCTTCTTATACAGTCTTGGATAGTTAGTTGTCCTTGCTGCCAATAAGTACACCAAATATGATATCATGTAAAACTTGGGGTTGGCTTTAACTCCTACCACTTGTTCATCTAAGTTTTCACTTAGTATTGTGGTTCAATCGATTATAATTTTAGTTATTTTGATGGTCTCTATGAAATGGACCATCCAAATATGAAGATGCCTAGCTACCAGTAGACCCATAATTATACTCAAAAGTACATTGGCATATCTAATGTCATCCTTCATATACTCTCTAGTCATGTCTACCTTTCCTGCTCTGTGTCCCATCGGTGTTCTATCAATAGAAAATGATGATTGTATTATCTCTATGACCTTCTTCTCATTCTCCCTATACCATCTTTTTGCTTGATGATAAGCTATTTTCACATATTGATCAGCTCTAGGGAGATGGAATACTTTTTCAATGTTCCTCAGTCTTAGGTCCATGAATATCTCCCTTGTGATGCTTTTAACAACTCTTTCTTCAGACACATAGTTTTTTGCCAATGCCATGATAAGCTCTAAGGATTGCATTGATGTAGGATGAGATGCTGCACTAACAAACCTTGATCTTAAAAGTGCCAACACCATCAGGGACCTCTCCTTAGGCTTATTGTAGAGTACAAGGAATGCCTTTTAGTCTATGTGTCCCAACTCAATATCTTTGATCTTTTAATGTCCATCTTGAAAGCATGATTTCTTTGGTGCACCTTGAAACTTGAAAACAACGGGCTTTGGAGCAATCTTTTAAGCAAGTTAGGATGATGAGGAAGCTATTTTATCTGCAAAAAATAGAAAGTCATTAGTCCAGAGAGGTGAAAATTAAACCCTAACAAACCCTAATTGCCAAAAAATTAGATCATGAACACTAAAAAAGTAGAAAAACCACTTAAATCCCCCTAAATAGCCTTGATATGCAATGTAGCACACCTTGTGCAGCTTGGTAGGTGTGTCGGGTGTGCTTAATAACCTACAAAGAGTGATTTTGTGCACAGTTGTGTACCTATGCAAGTACACACCTTTATGGAGGTAATTTTCTTATTGATAAGGGTGCACACATGCACACCTTGATGGGGTGCACATGTGCACACCCTTGATCTTATATTTAATGTGTTTAAACAATGGTGTGCAGATGTGCATCTTAGCAAGGTTTACATCTGTGCACAATTACCTCTAGGTGTTTAAGTTTTTTAGTTTGAAAGGTGCACATATGCACACCTTGGATAGGTGTGCATGCGTGTACCTTGGATAGGGGCACACATGCACATCTTTATAGTTGTCATAACATTGTGTGTGTGTTTTCTTTGCAGGATTTATGCACCTTCAAAGGTGTGAAGGTGCAAGATTAGCAAGTGCATGAAGAAGAATGAGGAGAGGGGAAGGTGGTCCCATGTATTTATTGACCTAGGATCATGCACACCCTTTGGATGTGCACACCTCCAAAGGGAAGTGCAAGTGCACTAGGTTTGCTAATGCACATATTAGCACAAAAATCACCCTTTATCTCAAAATTTCTCAATTTTGACACCTTGATTTTTTGTAGTTAGAGGAAAAAAATAGGATCCAAACTCTAGGTAGAGTCCAAACAATGGACCAGGTCCTAGACTAGGGGCTTGGAAGACAAAATTTGACTAGGGGATCCACATTTTTAGGAGAAATGGGGCATGCATTATGAAGGCACAACAAGTATAAGACACAAGAAGATTCAAATGAGGAGAAGACAGAGTCTAATGATTTGAGTCAATTCAAAGTGGTAAGCTATAATCCCTCTTTTCACATTGATAACTTGTATGAAAATATTAAGACCAATGTAGATTTCTCAAGTTTCACACATATTGATTTTGATAAGTTAGGGAGTGTAGAGAAAAATAATATAGAGGAGGCCATATATGACATAATGGAAACTTTTAAGACCACTTCTCTAGATATTGCTAACTCATTACCAAAGAGTTTATATGAAATAGTTGAGAAAAAGTGGCAACTCAGTTTGAATACTGAAAGAAAAATTAGGGAAACCACTTTAGCCCAAGTGATGCCTAAATTAGATAAGCAGACAATTGCTAAGGCAATGGAGAAGCACAAAGGGAAATTTTCTCCCAAAGACTAAGCATGCCATATTTTAAAGAAAAAAATAGAAGATGTGGTAACCAAGAGTACATCAATTTGGAAATCTATTTATGGGTTATCTACTAAAGAAATAATTGAGAAAGGTTATCAAGAAGTAGTTGATACTGTAAAAGAGAATCTAGTCAAGGAAGGTACTGTGGAGGGAATTGAAGGAACAAAAGAGAAAGGCATAGCTGGAGAAGAGCCACAAGATGTATAGGATGTACAGGTGCCAAGTACCAGTCCCCCACATGATGACCAAGAGAGTCAACTAGACTTAGTGAGCATCAAGGATGTTCCTAATACTACATCATAGAATATAAATTCTTTGACTAAGGGTGATTTGAAGAAAATTATGCAAGACTATACCAATGCAACAATTTTATGTAGCAATTCAATATTGGTGAGAGTGGATGAGATTCAAAAGGCAAAAGTTCCATCTATGGGGGAAGAGCAATAAGTTACACCAAATGTGCCCCCATAACCTACAAAGATAAAAGAAAAGGAATCACAAGATCTACATGCATATAAATGTGTAAACCTTGAAAAGGAAGATGTTACACCAAAGACACCATCTGTAATGCTAACAGTCATCATTTACATAAAAGAGGTAGAAGCTAAACCCATAGGTATATTATTGCCAAGCCTAAATAGTTCAGGTTTACAAACTCTAGAGATTGTTGACAAGGATGGAACAAAAGAAAATAGGGGTAAGGAAGCAAGTCCTATCACTATCCCACCATCACAGGGTAAAGTTAAAAAAGAACGAGAAAAGATTGAAGAGTGAAAGTTGACTATTGTAACTGAGTAACAAATTGCCATACAGACACTAGTTATCTTACCAGCTTCTACACATCCTCTCAATAGTCAAACTCTTCAGAGGACAAGTAGAGAGGACACCCCATTGCAAATATGAAGGCCAAGTTTCAACACACCCAATAGTACTTATGTTACATCATTTGAGGAATAAGCTTAGATGAGGTGATTGAGCTACCAAGGTTTGATTTGAACACAATCACAATTGAAGAAATGAGCATTCTTCAAGATACTTTACAAAGGAAGAAGAGACAAGAAATCTTAAGGAGGGAGCATAAGCAAAAGAAAGTTTTTCATGAAATCAAAGACATATTCATTGATGATTTTAGCCTCCCAAAAATAAATGCAAATAAGCCTATTATAGAGAAACTTGTCAGCATTGTGGATAAGATTCAACATGAAAACCTAGACACAAATGTCAAATTATTAGAATGGTCTAAAAAGAAGTTTCACACCAAGGTTTTGGAGAAGATATCTAGTGCTATTGCACTTAGATAGGTTGATCTAGCAACCAAAATGGAAAATGTAAAGAAGGTGTTAGAGAACATTTTCTCTCTATACACAAAGCTATGCAATGTTAGATATTTACAAAGGAGACTCAACGGGCTATTGACTAGTTGTAGGGAGATTCACAATTCACAGGTACCACAATGCAACAATCTCTAGGTAATAGTCATTTACATTTTCAAAGGTTACTATCATCTCAGAGTAGGCTTGCTGAGATGCAAGCATAGGAAGAAAATATTTGGTCTACTCTGATCAGTATCCAATCCATGTTGACACCTCACATGGAAGTATTACACAATGAACTAGCCTATGCAAAGACACTGATGAAGAAAGATTCCCATCTTTCTACACATGAAGGTTTCGTTGACCTCACCGCTAATGTTGAAATACAAATTCATTCACTTGATGCAATGAGTGATAATTGGAATGCAAAATTAAAGATAATTTTGGAGTTACATAAGCCATTTTTGGACAAACACACTGTAAGTGTACAACCTAATTGGTATAAGTGTCAAAAAAGGGGGATTATGAAATTTTGGAGAAAAATGCTTGTTAAGGTAGATATCTACTTGATAGGAGTAATTGAAACAAACACAAAAATGAAGTACTTCCTAAGGGGGAGTAATAAGGTATGGAAAATAGATAGCATTTTTGATACAAATGCAAAATTTGTAATTTTGAAAGTTTTGTATAGAAGCCGAGAAACATATATACATTCTCTAACTTATGCACAAAATAAGGATGTATATGCCATGACAAAGTGTTTTTGCCACTCATGTCAAAGGGGGGGATTGTTGATCTCATTTTGGTTTTGACAAGGTAGTGACAAAACACTTAGTCATTATCTAGTAGAATTATAATGCATAGTGCATGCTAAGTGATCAAAGAAAGTTGAGCAATTAGTGCGAACCAAGTGATCAAAGCATGTTGAGCATAAGTCTCCAGATTATGCAACTGAGTAATATGACTAGTTAGTATCGAGCACTAGTATGTGCTGAGAAGATAGTATATGTCGAGTCACTCAAGTGTTGAGTAGTCTATACATGCAAAGTGATTCAAGTGTCGAGTAATAGCTAGTGCCGAGTTCTACAGAAGCTAAGTTACAACATTTAGAGAATAGTGACAACTGAGAATTAGAGCCTTTGGATGTTGAGTGAACAATTTTTGGCATAGTTGTTTTTTATGGCACAAACTCCTATGTAAACCATTTTTTGCTAACATAATCATGAATTTACAATTATAAGAGATAAGCATGGATTTATATTACAAATCCCTATGCAATACATGCAACCAATCAGATTAAGGGAAGGTTAAAGTAGAAATAAGGATCAACCATAGCTATTGATTCTAACCTAATCCATCTCCACTATTGTTTATTTAAGAAGGCTAAACCTTAAGAAGTTTATCATTACATGAGGAGATGAATGCTAAGTGTTTAGAGAGCATTCATGGTGGCTATGATAGAGTTATGCAAATCAAAATCAATCTAGAGGAATAGAGACAAGAAGTGAGAGGATTATAAATGATAGATTTGATTAGAAAGATAAAGATACAATCAGTAAAGAGGAGATCTAATATTAAGTAGAAAGGTGCTAACCAAATATCAAGTGCTGAATCATTCTAACAAGTGATGCAATGTAAATATCTTAAATGAGTAGTCCTAACAGGCTGTTGTAAATCTCTTAACTAAGTGCTTACTTAATTGTGAGTTGAAATCATTGAGTAGGGTGAGACCTAATAGTCTTTTTAAGCCTTTAACAGGGTAGGCCCCTCATAGGGTATATCATAGCTTATGATCAAACACTTTGTAGCCATAATTTCCCACACTTCACAACTGTAGTAGTGAAGATTTGTGGGTGTCATTCCCATCCTAGTTTTACCTTCTCATTGGAGGGTTTCTAGGTAACTAATTTATTGTGTTATGTGTTATTTACTTTATGCTATGGATGTGATGCATGTTAAGTTATTTCAGTTTAAATGTTAAGTTTTGAGATTGATGTTCGTGATAAGTTTTAGAGACAAAAGTTTTAAGTGTTGATTCACCCCCCCCTCAAAACTTACTTTCCCATTATTATTTCCAATAGTTTAATGACAATTATATTTTCTAATTGACTAAATCCATTGAATTTGAAATCAATGGATATGATTAAGTAACAAACTTTGGAAGAATATGGAAGTAGAGAGTTTACTTTCTAAGGAGATGTTGGAACACGTTTTTGGTTGCTAGTCGATATTGTTGAGTTGGAGATTTGTGCAAAGAAATGAGAAGGAAAGAAACAAGTGGAACCAAGTAGAGTAGAAGAAAGATCAAGAAAAGTTAGAGAAAAGTGAAAGTGTGAAAAAGTAAATCAACCAAATAGAGATTAGAAGAGGAAGAAGACAGAGTAGAACCAAGCTATGAACAAGAAAGGTAGTGCTAAATCTTATAGATCATTTGACTGTTACTTTCTTACCATTGTAGCAAAAAAATCTATTAATTGAGTGGAACTATAAAATCTTGAAAATCCTATATGGTAATATCAATTGGTGATATTTGTAAGTCCTTTAGAGTAGACCACTCTTTAGATAGGATCAAGGAGTGATGAGGTCTACATGATCTTTATGTTAAAACCCTCTAACAAGGTCACACTAAAAATGTGCATGTAAACCTTTAACAAGGTTGGCTCCTAGTAGATCTCACTTCATAAGAGTGAAATTATTTGGGTTGTTAGTTCGAGATGGTGTTTCAGTTGATAATATTTTCATATTAATTCATGGTATCAAATGTGTGAATGTTTTTTATGTTGCAAGTTGATTTTCATGGTATTTACTTAATACTACAACTCAATAACAATTAAGTAAAATCTAGTTAATAATAAGGTAAAAGCTAAGTAATATTTCTAATAATCTTATTGAAATGGTGAGATCCAATTTGAAGTAAATTAATTACAAGATTGAATCGTGAAGTTGAATGAGATCACCGAGTTATTGCTATTAATGTTTATGAAGTTGAATTGGGACTGGAGTGTTTGAAAGGCCTATAGGATGATTTGACATAACTAATTCACCTCCCCCCTCTCTTAGTTTTCTTACATATTTGTGAGGGGAAAAAGGTTTAACTTATAGGCAATTGGGTGAGGAGGAGATAAGAATTGTTGATGGATAGTTAATTGAGTGAGGTGTGATATTGGCTTGAGTTGACTTGGATAGGTGTAAGAGATGGACTTCTGTATTTGCAAGCGGAAGAGGGCAATCTAGTATGAGAGTGGACTTGGGTTTGAGTTAGAGGGAATAAAGTGTGTTTTGATTCATGCAAGTGATATGGAGAGGGATTTTAGACATTCAAGAGGAGGTGATGTGTTTCAATTAAGGTGGGTGAGGTGGCTCAATTGATAAGATGATGTGGGAGGTGGATGGATTTGTTAGAAAAATGTTTGGTGGGTGAATTCGATTAAATAAATGAATTATTTTATTAAAAAAGGAACTACTAGTGCATGGGTTGAGTTTGGATAATTATTGGGTTAAGCGTGAGTTTGTGGTTGGAGGAATTTAATTAATTTAATTAAATAAATGGAGAGGGTTTTAGGATTGAATTAAATGGGTTGTGCATTTATTTAATTAGATAGATGAAGGGGGATTTAATTAATAAATTGGACTATTGATTGTCATTTAATTTATTAATTAGGCTATAATAATTTAATCAAATTAATTAATTAGGGGATAGCACTAAAAAATTAAAAATTAAATATTTAATTAAAATATGCTTTACAAGATGACTAAATTTGATTGTAAATTTATGTGATCAGATTTAGGTGTCTACATTTTGCACCTCTTCAACATAGTATTGGTACAATACTATTTTGAAGACATTTTTTAATAATAGATGATGCAAGGAATATTTTTAAGGCAACTAGGTTGCCCTAACTTGAAGAAATACTATACAATGCAATGCCCCATCGAGAAGGTGGCAGGGAGAGAAAATGAGGCCATACAAAATCTCAAAATACATCAAAGGTGTGGCAAGAAGAAGGATGTAGGTGGGCTATGAAAGTGTCAATTGGATTTTAAGATTTAAATTAATATAGAATGGGTGAAAAAGGGTGATTAACGAGGAAAATGGAGAAAAGGTGCTCAGAAGGGCTCCTATATGAGGGTTTGGAGGAGCTAGAATGGGTCATTTGTACTCTTTTAACTTGTAGAGACCTTGGCCTTTTTTGCTTTAGATTTGGTTGGTGAGATGGTGGTTGATGGACAACTGACTCACTGATTAGAGATGGTGCAATGTGTGCAAATTCGATGAGTGCCAGAAAAATTGATAGGTTGTTAACCTAGTTTATATTTTTGGTATTTTTAGGATTTTTAGTGTTCTTGGAGAGATTATAAATGTGTTCCCATGGAAATGGGTTTGACGAGTTCACAAACTTGATATGTGGGATTGCGGTCTAACAAAAGAGTTATATGGGTTGCGTAGGTAATGGGGTGTGAAGAAGGTTTTGCAAGTTCATGTTTATGGTGGCGAGGGTGCATTCTCGATGGTAGGATCACATTCCTAGTGGTGAGGGTGTGTTTCTAATGGTGGGGATGTGTTTTCAATCATGAGAATGAGTTTCTGTTGGTTAAATGAGAAAGTTAAAGAGGGGATGGTTTTAGGGTTTTGACATAGGGAGAAAAATTGGTTGGATGTTTCCAAAGTTTTGTTAGATAGGATCATGAGAAGAATTAGGGTTCTGTAGGAACCTAAATTTGGGTTATGAGAATGCAAGGACTAGTTGAAATGACTATTGGATTAGATAAAATCGAAAGTAGGCTAGATGGGGGGTATGAAATAACTTGGTAAATAAATAGATGGATGGAAAAAAAGATAGGACAAGGGTTGATAAGTGTGGTAATATCTAGATGCAGTGGTCACTGGACATGCTTGTGTCTTAAGAGAGGCATGTGTCAGTGTTGCAAGTGATGGATAAATTTAAAGCAGCTAAGTGGGCTAGGGTGGAGGCCATTAGATTGGCACATCTTGTAAGGATGCCTGATCGAAAAAATTACATGGCTATGGTGAATGAGTTGTGTGAGAAATGGCACTCAAAGACTATGACCTTCCATCTCTTGCCAAGGGAGAGAATAGTGACACTAGAGGATGTGTATATAATTTTTAGATTACTTGCACGAGGGAAGGAGTGTTGGCTATATGAGCTACCACGGTTGAGTAGGTAGTTTTTTGAAAATTGGGTCCAGGTGTCCCTTTCAAGATCTAGCAAGGATAGTTTGCATTGGATCAATACTTGGATGGGGCATGAACGACTAGGCATGTATGCTTCTACGTGTGTGGTTTGGTGTTTGGGTATATTTCCTCATACATAGGAGAGACTAGTCTTACTTTGGGACTTCTTCCCACTATAGTGAGGATCATGGATGCAAGAGTACCAACGAATGGGTTCTCTAATGTTAGAAGGGCTATACATGGATCTAAACCAGATAATATATCATGGTGATATGTCGAATATGGGGAGGAGTATCAGGTTTGTGATGCTCCTATAGGTTTGGGCCTAGGAGTGTATATCTATTCTCAAGCCAATGGGATGATGTGCACAACAGGAAGATAATCCAATGGTATACAATTGGGCTGAGCTACTGATATACAACCATATGGATGAATTGGACTACATGTGAACTATTTTGATGAAATTCTAGTTGTGACATAGAGGTTGTATATGGGCATAGGTACATGGGTAGAGGATCAGACACAATCATCATACACTTTGTTACCAAGTTTTGTTTTTGGTAGATGGGATTATATTATGGAGCAATATTGACCAGACAGGGCTCTATGAAAATTTGGATGGCCCTAGGATATATTAGTAGAGCCAATTTGGTATTAGCAGGTGACATGGTAGATGACTACTACTTTTGGTCCAAGATTACATAGAGATGGATTTTTGGGGGAGTGGAGGGACATGGAACCACATGATTAGGATTGGTTTGTTGGGGTTGATGTTGGGATGGCACAAGATTATATGGAATAATGGCGAGCACCCTGATTAGTTGTGAGATCCTAGGAGGTATAAATTGTGAGGAGGGGGGAGAAGGCACGAGCGATGATGAGGGGTCACTATGAGGCCAAGGAAGCTAGATAGGATAAGGCCCTAATGATGGAGCAATGGAGATGAAGAGCTACTGAAGGAGATGAGGAGAGGAGAGTCAAGGATTAAATGGGTGTAGAGAAGATGGATGTGGATTGGTGACATGGTTTGTAGGGACCACCTCCTACATAGGTGTCTTAGGGTGGATTTGGAGGAGGTTCTTCAAGAGGTAGAGAGGATAGTGGGTTGACAGCTAGATATGCCTCACTAAAGTAGGCACATGTAGTGATGAGCTAGATATTGAGGCATACATAGAGGGAGAGAGATGGGTTGTAGGTCGAGTGCAACTAATTCTATACTGAGCGAGATATTTTGTAGGGGAAATTTGATAGGTTGTAGTTGAAGGGAGATGGAATCTTAGTTAAGAAGAATGGGCTCCAGATGAAGTAGGCAAAGTTACATGTTTGTTAGAGGTGGTGAAGGAAGATAGGACAAGAATATAGGATAGAGTATTTTTGGACTAGTTTTTAGTAAAGATAGCCATGGTGAGACCATAGGTAGTAGTGGGGAGAGGTTAGGTCCAAGATGGTGTTTATGAGATATGACAACTACAGGTAGAGTTGGAGGATCTAAGGGAGAGGGATGGTTTCTATAGAGGGAGATATTGTGTTGTAGTCCTAGTAGGCTAGATTGAACACTATCATCAGATGGTAATGTCAAGGACAAAAAGGACATCAGAATATAGATAGGGATGGGTGGCGGTGCTAGTAGTAGTAGTTTTGGGATGGGAGGTTCTCAATAGACAGATGGTGGGTCACATAGATTAGGTAAGAAACATTGGTATAGACATGGGGATGAGGCCAAGAGGTTGGGGATATAGGGTAGAGTAGTAGAGGGTGCTCAGGGTGGAGAGGAGAGGAGAGTAGGGGTACCTATAATGCCACCACTATGTCTAGATCTATTCTGAGTGATAACGAGGCCATATCCAAACGTAGAGGGTTCACCTCCATCAAATTATTAGTGATATGTCACAAATTTGGATGCATTTTGACACCATGATGTGTATGTATATTTTTGAGGGCACAGACCCTAATGTACCATATGATGGACTTTATGGACCTTGGATGGACTTATTATTCTTTCATGGGTGGGATGTATTCATTATTTTTGTGGGATGATGATATATATGAGCTTTAGGTGCGATGTATATGTGTTATGGATATGTGTCATTTTGTTTATATGAGATGTCTTATATTTATGCGATGTGGATATGATTCCTATATGATGTGATTGACATTTGTGATGTAAGATGTAATGACTATTCTATTATGCTTAGATTGATTTATGATGAAGGGTGCTCCTCTTAAAACCATAAACTCATAACAAAAACAAAGAAACAACAACAAATGTGAGAACAAAATATGGACATCTTATTTGCACTGCAAATGCATGATTACAAAATTCACAAGTACATAATTCTAACCCACATGGGTGCCTTCATTACACTAATCTACAAGACTAAGATGCGAACTACCACCTAGAGCTATTTTAGACAATGTTCAGGCCTTTCTTGAATAGACAATTTTATGCTACCTAGGAAGGTTCTAGACATTAAAACTTAATACCTAATGACAACATACCCTAAAAATACATATAGAATTGGCAAAATACATCTTTGACAATTATTTTAGAAATTTTTGATAGCCCAACTTCGAAAGGCCATAACTCCCGAACCATTGCTTTGATTGGCTATTATAACCACTTTTTCGAAATGCCAACTCCTAATCTGCAGGCTTAAAATTGTGCAAGCACCCTTTTTCAAGTTTTTAGTCCTCATCCAAGCACTCTAAAGCCTCCAATAGTGAGCCTAAAGATTTTTTTGCAAATTTTCCCACTAAAAATCTACAATAACTTCTTCAATACTTAAGCTGGAGTAATGAGATTTTTATGGTAGGCTTATAATTTTGAAATGAACCTTCATGTAGAAAATGAGAACATTTTGAGCTTGTATGAAAAACTTACTAAAAATCATAAGATCCTAGAAATAGCAACCCCTTGTCTACTAGTTCTTATAAAATAGAAAAGATTGAAAATAATTTTTTTGGGTGATGCATGATTGCTCTTATACCCAAGATGCTCCTGCATCAGACACTCAGGGTAATTTGAGAAGTGATTTCATCATGCCTTAGGTGTTCAAAGGAAAACCAAGATGGTTAACCTCCTCCCTTGCTAGCCATGATGAATTCTCTACTGGCCTCCCTTTCCATTTGACCATGTATTCCTCATAAGTTCCATTCCTTGTACTTTTGCCAACACGATTGTCTAGTATCTTCTCAATCTCCTTTGTAGTCGAACTAGCTATTGGAATACTCCACTATGCTTTTGCAAATTCATCTCCATCACCTCCTTCATAATAGTTTGTGAAATCTAAAATATTAAATACTAGTGAAATATTCAATTCATCAGGCAAATCCACTTCATAAGCATTTCTAGAATCATGCCCTTTCACTATCTTGCACGGTATAAACCTCTTCATCTTTAGCTTATTATATGCACCCACTAGAAAATGCTCCTTTCTCAAATGAACCATGAATTCATCTTCAATTTGAAATTCTTTATATCTCCTTTTCACATCTTCCTTAGCCTTATACTATGTATTCATCTTTATGATGTGCTTCCTTACCTCATCATGGATGTTCTTCAAATATTCAACAAAATCTTTTGCTTTAACACTACTTATCTCTCCTTTATCCAACTATCACAAGTCATAAGCATTTCCAGGACTACTCCCATATCCAATTTGGATTGGTGATTTACCAATACTCTTGTTGATAGAACTATTATATGCAAATTATGATTCACAACAAGGTTAGCAAATTGTGATTCTCAACAAGGTTAGCAAATTGTGATTCACAACTTCTATCAATCCATTAGTCTATGGATGATGCAATGAACTGAACTTCAAATCCATCTTCAATTTATTCCACAATGCACACTAGAAATACCCAACAAATTTGGTATCTCAATTTGGAACTATACTCTTTGAGAGACCGTGTAGTCTCACTACTTCTCTAAAAAATAATTCTGCCACATGAACAATGTCACTAGTCTTCTTTCAAGGAATAAAATGTGCCATCTTTGAAAACCTATCAACCACCACAAAAATAGAATCATGCCCTAACTGTGTCCTCAGTAATCCAAGAACAAAATCCATGTTGAAATCCTCCCACAATTTCTTTGGTACAGGTAATGGTTGATACAACCCTGTATTCTACTTCATTCTTTTCTTTTCACCATCTGACATACTCTGCAACTCTATATAAACTTCTTCACATCTTGCTACAATTATGACCAATAATAATTCTCAGCAACCAAAGCATTGGTCTTATCTTTGCCAAAATGTCTAGCCAATCCTCCACTATGCTTCTCCTTGATGAGATTCTCTCTCATTGAACTTTTGGGAATGCACAACTCACTTCCTTTGAACAACATACTATCCTGGATCATTAAATCCAGCCACTTCATCCTATCAAGTGTATCAGGTCTATACAAGCCTTCTACGCTTTATCAAAATCAAGATCATCTGGATACAAAGTACAAAGTTCCTTGAACCCAACCACCTCTATTTGTAATTCTGTCAACAAAATTTGTCTTCTACTAAGAGCATCAACAACTTTGTTAGACTTCCCACTCCTGCATTTCAAAACAAATGTATGTGCAACAAACTCCTTAGGAATAAGATAGTGTCTCCACTTCTTCAATTCTTGAACAATAGTATAAAATTCCTAATCATAAATAAAATATTTTCTTTTTGCATCATTTAAATTCTCACTAAAATAAGCAACAGGTCTACCTTCTTGGCTCAAAACAAATCCTATTGTAGTACCACTAGCATCGCAATCTACTTGAAACACCTTGTGAAAATTTGGAAATGCTAAAACAACTTGCTCAGTAACTTTCTATTTCAATAGATTAAAACTTTTATCTACTCCTACAATCCATTTAAATTCTTTCCTATCCCCTCTCATTTTTTTGGACAAGGGTCCACAAATACTACTAAAACCTCTTATGAATTTTCTGTTAAAACTAGCCAGTCCATGAAAAGATCTTACCTTCATCGCACTTCTTGGATTAGGGCATTCAAGGATAGCCTTCACTTTCTCTAGGTCCATTTTGAAACCTTCTATTGAGACTAAAAATCCTAGGTACACCAACTCCTTTATAAAACCACACTTATTTAGGTTTATCAACAACTTTTCTTCCCTCAAATTATCAAATACCTTGTCAATATGGATCAAATGCTCCTCCAATGTCCTACTAAAGATCAAAATATCATCTAGGTAAACAATGAAAAAATTACCCAGAAACTCCTTCAATACCTCATTCATGAGTCTCATGAAAGTGCTTGGTGCATTGTTTAGCCCAAAACACATGACTAAACACTCATATAGTCCTTCCCTTGTCCTGAAAGTAGTCTTCCACTCATCACTTTCTCTTATATGAATCTGATGGTACCCACTCTTCAGATTTATCTTTGAGAAATACTTAGGCCCACTCAAACAGTCCATAATATCATCCATCCTTGGCAATGAAAATCTATAATTGATTGTGATCTTGTTGATGGCATGAGAATCTATGCACATCCTCTATTCTCCATTCTTCTTTGGTGCTAATATGACTGGTACAACACATGGACTTAAACTCTCTCAAATCAACCCCTTCTACAATGACACATGAACTTGTCTGTTCAACTCTTCACTTTTTGCTAGTGTCATTCTGTACAATACAGTTTTTGGAAAACTAGCTCTTAGAACCAAATCCATGTGATGATTGATCTTCCTCATTAGGGGCAATCAATCAGGTACATTATTTGACACATTATTAGAAAACTCTCCCAACATAACTATAACTTTTGTAGGTACCTCCTCTATTTATTCTTTACTATCTTTTGGAATTATAGAAAAACACATATGCTCATGCTTCATACCTCTGAGAAACTCTTTTCCATCAACAAAACATATTCTAGTAGTACTACTTACCTTTTCTTCTTTATCCTTCAATGACTTCAACTTATGCTTCACTCCATCCTTGGTCAGAGTGTAGGTATTTGCTTGCCCATCATGTACAACATGCCTATCAAAATATCATGACCTACCCAAAAAAATATGACATATGTTTATATGTATGATATCACATAGTACCTCATCCTAGTAGCTTTTATTCTTGAACTTCACTAAGAATTTCTCATTGACCATGACCTTGTGGTCATCTGGCACCCAAGTTATACGGTATGGACATGAATATTTCTATCTCTTTAGCTTTAACTTGGTGACCATCATCTATGACACCATATTTTTAGTGCTTCCACTATTAATGATCACATCACAACACTTATCTTCACATATGCACCTTGTCCGAAACAAGCTCCTTCTTTGATCAGGTTCATTCTCACTACTCAATAGGACTCTTTTATTAACTAGGACTTCTTCTCTTTCAACATTTTTAGAATGTTATGATCTAAAATCTTCCTCAACATGTGCAACTTTTTCCTGAGCTTCTATTCTTCAATCTATCCTTCTTTAGTGTTGGGAACATTCAAATGCTCTATGTCCTTCTTCTCTGCAGTGAAAACATTTCCCACAAAAGCCTTCTCTTCTAGATCCTTGTCCTTTGCCTCTTCCTCTTTGATCTCTATTGTTTTGATCATGGAAATGATTGAATTTTTTTTCCCTCTAGTTCTAACTACTACTTCTAGCCCCATCCTTGTTCTTCTGATCATCATTATGACCTCCATAAGATCATTTGTCGGATCTTCCACCATGACCTCTTCCACTATTCTTGTTGTCAAACTTCTTTCTTAGTTTCTCCTCAACTCTTAGGGAAAATAAGTATGTCTCCTCAATAGTCAACTCATCCTAAATACTTGGCCTTAACCCATTAAGATAATGGGCCATTTTCTCGTTATCATCTTGTGCAAGGCTGGTTCTGGTGAGAACTTGGTAGAACTCTTTGGTATACTCTTGAACAGATTTTACCACTTGCTTCAACTCTTACATTTTCTTCAATAGATCAAGCTTATAATCCATGGGAATGAATTGTCACTTCAATTTAGCTATCATCTAATCCCATCTAGTGATTTTGTCATTTTCCTTTCTATTTCACTCCAACTAAACCTCCTGCCACTAGATCTTTGCATGTCCCTTTAGTTTTGACTTCACAAACTTGACACTCTTAGGATCCTCAATATCTTCATACTCAAAGTACTCCTCTAGTTCATTGATCCAATTGGTCAGCTCCTCTGGGTTAAGATTTCCTAAAAATGTGGGAACTTCAAACTTAGGTCTTTTTCCAATCTTGGAGATGGCCTTAAAATGCCTCTCTTCCTCTAAGTGTAGAACTACCTCTACTTCGATATTTTCTTCTACTTTTTCCTCATCCTTGCTTTCATATCTTATGGGAAGATTTATTCCTCTGCACATTTTTTCTTCCAATGCTTGCATTTGTATTTGGAGGGCTCTAAAACCATTAGGTGTAACACCTACAACTCTTTTGCAATGTTCTCTTCATGGAGGCATTTTCATGCTTCTGCGAAAACCCCAGTGCAAACTGCCTCACAATCTGTGATCTGTCTACACACTCAACCCAAAACATGGTCCTAGTGAAAATTGCCTCATAGTCAGCAATTTGTCCACACACTTAAGAAATCTAGCTCTGATACCACTTGATGAAGGGTGCTCCGCTTAAAACCATAAACTCATAACAAAAATAAGGAAATAACATCAAATGCGAGAATAAAATATGGACTTCTTATTTGTGCTGCAAATGCAGAATTACAAAATTCACAAGTACAATATGCTAACCTACATGGGCACCTTCATTATAGTAATCTGCAAGATTAAGCTGCAAATTACCACCCATAACTATTCTAGACAATGGTTAGGCATTTCTTAAATAGGCAATTTTATGTCAACTGGGAAGCTTCTAGACATTGAAACTTAATACCTAGGGCCAACAGACCCTAACAATACATATAGAGTCATCCAAATAAATCTTTGATAATTATTTTAGGATTTTTGGGTAGCCCAACTTTGGAAGGCCATAACTCTCAAACCGTTGCTCTGATTTGCTATTATGACCACTTTTTGGAAATGCCAACTCTTGATCTATAGGCTTGGAACTACGCAAGTGCCCTTTCGGTGAGTTTTTAGACCTCATCCAGGAAATCTAAGACCTCCAATGGTGAGCCTGAAGATTTTTCTACGATTTTTCCATCGAAAATCCACAATAACTTCTCTGATACTTAAGTTGGAGCAAGGAGATTTTTATGGTAGGCTTATAATTTTGAAATAAACCTTCATGTAGGAACTGATAAAATTCTGAGCTCATTTGACAAACTTACTAAAAATAGTAAACTCCCAGAAATAGCAACCCTTCTATCTACATTCCCTATTAAAATAAAAAAGAATGAAAATAATATATTTTTGGTTGATGCAAGATTGCTCTTACACCTAGGATGCTCCTGCATCAAATTATGATACTGACATGATTATGCAGGATGTGATTCTTATGGATGTACCTATATGTGTTGTTTTCTTTATATGATACAAAAATGTGATGTGTATGCATGTGTTTTTATTTCTATATGATGAGATGTGAATGTGTGTATGTTATGGATGATATACAGGTGATTTATATTCTATGTATGAGATTATAAGTATTTATTATGTATATATGAAATGGAATGTAATGAAATGTTTATGGACCTAATGAATTTTTTATATATATTTAATTGACTGAATGTTTAATGAAATGAGGTAGTTGATAAAAATATGAAATAATACTAAAGAATGCTTAGAGGATAATGAAGAGTAATGAAATGATATGCTAAAGAAAACTATGTGAATGGATTGTAATGGATGTAATGATACGATGCTAAAAGAAACTAATGAAATGAATGCAATTATATCATACTTAAAAGAAACTAATGTAATGAAATGAAAATAATGATGTGAAAAAATGAATGAAATTATTCTAAATACAAATGTACATATTGAAATGAAATATAAATGAACTAATAAATTGTGAAATGAAGTGAATGGGAAATTCCATGATAGGGATGGGGTGTACAACAACATATTATTGACCTATTTTTCTATTAGGTAGGGATAGATCACTTGCATAATTTGAAAAAAATTGTGAGATATGATTGAGGACATGTGGGATGATGGGGGATTTTTTCTTTTTAAATTAAACCCTTAGTATGTGGTGGATGAATGGGTGGGATTTTGGAAACTTTGTAGGATTTTATAGGAATTTTTGGATAGAATTCAAGATAAGATAAGGATGTAGGATAGATGTTGATAGGATGATTTTGATAAGGATAAAAATAGACTATTTTTGTTTTTTCCTTTTTGTGAAATGGGGGAATGATATGGAATCCATTTGAAGCTTTGAGTTCATGGTTCTCCATGAGGAGGATTGCCATATAGTTGAGCACTTAATTTAATATAGAGATATATGGGACTTGCCAAGTTTAACAAGAACATCAAGGCCTTCTTGCCATCATTACATATGATTGAATCAAAACAAACACACAAGGATTTCCCTACCATCACACATGAAACCTAATGGGAATCAAACTGGAAATGATATTGGGTAAACCACAAATAAGAAATTTTTCCCAAGTGAACCATGTAATCATCAATGATCATATGTTTGTATATGCAAAGGTTACACTTGATTGACTCATAGACATAAAATAAAAAATGAAAGACTGATCAAGACCTTGCTCTATGATTGCCCCATTCACAACACACCATGATATGAATGATCATGGTGACCTTGTGGTGGGGATAACCAAATTTCTCAAATAATATTATCAAGAACCAAAATTTAAATCCAACATTACAAGAGAGAGTAAATCGACAAAAAATAATAATCTTCCAAAGAGAATGGTAAGACTTGATAATGATGGACCCAAGTCTGATAAGAGGAAAGATGTATCCTATAAGGACTTATCGATAGCACTTCTCACCTAGACTCAATAGAAACCATAAATTCTAAGGGCACCACTCTAGTGACAAAAGTCTCACATAAGGAATTTATGAAGTGTAGAATGATGATAACTAGAGGACTTGATCAGACATGAACTGGCTTGAGACTGGGCTATGTACAATGAGATTGACTCACATGAAGAAAATATAAACCAATGAAAGAATAATGAAGAATTTTCTCTCAGATTGCCCCATTTGTAACACACCATGATATGAATGATCATGGTGAGCTTGAAGAGGGGATAACCAAATTTCTTGGAAAAGATCACTAGGAACCAAAATCAAAATCCAACATCAAATGAAAGAGTAAATTGACAAAAAATAATAGTGCTAGAGAGATTAGTAGGATTTGAGAATGACAAAGTAAAGTCTAAAGAGAGGAAAGATGTATCTTTCAAGGACTTATTGGTAGCACCTACAACCTAGACCAATAGAAACCATAAATTCTAAGAACAACACTTTAGTGATAAAGGGTCTCGCATAAGGAATTTTTGGAGTGTGGAGCATTGAGAATGAGAGAACCTAATTTGATGTGAATTAACATGAGACTAGGCTATGTATAATGGTATTGACTCAAGGTTGATGAGCTGATGATTGCTGAGGGGGATGGTTGATGACTGATGACTGATATGGGGGATGGTGTGTACAATGAAACTAATTGAGATATTTACAAGGATGATATTGTACATGACCTATTAATAGGGGGTGGAAGATCATGTGTGATGATCTATATAGTACATTTTTGGTGTAAATAAGTATTTACTATTTACACTTTACTTAAGTTTACTTAGGATAATGCATATTCATATTAGTTGTCATGTAGACAATTAGGAGTTTGTATAATCATATCAATTTTCATGTAGATAACATAGTACTTTGTACTCTAATTGAGCACATGTTGTCTACTACATCTCTTTATGAGATACACCTTTACATTCTGATCCTCTCATTGTTGCACATACATTCATACACAATGGAGGATAATTCACTCTTGGTGGACATGTGTTTAGTTGGTATTCTTATCTCTTTATTGAATCCTAGTCATATTAGTTTCCTTTATATACAAGGCACTTCTATGATGTATTCATCCAATTATCTGATTAATTCATTCTCATTTGATCACATCTTGTCTCTCTTGTGCTATCTCTTGAGCTTCTAGATCTTGGCATTTCATATTTTTCCTAAGAATTTTTTTGCATGTTATTAGAGCTATACCAAATAATTACATGGTATTAGAGCTATACCAAATTATTACATAGTATCAAAGCCATATGAGTTTCATTACATAGCCATTGGAGAGATTTTATTTTTTGCAAGTCAAGATTGGAGCTTCGTAGTGCAAATCAGATGTTGGCATCACATTCAGAAGGTCAAAAAACCCCTAAATTGACACTTGTTTCATTAAAACCAAAAATCATTGGAAATATAAGAGGAGTAGCTGAGAGGGGAGGGGTGAACTAGTTACTAAAAAAAAAATCTTAGATCCTTTAGATGTTAGTAAAAAAATGAAATTGATAACTGAATGTTGCTGAAGCTCGATAAACACACACAAAATGTTGTAACTTGGTAATAACTAGATTAGCTCGATAAATGATTAACATATAAACCTTTAGATGTTATATGTGATTACCACTACTTTATCTTAGTTGAAAACACATAAATGAAAATAGCATGAACACATTTGACACCAAGAGTTAACGTGGAAACCCAATTTGGGAAAAACCACCAATTGCAACTAGTTACTATTTTTCACTCTTCTGAAGTGAGCCCTATTAGGAGCCAACCCTATTAAAGGCTAAAAAACACACTATTAGGTGTGACCCTGTTAAAGGATTTAATCACCCTGTTAGGAGTGGCCTTATTAGAGGCCTTGAGAACAATTCAATGGAATTGCCACCTTGTTAGAGGATTTCCAAATAACTGTTAAGCCAACTCTGTTAGGAGATTTAGATCACTGTTACAATGGTTAGATAGTAACGATGAGATGACCTAATTTGAATGCAACTAATTTTTTGATTTTAGATCTCTATTTTGACTTGTACTTGATCCTTCTAGATTGACTATGACTTTGCGACACCATAAGGATATTTTGCTTATCCTTCAAATTTGATTCCTCTACTCATCAATAGATCTTCAATCATATCATCACAATTTTCACATTCACTTGTATACTTTGGAATCACAACTTGACCTTATACTTATATCTTCCACCTTATTAAGTCAGCTCAAATACAACTTAGAATAATCAATATTCATTACCTCAGTCAGCTAGAATCAATAGATAAATTAATTAAGCTTAATACAAAAAAATAAGAAATAGCCAACCCAACTCAGTAGAAACTATCTCTAAAATAATTTTCTTTGTTAACCAACAGAAGCTCGGTTAACACTACAAACTCACAAAAATCTTTTGGCAGTTGAGTGAGCTCAGTTAGCACTGGTTCTATCCAACTTTCCTTTGTTACTCGAGTGAGCTTGGTTGGGACTTACTCTCTACAAATTTTCCTTCAACACTTGAGTGAACTTGGTAGCCACTACCTTATGAACTAGGCAAACACAAGAACACTCAGTAGACAATGAGAACTATCTTCACTACTTGAGTGAGCTTGACATATACTAAATGATAATGATTATGATAATTGTGTAACATCAAAGACAACACACAATTAATCAATTATATCCAAAAATCTCCCTCTTTGTCATTGATGGCAACACAACATGTCATAGCACAATGAAATTCTTAGATTTTAGACATGAGAACTCCCTCTGTCAGTATGAGCTCTTTCTTTCACTGGTTTCAATCTGCAACAATTATTACCAAGTTCATTCAGAACATTCTCCCTCTTTCAACATACTTCTTCTTTGGAACACTTCTCCCTCTTTGACAACACGTGCTAAAGACAATAATTTTGTAAATACCAATATACCTTAAGTACTAATTCATCTACAATATGTCCTTGCCAATTCTACACCAACTGATTGATCTTCAACAGGTTTTGTTTGATGCATTCAGTAAACTTCATTTAGTGAATTTCAGATAGGGGAATGACCCCTAGTTTACCTCTTAGATACAAAAATTCATCCTTAGGTAATGGCTTGGTGAATATGTCTACAATCTATTCTTTTGTATTCACATATTCCAATCTGACTTCTTTATCTTGCACTAACTCTCTTAAGAAATGATATTTTATAGCAATATGCTTTGTTTTGGAATGCATTACTAGATTCTTTGATATGCTAATTGCATTGGTGTTATTAAAATATATGACAACTAGATCTTTGATTTCTACCTTCACTCCTTCCAAGAGTTGTTTGAACCAAACAATGTTAGAACAATTGACTACTGCGACTACATATTCTGCATCTACTATGGATTGAGATGTACAATTTTGCTTCTTGTTTGTCCAAGATACTAGTCTTTTACCAAGAAAGAATGCTCCACCACTAGTGTTTTTTCTGTCATCAAGAATTCCTGCCCAATGAGCATCAATAAATGCTTTCAAGTCCAAATTGCCTCCAAGTTTGTACCATAAACCATAGTCTTTAGTTCCTTTTAGATATCTCTTGATTCTCTTGATTGCCATTATGTGATTTTCTTTAGGATTTACTGAGAATCTTGCCACTATAACAATTGCTAGAGCAATATCAGACCTTATGTGAACTACATATTGCAATTTTTCAATCATTGATCTATAAGTGGTCTTATGTACTTCTTTGGAATCATTATTCTTGGAAAGTTTATGTCCAGTAGACATAGGTGTTCCAATTGGTCTTGAATCTTCCATTCCAAATTTCTTTAGTATCTCCTTGATATACTTAGATTGAGTGATATAGATACCATTCTTGTTCTATTGTATTTGTAATCCAACAAAGAATTTTATTTCACCAAACATGGACATTTCAAATTCTTTACTCATTTCTTTTGAGAATGTTTTCCATAACTCATCATTTCCTATAAATAGAGTATCATCAACAAATATCTCTACCAGCACAATCTTCTTGTCTGGTCCTTCCTTGATATACAGACTACTATTGTCATTAGTTCTTTGAAAACCAATCTATACTAAGTAATTATGAAATCTTTCATGCCAAGCTCCGGAAGCTTGCTTGAGACCATAGAAAGCTTTGTGTAACTTGCATACAATGTCTCATTTGCTAAGATCTACAAAACCTTTAGGTTGTTCAATGTAAACTTTCTCATCAAGAATTCTATTCAAGAATACAGATTTGACATCCATTTGATATACTTTAAATCCACTATGTGGTGCATATGCTAGAAAAGTTCTAACACCTTCTAGCCTTGCCACAGGAGAAAAAGTTTCACCATAGTCAATACCTTCTTCTTGAGAATAATCATTGCACACCAATCTTTCTTTATTTCTTTAAAAATTTCCATCTTCATTCAACTTATTTCTAAATACCAACTTTGTACCAATTACATTTTTATCCTTGGGTCTAGGAAAAAAAGTCTAGGTTTTTTTCTTTTCTATTTGTTCTATTTCTTCATTCATTACTTCAATCTAAATTTCATTTTCAAGAGCATCTTTAACACTTCTAGGTTCAAATTTAGCAAGTAAACATGTATCTTTTAATTTGCTTCTTGTTATTGTTTCATCTAATTTGTCTCCAATGATATGATTAGGTGCACGATGCCTTCTGAAATATTTGGATAACACATGATCTTTGGTTTTTGAATGAGTTCCATCATCTTCTTCTTGAATTTTAGTTTCAATCTCGAGTCCTTCTATCTATGACTCGGGTCCATTAGGCTTGGTTTGAACTAGCTCAGTAGCCTCTAATTGTGACTCGAGTCCTTGTAGCTCAGCTTGCACTATCTACAACTCGATAACTATAGGAGTTTCTGGGGACTCAAGAGTTGAAGCTTCTTTTCTCTCAGATAGATTTGGTAGGGTACTAGGTTCATAGTAAACAAGTCTTCTATAATCTCCAGGTTCCTTTGTGCTTTCTTCTTCACTCTTTTCTACCAATTCATCAATTTTGATGTGTGCACTTTCTATAATTTTGTGAGTAGAAAAATTCAAACATATGTATGCTTTACTTTTGTAGGAATATTCGAGAAATATGCCTTCATCACCTTTTACATCAAATTTTCTATTTCTAGATTCTTTCAATATATAACATTTGCTGCCAGATACTTTCAAGTAACTTACATTAGGTTTGTAGCCATACCATAGCTAATAAGGTGTCTTGTTTGAATCTTTCTTCAACTAAACTTTATTCAAGGTATGAACTGTAGTGCTTATAGATTCCTTCTAGTATTTGAAAGCAACATTCTTTTCAATCATTAGGGTTCTTGCACAATCCATGATAGATATGTTTCTTCTTTTTTCTATACCATTTTGTTGTGGTGTGCTAGGGGCTAACACTTGTCTTTTAATTCCTCTTTCAATGCAAAAATTATTGAATTCATGGGAGATGAATTCACCACCTTTGTTTGATCTTAAGTATTTCAACTTCTTTCCAATTTCTTTTTCTACTCTTGCCAGATACCACTTGAATTTTTGAAAGGCTTCTAATTTTTCTTTTAGGTACATTATTGTTATCATTCTAGAGTAATCATCAACAAAAAAATGAATTTTTTTTCTCCACTATAGCTTTTTATTCCAATAGGTCCACTTAAGTCTATATGAACAATTTCCAAGACTTCTTCTGTCTGATAGTTTTCACTTTTGAAGCTAGTCTTTCCCATTTTACCAATTTGGCAATTCTTGCATAGACCCATGTTAGGTTTCTTCAAACTAGGAATATCTCTTACTCTTTTATATTTTCTTATCTTGACCAAATTATAAATATTCACATGACATATCCTTTTGTGCCATAACTAACTTTCCTCTACTTGAGAAATAAAACATGAACAATCACTGAGATCAAGATAAAATAGATTACCTTTTGTTTGCTTGTCAGATCCAACCAAATTTTCTTTCCCATCTAGCAATTTGGCTTGTCCATTCATGAATTCTACCTTGAATGCAATGTTATTTAGTTGTGCCACACTCAGTAGATTATGCTTTAGTCCTTTAACCCAATAAGCATTGTCACATACAAGTTCTTTAGTCAGCAAGATACATCCTTTTCCTTTTATGTTACAAGGTTCATTGTTTCCAAATCTTACACTACCTCCATCATAATATTCCATATGCTCAAATTTTTTTTTGTCACTAGTAATATGGTGAGAGTAGCCACTATCAATAATTCATATATTATTTTTGCTAACATGAGAGATAAGTGTCATCTTATCTCCTTCATCATCAGATTCATCTTTCACATCAATGTATACCATCTCATCTTCACTGTTATTAGAATCTTTAGCTATGAAACACAATTTATTACCTTTTTCCTTGTAGTTCTTATAGTTCTTGGAGTCCTTCTTACCTTTATGTTTGTTACTTTTCTTCTCATCCTTGATTTCTTTGTTTGGACACCTAGCAGAAATGTGACCAACTTCTTTACAAGAAAAGTAGATCAAAGGAACTTTACCTTTGTACTTTCCTCTATCTTTGGAATATTTTCTTGCAAGCAGGGCTTCAACAACTTCAAGATCACTATTTGAACTTTCTTCCAATGTTCCATCTTCTTCACTTCCTGATTGATTGGATTTTGACTTTTTACCCTTTTCTTTGAGTGTGAGTTTAGCTTTGAATGCAAATTCAATATTCTTTGAAGCAAGAAGATAGTTATCATAGTTATCTAATTCCAAAGCTGTCAGTCCTCCAACTAGAGCATCCAAGCCTATTTTGTTATTTGGATCACACCTCTTTTCTTGAATAGAAAACACTCTAATTGTATAAATAGGAAGAAGAGTTTTGAGTACTTTACTTACTATAGTTTTCTCCTTAATGTCTCTTCAAAATGCTTTAATTGCACTTACACTGGCCTTGATTCTTTCCACATATTTTGCAATGTTTTCATCTTCTCTCATTCTCATTTGATCAAATTTTTCTCTAAGGATTTTTTTTTTGGCTCTTCTTACATTGTCATCTCCTCCATAGATATCTTTCATTTTGTTTCACATTTCAAAAGTAGTTTTGCAATCCTTTACCTTATCAAATTCAGCATAACTAAGAGTAGATGCAATATCAATCATCATGATATTATGACTCTTTTTTTTAGTAATATCTTCAACTGATAAAGTTCCAGTGGGAGTCTTGTATTCAACATCAAGATACTTGCAACCTAAATCACTGATGGTAGCCACATGTAACCTCATTAGTCCTTGCCATGCTACAAAATTATCTCTATTCAGCTTGGCAATCTCTTTTTTGTAAGATATCCTGATCTTTGGCTTAGGTCCTTGAAACCTTCTCTATAAAAATCAAAAGCTCTAATACCAATTATTGGATATATAAGATGAGTAACTGAGAGGGGAGGGGTGAATTAGTTACTACAAAAATAAATCTCAGATTCCTTAGATGTTAGTACAAAAAGAAAATTGATAACAGAATGTTGCTAAAGCTCGATAAACACTCATAGAATGCTGTAACTTGGTAATAAATTGATTAGCTTAGTAAATGATTAACATATAAACCATTAGATGTTATCTGTGATTACCATTACTTTAACTTAGTTGCAAACACATAAAATAAAATAGCATTAACACATTACACCTAGATTTAACTTGGAAACCCAATTTGAGAAAAACCACCATTGTAACTAGTTATTATTTTACACTCTTTTGAAGTGAGCTTGTTAGGAGCCAACCCTGTTAAAGGTTACAAAACACACTATTAGGTGTGACCCTATTAAAGGATTTAATCACCCTGTTAGGAGTGGCCTTGTTAGAGGTCTTAAGAACAATTCAATGGAATTACCACCTTGTTAGAGGATTTTCAAATAGCTATTAAGCCAACTTTGTTACGAGATTTAGATCATTGTTACAATGGTTAGAGAATAACAATGAGATGACCTAATTTGAATGCAACTGATTTGCTAATTTTAGATTTCTATTTTGACTTGTAGTTGATCCTTGTTGGTCGAATATGGCTTTACTACACTACAAGGATATTCTACTTATCCTTCAAATTCACTTCCTCTGCTCATCAATAGTTCTTCAATCATATCATCACAATTCACACATTCACTTGCACACTTTGAAATCACAACTTGATCTTATATCTTCCACCTTGTCAAGTTGGCTCAAATACAACTTAGAATAATCAATATTCATCACCTTAGTTGGCTAGAATCAATAGATAAAACAATTAAGCTTAATACAAGAAAATAAGAAAATCCCTCATTAGCTGACCCAGCTTGGTAGAAACAAACTCTGGAATGATTTCCTTTGTTAAACAATAGAAGCTTGGTTAACACTAAAAAATCACAAAAATCCTTTGGCAACTAAGTGAGTTTGGTTAGCATTGGTTCTATACAACTTTACTTTGTTACTCGAGTGAGCTCGGTTAACACTCGCTCTCTGCAACTTTTCCTTTGATGCTCGAGTGAACTTGGTAGACACTACCTTCTAAATTAGGCAAACATAGGAATGCTCAGTAGACACTAAGAACTATCTTCACTGCCTGAGTGAGCTTAGCATATACTGACTGATAATAATTATGACATTTTTGTAACATCAAAGATAACACACAATTAATCAATTATTGTCAACATAAATTGACTCTTGTTTCATCAAAATTGGACATCTGAGGTGAAATCTAGAGTCAATTTTTTTGGAGGTGCAATGACAATGATTCAAGAAAAATTATTATAGAGGTGATTTTCAAGCAGTTATATCTCCCTCATACGAACTTCTTTTTTTGAGAAATTTTTTTTTGTTTTGGAGTAGAATTTTGTGATCTACACATTGCTACAGGTTGTTTGTAATCCTTGTTCCTGATTTTTTTGAAAATCACAAATCCTAATTTTTGTAACTTCAAAGGCTTAGTTCAGGCTCATCTGGACACATATTTAGGTGCTTTTTTTTGAAACTACATATTTTTGTCTACTTTCTAGATTTGGTATTAGTTTGGAGTAATACTAAGTAGAAAATACTTTCAATATTTGATCATTTTTGGCCTATTTTGGCCATTGTAATTAATTGGATCCCTGATAGGTCTTATGTCTTATCTTGTTGAGTCTGATATAGATTCATATTTTTTGTTGTAACCATCAAAATTAGAAGTCCACTTTTGTTCTTTTTGACAAGTGGTAGTTGTATACACACTAAGTATAAAGTGCCAAAATCATCTATTTTGGGGGGTTCTTTCATTGAGTGATTTGGGGGGTGCATCTTGAGTGTTTGCACTTCTCTTTCTCTTGTGTTTTTTTTATTTTGTATCATGAGTTGTCCTAGGTTTCCACTTTTAACTCCACATAATTATGTTAAATAGAAAATTGGAGCATGGAGTAAAATGATGGAAAAAGGTTTAATTGATTATGTTGATGGAACCATGGTTGCACCATCTGATCCTAATAAATTAAATGAATGGAATCATAACAATAAGGTTGCTATTGGTACTTTGAGGAAGTATGTACATGAAGATCTTATCTTCCATATTGATAATTGTAAAATAGTAAAGGAATCATGGGATAAGTTTGCTAGCTTGTATGCAAAAGTAGACAAAGCTAGGGGTTTTCAACTTGATGAAAATATCATGTCCTTAGATCCAAAGGAGTTTGACACAATTCAAGACTATATCACCAATCCACATGAGCTAAGGTCAATGGTTAAGGATTATGGAACTACCATAGAGGATGAAAAATTGATCTATAATTTGATGAGAAAACTTCCTCCATAGTACACATCATTATTTTCAAGCTTCAACACTCATAAGTTGACCTTAGGTTCTTCCTACACCATGCCTTCATTTGATTCCTTCACATAGATGTTGATGGTAGAACAATCAAATTTGATGAGCATGGGGATTCTCGAGTATTCAAAGTACAAATCATTGGTGGCTAGTAAAGGGAATCAAGGAAAAGGGTCTAACAAGAAGCAAAAATTATGGCAACAAAATTCACAACAAGAGAAAGAACACTCAACCTCCTCACCACAAGACAACTCCAAAAATAAGGGAAAGTCATCCAAGAAGGAGTTTCTTACTTGTGCATATTGCAAAAAGAATGGAGATGAAGAACATCATTATTATAAGAAGGTGATAGATGAACTCAAGAATCTTCTTAAGAACAATCAAATTGGTCTATCATCAAGAATGAATACTTCATAATCTTCTTCACATTTAGATTTTAATAAAATAAAGGATCAATCACATGGGAAAAGGTCAAGCCTTAGTAGCTACTTCAAGTCAAGATTTAGGGAGATGGCTTCTAGATTTAGGGGCTTCTCATCATATGACATCTTCATAGTTTATGTTTTCATCATTTGATCCTCATCATACTCCACCTATTTTGATGGGAAATCATACTTATATGAGTGTGATTGGGAAAGGAACTATTGATAAGGGGGAGGGATACTTCAAAGATGTGTTTTGTGTACCTCACTTAAGTCATAATCTCCTTTCCATCTTTTAGCTCACTCATGGAGATAGAAGAAGGACTGTGGAATTCACACCTAATTTAGTTTTTATCAAAGACTAAAAGACTAGACTCATCATTGCTACAGGGGTAGTTGATCATGCATCTTGACTATACTACTTCTCAGACTTTCGTCATGATGATGACAATGATTATTTAGTAGATTCTTCATCAGATTTTGATTATATTTCCAGTGATGATTCATATTTTGCGGAGAACTTTAGCTACTTGAACTTGGGTGTTCTCACATGTGATTAAGTTCTTGAGCCATCCATTACTTCTACTCCTACTAATATTCCAACTACTATTGTTCCTAATGATAGTTATATTCACATAGCCATGGATTCAAGTGATTTAGTGTAGCAGGATATTCATTGTCTTCCAGACTCAATTCCTTGGGATGACTACTTGACAAAACTTTCTAGTTTGTTTGTGGAGTCCTACATTGCAGATTTCTGAGACACTATTGATGACATTCATCTTCTCTTTGATGAAGACGATCCTTCTTTACTTGTTGTGAGGGATAATGCTGACCCTTATCTTCATTCTCTACTTGATCAATCTTTTGAGGTTGACATGATGGTAGATCCTTTGATACAACAGTTGGAGGAGGTCACTTTCTCTTTAGAGGAGATATATGAGTCTTTGATACATGTTCTACATTCATCCTTAATTGAGTCTGATTTGTCTTTTTTAGTAGAGTGGCATAGTACACATGATTTAGAGGAGGCACATTTCAGTATTGACATGGGGACACTTGAGAAAGTTTCACAAATTTCATACATTTTGAGGTTTCTTCCTACAGATGGGAGAGGCTTCATTAATACACCTTTGGTTCTATTTCTTCCTAAGGGGAGGAATGTTGTTCTACACTTATGAAGGAGTTTCTACATTGACCCTGGCATATCTACCATATGTGTACATTCTACATTGAAGGGGGGTTACTTGGTCTATCTTCCTCTTCTTCTCTCTTATGGGGGTGGGGGGGGGGGGGTGGGATCTTTTCCTCACATGAGGTATTCTTCTCTCTCATTTTCCTTTATTGTACTTATGTAAATTTTTGGAGGGGGTTTTTCCCATGTGGTTTTCCCTCTAAGAGATTGCATTGCATCTATCTTTTGCACTTGCATCTTGTACATAGGTACCTAAGATGGCCTAGTAGCTGAGACCCATCTTGCATTATTATATAGCTTTTGTGAACTTAAGTATATTTTTTTGGAAATCTGATTGAAAAAGCTCATTATTTTTGAAGATCAAAGAGGGAGATTGTTGTAAAAGAATGTTTTCAATCATTGTTTTGTTATTGATTTCAAACCTACTATTTGTAGGGATGATATTTGCTTATAAGATCCAAGTACTATCAATTAGTTGATTGATGAAGAGGATTTGATCAACAAGATGTAACAAGAGCACCTAAGGGAAAGGTTGAGTTATGATGTTGTAATGAAGTGCAAAGATTAGTTAAGACAATGGTTAAGTAATGTATTGATGACATACTCATAATATAGAGGTTGGTCACACTTAGAAATATTGGAGGAAGAAGTTGTAACAAGGTTAACTGCAAAGCTTGAACTAAGATCATTAGTGGGTGCCGAGCAAGTTAGTTGAAGTTGAGAAAATTCTTAGTAGAAGCCGGGTAAAAAAAATTTCTAGTGTGTTCTAAGTGATCTTCATGTGCCAAGTGAAGATCAGGTGCTGAGCATCAAAAAAAAATTAGTTGGTGCTAAGTGATCTTCAGGTGCTGAGTATTAGGAAAAACATAGTTGATGTCGAGTAACAAAGTATGTTCCGAGCACCAGTATTTCAATAGTTCTGAGCTGCTACATTATTTCAAAAGATGAAGATTCACCAAATCTAAGCTGACATAGTGGTTACATTAAATATTGTGAATGATTTGGAAGATAAGGATGATGAGTTGGTGGCATGTGTTACGCTTGCATGCTGATTTATAGTAACTTGCTAATTAGATAAGTTAAAGCTTGCATGAATGAATGGTTGAATGGATCTACTATACCTAGTGAAAAGTTTGAATAGGACATCTAGACCTAGAATAACTAATTCACCCCCCCGACTCTTAGTTATTCTAAAGCATTTCTAAAAATTGGTATTAGAGCCATTTGCTAATTTAGTTCCAACGTACTAGAAGCAGAAAGATCAAGATGTCAAAGAGAGAAGTTCCCAAGCTCAACAAAGACAATTTTTCTACATGGCAGAGTTTGATGAAATTGCACCTTGGATCAATAGGTGACCATGCACAAGCCTCAAATGGAATAGAACGTGTAACTCTACTAGGACCTCTTATTGCTATTGATTTGAACAAAAAGAAGGAGCATAACAAAGAAATGTTGGAGATTGCATCTACACTCAGCTATGTAGAATATGATGACATCAAAGACTATGACACTACATTCAAAATGTGGAAGACCTTATCAAAAATCTATGGAGGAGATCAAAATTTCCAGAGAGCAAAGAGAAAAATCCTAAGAGGAAAGTTTGATGACATGAAGATGGAGGAAGGTGAAAATGTTGCTCATTACGCTACAAGAATGAAAGAAGTGGTGAGTGCAATAAGAAGTCTAGGTGGACAATTGGAAGAAGAAACAATTATCAGAAAATACTTAAGAACTCTATTCCCTATCTATGCTATGAGAGTTTCAGCAATACAAGAACTGAGGTGTGTACAAGGGAACATTCTAACCTTTGAAGGAATTATGGGAAGACTTATTTCATTTGAGCTATCCAATTTTGATAACTATAGACTTGAGAACCTTGAATCTTCTTTCATGGCCAAGATGACAATAAAAGATACTGAGGAGGACACATCAAGCAAGAAAAGAAGAAAAGGAAAATATGCATCCAGTGATAGCAACACAGATGAGGAAGATGTGAAATAGTTAGAAGCACTACTGGCTAGGAGATTCCATAGAGGTAAAGGGAAATTCAAAGGTAAGATCTCTATCATATGTTCGAATTGTAATAAAGTAGGTCATATAGCTGCAAGATGTCCATAGAAGAAGAACTACAAAGAAGGAAACAAGTTTAGGAACAAAAGAGAAGATGACAATAAAGAGAAAGGAAAGAGATGCTACATTGTTGAAGAAGACTCTGATGAGAATGATGATGAAGTAGTCTATGTAGTCATGAAGGATGAATCAAACAAAGATGAAGATGAAGCAACAACATTGGTTACCTGTGTGAACAAGAATGACAAGTGGATCATAGACAGTGGATGCTCACATCACATGACAGGAGACAAGAGTAAGTTCATTACCTTTACTCAATATGATGGAAATAGCATTAGATTTGGTAATGATGCCCCATGTCAAATCAAAGGAAAAGGCTCTATTAAGCTTACAGAGAAAATTTCATGTGATCATGCATACTATGTTGAAGGATTGAAACTTGTTGAGTGTATCACAATTAGGCAATGTAGGTTGCAAAGTTGAATTTGGAAAAAAAACTACCAAGATCTATGATACTGATGGAAATCTGATAGGAACTAGGAGTAATTTGTTTTACCTAGATATGGAAGATTCAACATGTCTTGTTTTTAGACTTGATGATGTGTGTTTGTGGCATAAAAGGCTGTGTCATGTTAACTTTGATAATTTGATAAGCATTAGCAAGAAAAAGAAAGTCAAAGGATTGCCCAAGTTGAAGAAACCTAAAAACACAATGTGTAAACAATGTCAACTAGGGAAGATGACTAAGTCTAGTTTCAAAAGCAAAACATCACTTCCAAAGAAGTACTAGAGTTAGTCCATACAAACTTATGTGGCCTAATAGAAGTGCAAAGCTACCTAGGAGACATATACATAATGCTATTTGTAGATGACTACTCCAGGATGATGACTACTATGTTCTTAAAGAAAAAATTTGATGCATTTCAAATTTTCAATGGTATTTGGCCAGAGTTGAGAAGGAAATAGGGAAGATGTAGTGCCTCTTGTGTTTGTAGTCTATACCTTGTCGAATGTTATACTCTGATTCGATACCATAGATGCCATACTGCTATGCTATTCAATTTATCATATTTGCATGTTGATGCTATTTTGAGATGACAGTAGATCTATGATGATATCTTGTTATATGGTTTATTTAGACATATTTTTGGTTATGTTATGTGATGGATTTTTATGCTACGGTGACTTACTTCATTCTTGTATTTTTATGCTTTCTATGAATGTGAGTGATGTAAATGGATTAAATAGATATTTTAATACATGTTACTTCAACTATGATATTATATGCAATTGCACTTGATCATGTGTTTTAGTGTACAGGAATTATATCCCTTGTAGTGGCATATGGAGATAGTGATTCAACTATTCATATTTTACCAATGTCATCCCTGTATGGTTGACGTATCCTTATTTAGTTATTTTTAATTAAAACCTTTTGGTGATTAGTAAATCTGAACTCATCTGAATTATGTGATTAGACCAGTGAATGTGTCTGTGCATTTAGAAGTTCACATTTGTCACGAAAGTGTTAAGTGATTTTGGATTTTTTGGGTTTTAAATCTTTTCAGATTTATTTTTTTGCAGCTTTTCCTTAGGTGAGTTTCCATTATGGATAATAACTTATTTTCATTTGGATCAATTCAAAGTTTAGCTACTCTAGCTAGCTGATTTCCAGAATTGACTATTCACTCAAAAAGTGAATAAGTATTGGAAAAGTGAATTGATTATTCACTTCTCACATTTTAGAAATAGAATTCGGAGAGCAAATTTGGAAATCCTCTTCTAAGGGATTCTTGTTTTGTTCATTTTGGGAGCTGTGAGCATGGGATCTGTGCAAGGTTAGTCTCGTTGGATTCGGCTCGGGGAGTTTATGCTTTGTTGTCATTTTCAACAGAGTTGGTGGGCGATTTATTTTATTGTGCAAGTTATTGTTTCTGCCCCTTTTGCTATTAGGTAGGGCTTTCTCATTTTATTATTTTTTCTCTGTTTCAACTTCTGATTCTTGCAACAATTTGTTAGGAGGCTAAGAACTAGTGTTCCCCTCTATTTCAGTTTTCTTATTCTACCTGGTTGGTAGGGTATGAATGTTTTTCCCTATTTTTGAAATGAGGGTTTGGGTTTTTGAGCCATTATGCTGGCCATTTTTGCATACGGTGCTCGATTTCATTTATTTTTGGATTTTTGGATTTTTTGCACCCAAAGGCCAAATGGGTCATGGACTTGGATGATCCATTTGGATATCATCAAACCACTTTTGCACCTTATGTTGCATTGGGATGCATGTAGCATCTGTCATCCTGATTTTCTTTTGGTTGATTGACTTTTTGTTTGGGTTCTTATCCAGTCCTTTGTTATGATCTTCATGATGGTGGTGCACCACACATGAGTACGTGCGCATACATTGTTGGATGGCTTGCGAGTCTCGATCTTCCATGGTAGTTTCAGAATTGTGATCATTGGGGTTCAGTTGGGAATTTGCATGCCTATAGGCACTCATCATTGGATGAGCATGGGTAGGGTAGGGTAGCATATGGAGAGGGCTTCTATCTTGTGGCCCGATGATCATGATGCCATGGGTTGGCATAAGAAGTTTTTTATAAGTTATAACTAAAGAAAATACTGGGTGGAAATAAAACTTAAGACAATAAAATGTGTGAGCACCTGATTAAGTTCGAGGACACAATGTGTGAGAACCCCTTTAAGTTTGAGGACACACAATTTGAGCTTGGGCTTGTACATGCCAAGTGACTCTCCATGATGTCAGCCCCTACATAGTAGCCCATTGAGATGTCCGACTAGGACCTATAGTTATGCATTGTCTCTGTCTTGGATTCATTCATCATACTGCTTGGCATGTGTTTTAGCCATGGATATTTTTTTGCATGTGTTTGTGGTTGGATCATTATCTCCATCAGCATGGCAGGTGTGGACCTATGGGTGCCATGTGGTTGGGAGGCATAGCTACCTACACCACTACTAGGGACCGTTGTATAGAGACAATCTTATATCCTAGTGCAACCATTGCTAGATGTGTTCACTTGATACTTCGGCTTACAGAGTATGCTTCTTATAATTCATGCTTTCATTGGATGTTGTTTATTATGTTTAGATAATCTTAGTTTTGACACATTCCTTATTATGACAATTAGCATGTGATAGGTGATGTTATATACTTGTAGGTTTATCTTCTGTTGTACTACTAGCATGTTAGATTTCCTTATGCTTTTGGTTATTAGCATGTTTAGTAGTGATGTCCCTATTATGACAATACCAATGATTTGATTGATGGCTTGGGATGTTACACACAGGGGATAGCTAGGGCCCATGATGGTCTTATGATGTCATTGATGGTTGAGAAGAACTGCGTACTTACTTGTTTATTTTGTACATTGTGATGTTTTTTCAATTATTGCAATGTTGCTTTAGTTCACTGTGATGTTCCTTTTGCACTTTTACTCTTTTTTTTAGATGGTTAGATATTGTTCTTTCCATATTTCCTTATTTGATTTTAGGGTTCTTGCCTCAAGATGTGGATCTAGTACTCCCCAGTGTGGAGGTTCTGAGCTTAGTTTTAGTTTATTGTTTGTCCTTTAGAGTTTTTCTTTAGTTCTCTAGGTGACCTTTTATCAGCATGGTGCGACACAAAAATGTATCACACATCCATTGTAACTGTATCGTGCATCCCCTGGTTCTATCGCTCGCCTCTTGGAGAAATATCGTGCGATACTGGAAAGTATCACACCTCTTTGTAAGAAATGTTGTACGACACTCTTAAAGTGTCGCACACCTTTGGGAGAAGTATCACCCAGTCCCTGAAAGTGTCGCCCTCCTTTAGAAATGTCATGTGATACTTTTTTGTTCTGTATAAAGTATCACTTGGTTTTTGTAAAAACCTGTGCAGGCAGGTAGTAGGCACTTTTCGGTTTGGTCTGAACTTTTTGAGAGTTGATTTGGATACCCTCTTCGGTGTTCTTGAACCATATGGTGTTGCATTTTAATTTCTATTGAGTGTGTTTTAGTGGTCAGTCTCTTGGGGTTTAAAATATATCATTTAGGTATAAGTTGACATATATATTTTAATATATGTGACGATTCATTTGAGATAGGTTCCAGACCTCTATGAGTTAAGATAAAGATTCTAAGAATTTTTAGGGCTTCAAATATCCAAACTTAGCCAAATTTTAGGGCTTCAAGATTTTAGACTGAGCCAATTTTCAGGAGTCAGCATTTGTCTATCAGCTTGGTTGATCTCATTTGTTATCTTATTGATATTTTGGTTAGTAGTGGCATTTGGAGATCCATTGGAGTTAGTTGTTTGTTAGTCTTCTATTGTGATCTTTATGATTTGTGTAGGTTGTTATCATGTGCACTTACACTTGGTTTTTAAAAAAAAAATCTTGTTTGTTTTTCATCCTTGTTTCCAAGGATCTCTAGGCGAGGCATTACACTAGAACTTGAAATGCCTAAGTTCAGACAAAAGAGGTGAGTTCACATCAAGAGAGTTTGAAACATTCTGCAATGACAAAGGTATCAAAAAGAAAATATCATCACCAAGAACTCCACCATAGAATGGTATTGTTGAAAGGAGGAATAGGTCAGTGATTGACTATGTTAGAACCTTGATGATGGAGAAAAATGTTGCACTAAAGTACTAGAGAGAAGCTGTAAGTCCTACAGTCTACATATTAAATAGAGTTCAAGTCAAGAAAGCTACAAATGCAACACCTTTTGAATTATGGTATGGTCATTCACCCAATGTTAAACATTTCAAAGTATTTGGTTGTAAATGATATATTCTAATAGATATAAGAAATGGCAAGTTTGATGCAAAAAGTGATGAAGGCATATTTCTTGGATACTCTACTAGAAGTAAGGCATATAAGTGTTTGAATGTTAACACTAACAAAGTTGTGGAGAGTGTAAATATAAATTTTGATAAGCATGCAGAAGTTCAAGTTGACGAGTCAAAGAAAATAGAGGATTATAGATCCTTTATATACTTCTATGAAGGAATGACAGTTGAAGACAATGTTGCAAATCAAGTTGGGAATCAGCAACAAACTTTAGTATCTACCAAGTCTCAGCCTATGAATGTCAAGCTACATTCAAAAGCCAAGCTGTAGAATGCAAAAAATGCACATTCTGATTCTGAAAATAGCATGCAAGAAAGGAATGATGAAATACCAGATGAAGAAGAAAGAAGTGACTCTGAAGTTGAAGGATCAAACATGGAAAGAAGGACTAAACCCAGATTAGCCAAGTATGCAAGAAAGCATCACCCTATAGATCAAATCATTGGTGACAAGGATGCTAGACCAATGACAAGGAATAGGCTCATGAATGAATCATGTCTACTAAGCAAGGTTGAACCCAAAATAGAGAAAGATTCACCACAAGATGATGACTAGTATAAAGCCATGGAAGAAGAGATAGATCAAATTGAGAAAAAAAAAACATGGTCTCTAATTCCTAGACTACTTGATAACAATGTGATTGGTACAAAATGGGTGTTTAGAAACAAATTTGATGAGAATGGTAAGCCAGACTAGTTTGCAAAGGCTATGCACAAGAAGAAGGACTAGATTATGGAGAGACATTTGCCCCTATTGCAAGAATGGAAGGAGTAAGAACATTACTTGCATATGCTGCATATAAAGGTTTCAAAGTCTACCAAATGGATTTGAAGTCTTCTTTTCTGAATGGTATATTGGAAGAGGAAGTTTACATAGAACAACCAGAGGGATTTGTCGATGAGAAGAAAAAGGACATGGTCTACAAGCTACAAAAAGCACTTTATGGATTGAAGCAAGCACCTAGAGCATGGTATGAGAGGTTGCACAAATATCTTATGAAGATAGGATTTGAAAAAAAAATGACAACAACAACTTGTACATCAAAGTTGAAGAAGGTAAAGACATTTTGATATCAGAAATATTTGTTGATGATATAATATTTGAAGGAAAAGATGTTTTATGCAAAGATTTTGTTGATCAAATGAAGCATGAATTTGAGATGTCAATGTTTGGAGAAATCAAATTCTTTATTGGATTACAAGTACATCAGTTGAAGCATGGCATATTTTTTACCCAATCCAAATACATCAAGGAAGTACTCAAAACATTTGGGTTAGAAGACTCAAAACTAGTTTGTACACCAATGGCAACAGGCCATAAGCTATCCACGAATGATGAGTTTGCTTAAGTAAATCAGACATTGTATAGGTCAATGATTGGAAAGCTGCAATATGTTGTACATAGTAGACCAGACATTGCATTAGCCATTGAAATAGTAGCAAGATTTTTTACAAACCCAAGAGAAAATCACTTAATGGTAGTGAAGAGAATATTGAGATACCTGAAAGGAACTGATGACTTTGTTTTATACTATAAGAGAGATGAAAAGTTTGAACTAAAAGATTACACTAATGCAGATTGGGGAGGTAACATTGATGATAGAAAAAGCACCAGTGGAGGAGCACTTTTCTTAAGAAAAAGGTTGATTACATGGACCAATAAAAAGAAAAGTTGTACCTCACAGTCCACTATTGAAGCTAAATATGTGGTAGCTACTATAAACTACACCAATATTGTATGGATCAACATTTGCTACAAGGTATGAAGGAAGAGGTAAATGAGCTTGTGATACTTTACTGTGATAATACAAGTGCTATCAATATATCAAAGAATCCAGTAATGCATGCTAAAACTAAGCATATTGCAATCAAGTATCACTATGTAAGAGAGCTGGTGGAAGAAAAACAAGTGAAGATGGAATATGTTAGCTCAAAGGAATAGATTGCTGATATCTTCACAAAAGCACTACCAAAACATGCTTTTGAGTATCTAAGAGGTAAGTTAGGGGTGATACCCCTAGCTAAGGCTACTTGAAGAAAAAAAAAGTATGCCCTACATCAAATAAGCTGAATGTTGAAGATTTTATACATTGATACAGAGGATGTTTACTTTGGGATTCATGCCTAAAGTAGTCAAAGTGTTGAAATTTCAAATTAGTCACAAGCAAGGTGATAGAGGGAGACATTGAATAAACTTGTAAAAGCTACACTTGCATATTAAAGATGCTAATATGTCTTTGGCATTGTTGTCAAAGAGGGAGAAGTAGACAACTAATCAACAACTATTGAAGATGTTTAAAAATGATCAAACAAGATAGAGGGAGAAGTTGACAAGAATGATTAGAGGTTGATCAGAATAGAAGAAGTTGAGCAATACTGAGGGAGAAAGAAAAAGAACAAGGATACAACAATAAAGAGGGAGAAGCTAAAATGAAGCAATCATAATAGTAGAAGGAGATGTGATGTTACTATTTACTTTTTGGCATTTGAGTTATTGTTCTAACTTAGTAAGCTTGTGGTTGAATTTTTTAGTTTGATGGTTGATTAGTTTGGTTTGCCATCAATGCCAAAGAGGGAGATTGTTGGAAATTTGATTGAAAAAGCTCATTGTTGTTGAAGATCAAAGAAAGAGATTGTTGTAAAATAATATTTTTAATCATTGTTTTGTCATTGATGTCAAACCTGCTATTTGTATGGATGATATTTTCTTATAAGATCCAAGTACTATCACTTAGTTGATTGATGAAGAGGATTTGATCAACAAGATTCAACAAGAGCACCTAAGGGAAAGGTTAAGTTATGATGTTGTAATGAAGTGCAAGGATCAGTTAAGCCAATGGTTAAGTAATGTATTGATGACATACTCAAAGATACAGAGGTTGGTTATACTTAGAAACATTGGAGGAAGAAGTTGTAACAAGGTTGATTGCAAAGCTTGAACTAAGATCACTAGTGGGTGCCGAGCAAGTTAGTTGAAGTTGAGAAAATTCTTAGTAGAAGTTGAGTAATAGAAATTTCTAGTGTGTGCCAAGCGATCTTCATGTGCTGAGTGAAGATCAATTCTTGAGCATCAAAATTTTTTTAGCTGGTGCTGAGTGATCTTCAAGTGCCGAGCATCAAGAAAAACACAGTTGATGTTGAGTAACACAGTATGCATTATTTCAAAAGATGAAGATTCACCAAATCTAAGCTGACATGGTGGTTACATTAAATATTGTGAATGAGTTAGAAGATAAGGATGATGAGTTGGTGGCATAGAATCCTATGTAAACCATTTTTGGGTGAATTCTAAAGGATTATTCAAGAAATTTTTAGAGGAAATAGAATATGGGTTAGATGCAATGTATCCTACCTAATCCATTTGAATTGAAATCAAAAGAATTAAAGAACTGAGTGAGAAAAGGTACTTCAAGACTTCTATTTAAGAATTCATAGACCAAGAAGCAAAGAGCTACTAATATTGTTGCTGCTAAAGAGCCAAAATCTGCGAAGTAGTTAGAAGGGTGTCAAGGTGGAGACATCTAGGAGAAGGAAGAGCACAGAGGCTCTACTTCTACGAGTGGTCATGAAGAGTTGATTATACTAGTAAATTGAGTGTGGAGACTCAAGGGGAAAAAGCTTAAAAGAAGGGCAAGCTATCAAGAATTGTGGAGATTGAAGGCTAGGCAAGGGTATGAGCTAAGAAGTGATTTGAGATCTGCAAGATAAGTTGTATGTTGTAGTCAGGTCAAGATTTTCTTATACTTTCTAGCAACTGTATTGGATCTGAAAATCTTATGGACTTAGGTTGGCCTAACAATTATTTGTAAATCCTTTAACATGGTGGCATTCGAAGTGAATGTTCTAAAGTCCTCTAACCAGGCCCACTTTTAACAAGGTGGTTAAATCTTCTAACAAGGTAACATTTTACAGTGTGTTGTAAGCCTTTAACAGGGTAGGCCTTTCACAAGGCATCACTTCAAAAGAGTAAGAATTGAGTAGCATGTTATTGGTGGTTTTTCCCAAGTTGGGTTTCCACATAAATTGCTATGTCATGTGTTGATTTCTTATGTGTTATTCTTGCATGTTTATTTACAGTAACTTGCTGATTAGATAACTTAAAGCGTGGATGAATGAATGGTTAAATGGATCTACTATACGTAGTGAAAAGTTTGAATAGGAAATCTAGACCTAGAATAACTGATTCACCCCCCCTAGTTATTCTAAAACATTTCTAACATATTTCCCTAAGTTTCACTTAAGGGGGCGTGTTGGTGTAAATAGGTATTTACTTTTTACACTTTACTTAAGTTTACTTAGGATAGTGCATATTCATATTAGTTGTCATGTACACACCTAGGAGTTTGCATATTCATATGAGTTGTCATGTAGAAAACATAGTAGTTTGCACTCCAATTGAGCACATGTTGTCTACTATATCTCTTTATGAGATGCACCTTTATATTCTTATCCTCTCATTGTTGCACATACATTCATGAACAATGGAGGATAATCCACTCTTGGTGGACATGTACTTAGTTGGCATGCTTGTCTCTTTGTTGACTCCCAGTCATATTAGTTGCCTTTATATACAAGGAAATTCTATGATGTATTCATCCAATTATCTAATTAATTCATTCTCATTTGATCACATCTTGTCTCTCTTGTGCTATCTCATGAGCTTCTAGATCTTGGCATTTCATTCTTGCATTAGGAAAATTCTTGCATGGTATCAGAGCTATACCAAATTCCTACATGGTATCAGAGCTATACCAAATTCTTAGATGGTATCAGAGCTATACCAAATTCTTACATACATGTTCTAAGGATATTTGATAGTGTGATAGTGAGCTATTGATATAGTGCATAGGCTATGTTACATTTGGATCATGATATAGTACATCTAAATATCTAGGACTCTATCGTGCATGGTAGAGCTATAGTACATTTGGATCATGACAGAATGTAATGTTTTTGGATTTTTTGCAAGGATGGTGATTGGTATAGGTGTTTTGTTCATGCAATATTGGAACACCTTGGGGATATGGGTAAGTGGATGGAGGACTGTTGTGGGGATCAGTGATGAGTGCTCATAGATAATAGAAAGGTTCAAGTACACATGGTGCCTATTGCTAGGTTTTCACCAAGTGACCTATATAATGGTGCTTGAATTGCCAATTTTTCATTATTGAATGTTTATTTTCTTGATTTTTTCCCTTTCTATTTATTTTCCTTTCATTTTTCAATATTTTGATTTTTTTGTACTTTTGTCATGACTTTTTATGATGTTTTTATACTTTTTTGGGAATAGCTAGGTACATTGAGTGGCTCAGGCATACAAATTCTTGAGGTGAATGATATTGGTAGGATAATTCAAAAGCTTGCCTTCTAGAGTCGATAACTCATATACTCTTAATCCAAAAGATGTTGTGCAACATATGGACCTAGCCACACAGGCTCAAATTTTCCTATCTTCTCTCTATTTGATTGGATCTTCATGTTCTCTTTTAGGACCATATGACACACTTGGAATTGATGAGGGTGAGATTATTTATTGAAGTTCCTATTGAGTCTATTTTGATAAACTACAAGGTGGTCATAGGCTTGTTGCCTCTTTACATCAAGTAGATTTAGTTGGGTGAGTCTAGCAACTCTATAGTCATCATCAGATATTTCACCTTGTGAAGATATATACAAGGATGGGATTTGAACCTCTATGGGTAAGACTGCTTTGACACCATAAACTAGGGAGTATGAGGTTGTGCAAGTGGATGCATAGAATGAACTATGTTATGCTCGAAGGGAAGGGTTTATCTATAGATGCCAATTATGACCATAATCATTGACAACCTTCTTTAGGATTTTAAGTAGGGTTTTATTGGTTGCTTCTACCTTACCATTGCATTATGGGAAGTATAAGCTAGAAAAGTAGTGATGGATGTGTAAATAGGCACACAATTCCTCCATATTAAGATATTCAAAATTACCCCCATCATCTGAAAAGATAGTGGCTAGGATACCAAAGCAACAAATAATGTGGTAGAGGATGAATTTAGAAACTTGGACTCCCATGGCATTGACAAGAAGGACTAATTCAACCCACTTGGTGAAATAATCAGTAGTTGTTATGATCCATTTATGTCCATTAGAAGATGGGGGTGTGATTACCCCAATAAGTTCAAACCCCCAACATGGTTGAAGCTTAATCCTTTTGAAAATTAGTTTTGGATCATTTTGACATAAAGACTCAACTTTATAGATTTTCTTGGTATAACAATGTTTAGATCAAGTAGTGACTGCAATAAGTATACCCTGTCTTTGGTTGGACAACTGGTTTCTCTAGAACAATCCTAGGGTTGTGAATGAATTGGCTAACAACTTTTTGATACTCAATGATTAAGATTATACTAACAAAGTGCAAGGTGTGTCATGAGGCTAAAAGAAATCATGATGGTTGATGTATGAATAGTCAGTAAGCCCTTGGTTTACTCTTTTCCTAAGGATTAGATTGTTGAATTTGTTATCACACTCAGTTTGTAATGTTTTTTTGACTCCTTTATCAATTTGTAGTTCTTTTGCAAATATGATTGGAGGGGGCTAGTTTTTGGTGCTTACTCTCCTTCTCTATAGGCTAAGGATGGCTTAAGCTTGAACTTTGTAAACTTCATCTTTGGTTGTTTGGACACGAGGACTCAACTTCTCTATGCGCAAATAAAAAATCTCAATAACAAATAGGACAAATAATCTCTCAAACAGATAAATTGATGATATGATTTGATAGTTTCAAAAAACATTCCTAGGGTGGTTTTGAATGATCTTGCTAACAACCTTTTGGTGCTCAAAGGTAATTTTTTCAACAATAAATAATATATGTGAACAAATAGTCTCTCAAAGGATAGAACAACTTTGAGAGATACAAGCAAGTGGTCTCTTTTGAAAAATGATTTTGGAACATAGAACCAAGAACTATGTATGTTCAACAAATTTTTTTACAACACTAAAAATCAAAATGTAAGCACTTTAGAAACACATTATTCGTAAGGTCAATTTGGCTTTTTAAACTATGGTTGAAAAGGTGGCTATTAAGTGTTGGAAAAATATTTAATGCTCCCCTCAAGATTCTTTAACAAGGGCTTAACCTCCTCCTATGTACTATAAGTTAAGTAGTTGTATCAGGTATTAGTAGATTGATCTTTTGGTGCAACGAGAAACCCACTCTAACAAGTCATATCAAAGCTATGTCACGGGCTCAAATCCTTAGAACCTCAAGTAACGCTGAGGGGGATATTGTTGGAAAAATATTTAGTGCTACCCTCAGGATTCATGAAAAGGGATTAACTGCCTCCTGTATACTATAAGTTGAGTGGTTGTATCAAGTATTAACATATCGGTCTTTTGGTACAATGAAAACCCCATTATAACACTAAGTTTATTCATAATTAAATCTATGGAGTCCTTCCAAATAGTTGTTATGCATGTGACACACTTAAGAGTCAATGTGTAGTCTCCTACATTAATAGTGGAAGCTCAATATTGAAGGTTGAAAATAATATTAGATTGCCACACAATTTTTTCCCCTTAAAAGTTGAAAAAACTCAATAATTTATGTAAAACAACTTTCCACTCCTTAAAAAGAAAGATGTATTTAGAAATTGCTCAAATGTTGACATGTTATTAAAATATGGTATTATAATTATAAGCCATTGTCTTGGTTAGAGTCACACCGCTTAAAGTTGAGTAAAAAATGAACAAAATAAATCTACCAAATATGGAACTATCATCAAGAAATTTCAAGTTGCACTAATGCCCTTCAAAATTACAAGGATGAACAAAAAAAGCTACCTGAAGAGATTTGTCAATTTCTCATCCCAATGATTCATCTTTGAAAGACTAGGAACATTCTGATAAATTAAATATTTGGAAGCCATGGATGAAGCAATGCTAGATTCATTAGAAATAAGATGTAATACAGATAGAATGTTTGTATGTCTCTAAAACCTTAGTAGATTAAAGGACTAGTTTTATATTAGATGGGTTCTTTAATTGAAGGTTCATGTGAGCATAATGTTGTTAGCATGAATGTTGATGGTATTCCTTTGGGGGAGTATCCTAAGCATTTCCAAAGCATATGGAGATTGATAACATGATTGATATTTTGCATTTATGGCTATGTTTGTCATTGATGACAACATAGTATGGTTTCTGTGAAGATTGGTAGAGTAGCAAATAGAGATCAAGGTCATACAGATAGATGATTGATGTTCAAGTTAAGTGCGATTAAGGACATGTTCTACACTATGTCCTAATGATGAGGTTAAGTGGGAGAAATGAAAAATGAGTGTAAAATGGGTAGAACTTTTAGTTATGGAAGATGCAAATGGAGGACTATCTTTATCAGAATGATTTATGGAAGCCATTGGAAGGAAAAACAAAAAAAATAGGGAACTATGACGAATGAGGACTGGGAGATTTCAGACACAAAGGCACTTGGAAACATTCAATTATGCTTGGCACCATCAGTGAAATTTAACATTACAAAAGTGAAGATGATGAAAGAGTTGATGTAAACCCTAGAAAAACTGTATAAGAAGCCCTCTACTTCAAATAAGGTATTTCTCATGAAGTGTTTATTTAATATGAAGATGGAAAAAGGTGGATCTGTTACAGATCATTTAAACGAGTTTAATATTGTTACTAGTTAGTTATCTTCTATGAATATTAATTTTGATGAATAAATTAGGGCTCTCTCAATTTTTTGTTCTTTGTCAGAAAGCTGGAATGACTTGTTAATGGTTGTGAGTAATTATGTTTCTAGATTTAATACCATAAAATTTGATGATGTGATTGGTGTTATTTCGAGGGAGGAAACTCGTAGGAAAACCTTAGGTGGCTCTACATCAAGAAGTTCTTTGAAAGCACAAAGTAGAGGTAGAAAAAATAAGAGAGGAAATAATTCTGGAAATCATGGGAAATCAAGATGAAAGTCAAAGTGAAAGAGGTCTCAATCTAGAGAACCAAGAGATTGCTAGTACAGTAGAAAACTAGGGCATAAGAAGAAACATTGTTGGACTCAAAAGAATAATGAAGGAGATGAACCATAAGGGAACAAGGAGAAAAACCTAGTAAGTAACAAATCCAAAGAGGATGCTTTGCTTCTTTCTTTAGAAAGTGTTGATGATTGATGGGTTTTAGATTTTGGTGCTTCATTTCATGCTACACCCCATAGAGGTTATTTTATTGAATATGTCCAAAGGAATTTTGGGCTTGTTTATTTGGGGGATAATGAACCCTATCAGATTGGTGTAATGAGAAAAGTTAAGATTAAGTTGTAGAATGATAATCATTGGCTACTACATGAGGTAAGACATGTTCCATGGTTTAGTAGGAATTTAATTTCAGTAGGTTAACCTAGGTGATGAGGGTTGTGTAGTTAATTTTAATGATAAAAATTGGAAGGTTTCAAAAGGTTCCCTTGTAGTAGAAAAATGTGTGAAAATAGGCACCTTATATCTTTGTACATGTCATATTATTCCTTCTACTTTGATTGTTTCAGAGAAAAATGAATGTTTAGGAATAATTGATCCAGTTGAGCAGGGAGAACAAATAAATGTTGTAGATTTTGATACAACACTATGGCACCATAGAATTGGGCACATGAGTGAGAAAGGTATAAATTAATTCATTCAATAAAAGTTTTACTAGGTCTAAAATGTGTTAATATAGATTTTTGTGAAAGTTGTGTGTTTGGAAAATAAAAGAGAGTGAGTTTTGTGAAGAGTGGGAAGGAAAATAAAAATGATAAATTAGAGCTTGTGCATATAGATGTATGGAGACCATCTCAAGTTTCTTCCCTTGATGGCTCTCATTATTATGTTACATTCACTGATGATGTAATTTATTTCCTTAGATAGAAATTTGATGTATTTCAAACATTTCAGAAATGGAAATGCTTGGTTGAAAATGAGACTGGTAAGAGATTAAAATGTCTCAAATCTAATAACGGTGGTGAGTATTGCAATCATGAATTTGAAAATGGTTTCTCCACTAATGGTATCCATATATAAAAAAATATCCAAGGAATCCATAGGAAAATAGAGTGGCTAAGTGTATGAACAACATAATAAAGGAGTGTGCAAGGAGCACATGGTTGCATGTTGGGCTACGCTTAAACATGTGGGAAGAGGTTGCCAATACTACCATGTATTTGATTAATATAAGTCCCTCTACTCCTTTGGGCTATGGTATTCTAGAGGAAGCATGGACTGGTAAGAAGGTGAGTTATTCTTTTCTCAAAATCTTTGGTTGTAAAGTATTTGCATATATAGATTCTAAAAATAGAACCAAGCTAGAAGCTAAGTCAAAAATTTGTATTTATTGGATATGGCCTTGATGCATTTGGTTATAGGCTTTGAGATTTTGAAAATTGTAAAATTATAAGAAGTAGGGATGTCATATTCAATGAGAAAGTGTTGTATAAAGATCTATTGTAGCAGCATGAGAAGAAAGAAAATGATTATGTAGTGCTGGATGATACTCCAAAAGATGATGTTCCAATAGTTCCTCATGATCTACAACAACCACAATAGAAAATACCACACACCCTAGTGAATATTAGATGGTCAATAAGGCTAAGTAGACATCCAAAAAGATTTTCTCCTTCTTTTATTCTATTTTACTTGCTGATGCTAGTGAACTTGAGTGTTATGATGAAGCTATGTAGGTGGGTACAAAGATTCAATGGGAGTCTACAATGAAAGAAGAAGTGGACTCTTTGCTAAAAAATAAGACATGGGATTTATGCAAGTTGCCTATATGTAAAAGTGTTTTATAGAATAAATGGGTTTATAGGTTGAAAGAAGAGGATGGAGGTAAGAAATGATTTAAAGCCAGGTTAGTGGTAAAAGGATTTGCACAGAAAAAGGGCATTGATTTTAAAATGACTTCTATTCACATTGTTTTAAGTATTGTGGCTACTGAAGATTTGTATTTGGAGCAGCTTGATGTTAAAAAAATCTTTATTCATGGTGATTTGGATGAAGAGATGTATATGGCATGGCCATAGGGATTTGATGTCCAAGTTAAGGAGAATCTAGTGTGTAGATTGAAGAAAAGTTTATATGGCTTGAAGCAAGCACCTTAGCAAAAGTATCTAAAATTTGATAGTTTTGTGCATGACCATGGATGCAACAAGTGTCATTCAGATCATTGTGTTTACTTTAAGAGGTTATATGATGACAACTACATTATTTTATGTTTATATGTTGATGATATGCTTGTAGCTAGCTCTAACATGGATCACATTAGGGGTTAAAGGAATAGTTAGCACATTCATTTTCTATGAAGGATTTGGGGGCAGCAAAACAAATCCTTGGTATGAAGATTTGGAGAGATTGGAAAAACATAAAATTGACATTATCTTAGACTGATTATATTGCGAAGGTGTTGCAACATTTCTCTATGGAGAATGCTAAAGTTGTCAACACACGTTTACCTAGTCATTTGAAGTTGACCAAGGAAATGTGTCCAAAGACACAAGAAGAGGAGACTAAGATGTTCAACGTACCCTATGCTTCAGTTGTAGGAAGCTTTATGTATGCTATGGTATGTACTAGGCTAGATATTGCACATGCAATGGGATTTGCTAGCAGGTGTATGATTCATCTAGGGCTTGATGATTGGAATGTTGTTAAATGGATTCTTAGATATTTTGGAGGAACATCCAGTAAGTGTTTACATTTTGGGGGCTGTACTACTAATTTACAGGGCTATCTTGACTCAGATTTGGTAGGGGTTATTAATACCAGGTTGATTACTACTAGTTATGTATTTACTATTGGTGGGGCAACAATGAACTAGGTTTCTCGGTTATAGAAGGTTAATCCTTTATCCACTACATGTTGCATTTTCTTAATGGGAAAAGATCTGCTGAGAGGGGTGGTGAATCAAAAGTACCAGCCTTTTAACCACATTTAAACCCTTAATAACATATAACTAAAACTAACATGCATGCATATAAACATTAAACAATCATGAGAGACAAACATGCATCACCACATAACACTTGTGATTTTAGTGACCCAGAAACCCTCTAGGAATAAGAAGGTAAAACTAGGGTGGGGATGATACCCACGAAATTACTGCAGCAATTAATTTCAACCACTTCTGATGGTTTTCCCTGTTAAAGGCCTACCCTGTTAAAGGCTGCAACACACTGTTAATATGTGACCCTGTTAAAGGATCTCTACACCTTGTTAGGAGTGTGCCTTGTTAGAGGTTTTAAGAACATTCAACTTAGAATGCCACCCTGTTAAAGGATTTACACAAGGCTGTTAAACCTACTTAACTCAATAGGATTTCCAAATTCCTAATACAATTGTGAGAGAGTATTAGAATAATACACTTGAACTAATGCAATCTCTAATACTGATCTCAGGCTCTTGACCTACTTGTCTATCCCTGATCTCTGCTAGATCTGATCTGCTGATTGTGTTCCTTGTTCTGTTCTGATCAACTAGATGTGTAAATGCTATCCTTTCCACTAAATCTTTTACACCAATGTTCTGTAATGACCTCAATACAAGGCTCTACTTTTCCTTCTTCTCTCTCACTTCTTGTTCAATGGCATCAAGACTCCCTTATAAAGATTAGTGGATCATTATGCATCCTTGGATAAAATGTTCCCACTCAAACCCTTGAAATTCACCCATTGGCTCCATGCAATTCCAATTTTCTAATTGGCTATATGAGGATCACATAGGTGGATGGGAGAATTTGATCTTACCTCCTTATCCTATCATGAGTCATGCATAACCATTTTATATCTTGGTTTGTATTGGCACAAACTCTTATGCTAATCCTGTGTTGCTCAGCACATGAAGTAATACTAATGCTCGGCACCATCTATTCTGGATTGCTCAACATCCACTGTGTTTCCTACATTACTCGGCTCCTATAGAATTTCTACGTTACTCAGCTTCTACTGATTCCTAAATCACTTGGCTCCTATTAACTTCACAATGCTCAGCACACACTATCTTCTGATCTACTCGATACATGTATAGCTTGGCATATACTATAATGTGTTCTTGTTGACATGAACTATAGTTTGCTTGACACTATTTGTGACTCGGCACATAAAGAAATTCTAGCTCAGCTTCCATTGTGTACTCGACATGTATAGTGATAATGGTTAAGTGTGTTGACACTCATTTTTCAATCTTATTTATTTGATCAACAATCTCCCCCTTTGACATGAGTGTCAAAAACACTTAACTGATAATTCACGATCTAAACCTTATGTGACATTCTTTACTTTCAAAATTTCAAAAAGATATTTTGAACAACAATATACCTTATGACTCCCCCTGAGTTGATTATGCCTTTTCATGTCATGAATTTTGATGTCTTGTGCCATTGTGCCTAATTTTCTCTGTTTCTAATCCTATTATCTTCTTATCTTCTCCTTTAATATATCTCTCCCCTTGTAATATTATCTCCCCCTTTTTGACACTGATGTCAAAGGGTTCTAAATGGTAATGCCATGCTTGGTCAAAAATGTCTTATTTACCTCAAGGAGTATTTTGAGAGCTGCATCCCAGTTATTCAATGCAATATCCAATGACTTGTGTTGGATTGCAAGCTTTGCTGCTAGAGCAACAAGTCCTTCATGAGTATAAATATTTGGATCTTTCTTCAAGATTTTTTCTACATACATTTTCTCCTTATGTAATATCTCCAAGTGAGGAGTGATAGAGGCTTGTATTTGCATCCGCTTTTATTTAATAGTGGCCTCTTCTGCTGATAATGCAGCTAATTCCCTCTGAGTGTGAAGTGTTTGAGAAAATTTCTTTTCACTCTGTGCAAGATTTGAGGGTAGTTGCATGCTAGAGAGCTTAATTTTGCTCTCAAGGTTCAAAACTTTTGGATTTATTTCTTGTGTGAACTTGGAAAAATCACACAATTTGCTATAAAGGGAAAATATATTCCCTAATACAATCTTTACATTATCCAATTTCTTAGCTAGGTCAACCTATCCCAAAATTATGTTATTAGCTATCTTCTGGTTGACCTTGCCTTCAAACTTCTTTTCTAACCATTCCATGAGTTTTACATTTGTATCATGGTCTTCATTATTCACTTGGTCAACTATATCAAATAGTTGCTCAAGGATTGGCCTACTTGAATCTGGAGGTTTTAGGCTGAAGGCATCCATGAATATATCTTTGATCTCATTCATTGCTTTCTTGTATTTGTGGTCTTTACTCATTGCCTCTTGCCTCCTTCTCTTATCCAATGCACTTTGTATCTCATTCATCTTTTCTTCAGTTAAAGTGCTTGAGTCATAATAGGGTATTTTAATTTCTTCATCAAGCTCAGGAATGCCATAATGAATGGTTCTGGCTACCCTAGTAGAACTTGAGCTTGGTGTACTAACATGTAAGGTCATCATTTTAGTACTTGTCTTCTAATGGGTTTGGTAGGAGTACCTATTTTTGGCAATTCAACCAAAGTTTGTATTGCTGACTCCTTCTTATCCTGTTTTTCTTCCCTATCTTCTTCTTGTACCACTACTGTTGGAGGTGTACTTGTTGTCTATACTATTATACTTGTGACTTCCTCTACTATTGCACTCAGCTCCTGATGAGCTTGTATGGCTATTCTTGGTGGTGATGGAGGTGGTAGAAATGAAAGTCCAGTAGTTTGAGTGATTTGAGGTGGTTCTTGTGGTGACACCTTGGCTTCTTTGAGTTTATCTACTGACTTTTGGAGATCATCTACACTGACCAATATGAGACTTGTACACAATTCTTCTTGAAGAGTTGTTTGGTCAAGGATCTTAATGAGATCCTTTGCAGTTAATGGATTGATGTTTTGACATGAGGTGTCAACAACATCCTTAATCTTTATGATTTTTGTAGGTGTGGTAGTAGACTAAGGAGGACTAGGAGGTGGAAGTTGTGAGTCTTGCACACTTTGCTGCTCATTAGTACCCTTGACTTCATCTTTTCCTTCCTCGTCTCTTTCTTCTTTGTTTTCCTCTTCTTCAACCTTTTTCTATACTTCTATCTTCTCTTCTCTCCTCTTCCTTCTTTCCTCTAGTTTAGTAACAGCTTGTTCTTTGTATTCCTCTTCAAGGAAATCTTCAATTTTCTTATACACGTTCTTCCATGCTCTTGTGGTTCTCTATCAACTTCTTCAATTTTGTTTTGGAGAATGGAGAATGCCCTATACTTAGGTGTAAACCTAGTGTTATGCCTTTTGTCTGCTTGAGTTACCCGTTCCTTTTTCAAATCAGGTATTATGCTTGCTAGGGTTGATTCCCTCATCTCCTTCTCCATTTTCAAACAGAAATGCCATCTGTCTTCTACAATTTTAGACAATTTCTTTGGCAATTGTCTATCAAGTTCAAGAGGTGTGTACTTGAACTATGCCATTAATGCATAGACTGATTCTTCTATGCTATTCTATTCCTCTTTACTGAACTTATTGAAATCAATCTTTTTCATGTTACTTAAGTCTCCATTCCTAATCTTTTCACATAATATATCAACTAAAGACTTAGGAGGATGAATTACCTTTTCAGTCTGATCTTCCTCATTAGTATCAGGTTGAGCCACATATCTTTTTCTTTTCCTTGGCTCTTCTTATGCCTTCTTGACTATCTTCTTCTTCTTTGTAGCTTCCTCTTTAGCCTTTTGTGTAGAGGCCCTTGTTGTAGCTTTGGTTGTTAGCTTCTTGGGCATTTGCATGGAAACTTTCTTTGATTTAGGTTGAGGAGCAGGAGGTGTCTTTTCCTTCCTTTTGATGACTTTTCCTTTGATGAGTGCTTCCTTGGTTTCTTCTTCCTTGACACTCTCATCTTTGTCTTCACCTTGGCCTTGTGACAATTCAAGTGGCCCTTGTTCTGACTCATCTTCATCTTTCTCATCATCACCTTCTTCTTCTCCTTCACTAATCTCCTTTGCTTTGCTTGCTGCACTTGTTTCTCCAACACCAAACTTCTTTATTTTCTTTACTAACTTTTCCTTTTTCTTTACTGCTATGGCTGTCTTGAGTTCTATAACAACTCTTGATTTGACAATATCATATGTTCCAAATGCCTTGGCAAATTTGTCCATTTCCTCTGCAAGTAATGCTGTGATGGCTGTAGAAGCTTGGTCAACATCAAGCTCATATCCTAATGGTCTAAGCAATCTTGCTCTTGGAAGGACTGCTTGAATGTAAGTATAATCAATGTCAAACAGAAAGCATATGTCATTTACATGCTTTTCTACCAGTGAAACTAGTATCCTCATTCTTCTCTTCATTGCAATCTTGAAATCATCAAAATAGATAGACATTTGATCATCAAAGCTATCTCCCATTTGTGCAATGAAATCATTTATTTGATCAAAAATGGTTTTATTCTAACTCCAGTTAACTTTACCAAATGAAGGGAGTTCCTTCATCACATAGAAGAACATACAAACTAGCACTGAACCAAATTTTCATTGTACTCCTTTAGACTTTCTAATAGCTCCAAGATTTTCATTAATCTATTGCAACATGAGCTCTGCAAGGTCATAGGTGTGGTCTTTCTTTACAAGCTTATATGCCACATCCACTGCTATGCAGGGTACACTATTCAACCTACTGGATTGATAAAACTTATGTGATATGATCCTTACAACAAAGTCTAATAGGGGGTCTTTTACTGTGTCAATTGTCATTCACCTGTTATTCCCTTTTGCACTTGTGTTCTTCTAATGTTTCCTTCTTTTCAATTCTTAGTGTCTTGGGCTGATCTAGGGTTGGAAATCCTATAACCCTATAAACCATCTTCTTGGTAATCTTGACTGGTCCTTGCTCTCGCTAGAATGATCCATCATGGATTCTACTAAGTATTATGCGTATCCACTCAATTTTGAATACGACTGGAAAAATTAGGGCTTTGGGTAAACCCTTCTTATTCTCTATAATAGAAAACTCATCTTTCAATATACCATTATCACAGAGTTTATCAAAGGCATTAAAGATTTCCAAGTCTCCTATGGCTCCTATTTTGCAGTTATAACACTTTCGCACATCCTGAACCATAACAACTTTTTCAGGATGGCAGATAGGGCACCAATAGGATTGTTTTTATATGCAACTTCTGGTATGGGCCTAATCTCAGGTTGCTTAACCTCATCACTAACAAGTTGAATCTCATGACTCTCTTTCCCTTGGGTCATCTTTGAACTAGATGCCATTTTTAACTAAACTAGGGTTTGACAATTAAAGCAAACTTCACAAATTGTAAAACTCGACACTTGAAGGAAATACCTGGTTAAATGCTTAGATCACTTGGGTAGATGTTGAATCACTGCAAATTTCTAGTTGAAAGCTTGAAAATTTCCCAATCGTGCTCCTAGTAATCGCTCTTCATTTGAATGGCTCAAAAATGAATCAATTTTTACCTTTAAGTGAATCAGAAACCTTGCATTTAATGCATTTTTGTACCTTTACTTGTGACTCAACTTCCAAAGGTTTTTCAGCTCAACATCCACTCGACAGCTATTCTCACTCACCATCTACTAACTTTGTTAATAACTCGACCACCACTGCGATTTCACTCAGCTTCTAGTTGACTTCTTAACTCGACATCCAAAGCAGTTTCACTCAGCTTCCAAAGATAGCTCGGCATCATCATTCAAATTTTTGTCTTAGCATCTTGTCTCATGTAGATTTATACTTTGTAGTGCTTCTTCATGGTTTAGGGCTGATGTATGATACTTCCTTATATGTATCAGCCCCATAGGCTGGTCTTATGATTAATTGGATGAGAAATGATCACTTGACCTTGTGGGTGAAGTGACCCTTCCATTGGATATACTTAATCCATCCTTTTTCTGCCATGTCTTCTTCATGTCTGTTCTGATGTGTTCCACATCAATCTTTTCTTTGCCCTTATTTACTTCAGTCTTTGGTGCCTTGGCCTTTGTTGGATAGTTCCTGCTAACATGTCTAGTTTTCAAGCAACTGAAGCAAGTAGTTTGGTTCAACCATCTTTTATAGTTTCCCTTGAAATGTGTTCTTACGTAGTTCTAGGGTATATGTCCATATTCTTGACAATAGTCACAACTTTTCCTTGTATTGTAGTCCCAATTGTAATGGTGTTCATAGTTGTCCCTTCTTACATGCTAATTTGTTGTCCACATAGGCTTTGATTTGCATTCAAAGGCTCTGTGTCCATACTTCTTGAAATTATGGCAATGTCCATCAAATCTTTGTGTCCTCTAGACTTTGGACTTGCAATCTTGTGTCATATGTCCTTGCATGTTGCACCTATGACAGTATCCCTTGCTTTTGGGTGTGTATGGCTAATTGATCCTTCTACTCCTACAAACATTAGCAGTATGCCCCTTTTTATTATAGTAATGACAAGTGGGTTTAGAATCCTTACCTTTGTCACTCCTTTTCTCAACACTCTTTGATGATTCACCAACTTCAGTGCTAGAGTATCCAAGTCCTGATGTATCATGGGTTGATCTTGGGGATTTCAGCAACTGTTCAAAGTACTTGATGGCTTCAATTGACTTGTTGAGATTCTCTGCTATTTCTTTTTCTCTGTTCAATTCATTCTACATTTGTTCATTCTACATCCTAAAAGTAGAGATCTCAATATCTTTCATATTGAGTTCATGACGAAGGTTCATCATTTGGGCAAATGTATCCATCTGCATGTTTGAGATCCTTGTTAATTCAGTACATTTTTCTTCAAGTCTGTTTGCAAGATTTCTTTTTCCATCTTCCATCATGACTCTATCCTCAACTGCTCTTTTCTTTTGTTCAGTAATTTCACAAAGCATCATGGCCTGGTATTCATGCTCTATCTTAAGAGTTCTTATCTCTTCTGCTTGAGCTCTATTTTTCTTCATCAGTTTTGCTATTGCTTCATCAAATTCTTTGGAATCTCCTTTGGCAAATACTTTTGTGGTGTCAATCTCCTTGTAGTGAATATCATTTTCGGCTATAGCTATTTCCTTCCTTCTTTTTAAGGATTTTGTTAATTCCTCTCTAGCTTTCTCTACCTTGTGTAGAGCGAGATGCACATCTATCACCTGGTTCTCAATGATCTTCCCAAGTTTGAAGACTTCCATTTTTAGATCTTTTCCTCCAAGTTGTTAGGCTTCTCCTTGAGAGAGCTTGCCAAATTTTGGAATGTCTTAATGGGAAGAGTGAATCAGAAGTATTGGCCTTTTAACCACTTTTAAACCCTTAATAACATATAACTGAAATTAACATGCATGCATATAAACATTAAACAATCATGAGAGACAAACATGCATCACCACATAACACTTGAGATTTTGGTGACCCAAAAACCCTCTAGGAATAAGAAGGTAAAACTGGGGTGGGGATGATACCCATGAAATTACTGCAGCAATTAATTTCAACCACTTCTGATGGTTTTTCCTATTCAAGGCCTACCCTGTTAAAGGCTACAACACATTGTTAATATGTGACCTTGTTAAAGGATTTCCACACCCTATTAGGAGTGTGCCTTGTTAGAGGACTTAAGAATATTCAACTTAGAATGCCACCCTGTTAAAGGATTTACACATGGTTGTTAAACCTACCTAACTCAATAGGATTTCCGAATTCCTAATACAATTGCGAGAGAGTATTAGAATAATACACCTAAACTAATGCAATCTCTAATGCTGATCTCAGGCTCTTGATCTACTTGTCTATCCCTAATCTTTGCTAGATTTGATCTACTGATTGTGTTCGTTGTGTTGGTGTAATTTTTCATAGTATAGAAACATTCTGATATTTGGATGAAAAATCAATTAAGTCTTTGTTTCTTGCAGACTAGGGTTTTATTTTGTGAAATCTTGAAAATTTTTAGATTACCCTAATTATGCCTTGTTCTGTAGGTTGTGTCTTCCTTTTAATTTCTCAGGGTTTGGCCCTAAAATTATCCATAAAAGGGCCCTAAGTGCGTGAAAAACCCTTATACCTTTGTTTTGTGTTGACCTAGTTTTTAAAATTTTCAAAGGGTATTGTTTCAAAATATTTTGGCGCGGCATTTTATCTTAAAGATTTGTTTGCATCAAAATACCTTTTTGATAAACCTTTTATGCGCTCTAATTGGATATTTTATTTCAAAAAGGATGCCAAGCTGAAATGTTTTTCAACACCGTTGATTTTCTCAAGATCAGCAGATTCCTGCATTCCCGCATTTTCAAAGTGCACAACCTTTAAATAATGCGAGGAAATGGATTTGTGACATGTAGCCCCTGATGGTTTCTAAGATTCAGTGCACCGCAAAAGGTTTGGTATGCATTTGTCAGGACACTTTTGTAGATTTTTCAAATTTGTCAAGACACGTTTTATTTTCTTGCGCTATCATTGGTTGTCTAAATCAATGAAACTTCATGTCATGAGCAATATTTGTCAACCGTGGATCTTGCTTAGATCTACAGTTCCCACATTCTCGCATTTTCAAAGTGTGTGGTCTTTAAATAATGCGAGCAAGCGAGCTCACGATGCATGGAAATGGTGACATCATGGGCTTGCCTTTTGCAAAAAGGTAATTACGGTATGTCCTCCATAGCAATTGTCAGATGACATGAAGCGAAGAGAAAATGTTTCATTGGTCCGTTCTTTTTTTGAATGGGTGCACAGTCATCACAAGTTTTTGATCACTATTGATTAAAGCAAGATCAATGGATTCCACATTCCTACATTATCAAGATGCGAGGGTTTTAAATAATGTGGGCAAGTGGGCATGGTGGGACCTGGACAAAGCTTTAAGAAATACGTCGAATCAGGCCACCCTAGAAAAAGATCAAACAAAATGGAACATGCTCATTGGTCATGGGTGACAGGTATGCCAAGTTGGAAGTGGCAATATCATGGGTGCAGAAACTTTAATTGTTATCAGAAGCACATGGACAAAAGGGTAAGTTTTCATTGGTCAAGTTTATCTAGTGGGCTGCCAAATAAAGAAATCTTGGTTCGTCGTTGATCAGGGTAAAATTGACGGTGCCCACATTCTCGCATTACCAAGATGCAAGGATTTTAAATAATGTGGGCAAGCGAGCTTCCAACATGTGTCTAGGGATCCTAAAGTTTTAAAAGGCTTTTTGCTTTTGAAATAAAGTCGTTCGATGCATGGGAGATCAACAGGTGGAATTAAAATTCAAGATACAACATGAAAATAGCAATTGTAGAAATAAATATGATACAGAGTTTGCTGTACGAGAGGATTTCTAGAGCTAGGACACAAAATTTTTCAAGGTTTTTAGCATAATTTGCAGAAGAAACTACAGAGAAAGGAGGGCAAATCTGGCGGGTAAGTGAGCTAAAACTAGTAGAAATAAGAATTTGCTTTTATAAAGTTTCTGAACTCTTAAAGATGCCTCCACAAAAGGATTTCTTTGGGCAAACTGAATATTCAAAAAGGGGTGTGCATGATGATTTTCTGGAACAATTTCCTTTGTCAGTACATGAGATAACTAAGGGGAGGGAGTTAATTCCTAAAAACCCTTGAGTAGCTATAGTAGAGGGTTTTTATGACAAGGCCAATTGGGTACGAGATGCTCAGGTATCCATGGGAGGTTTGGAATTATTTAGAAAGTGGTTTTCAGAGAAAAAACTAGATACTCCTTTGAGCAATGTCTGTAAGTTTGATATTGGAAAGTTGACAATCCCTACAGTTTTCTTCGACAGTGATTTATTAATGGATTTGGCCAAGAAATATAACCCAATTATAGGGTGGGTAAAGAATCATGCTGGAGTAAACCTCTCTAGGGTCTGCCCTGAAATGATTAGAGAAGTTTTCAATCTTAACCCTAACCATGCTATGCATGAAACCATCGACATGGATAACCTACAAGCAAGGTATGATGCACAAAAAACCTACTTTAAAAGAGGGCCACTAGAGGAGCATGCTGCCAAGGTTGGTAATTTTTTTGTAATTACTATCAACACCCCAGAGCCATTATTAAAAAGACATTTTAACATTAGGGATAAGGCATTATATGTTTCCCTTTGTAAGATTTTTGGAATAGATGAGGTAGAACAAATTCCAGGCTCAATTGTCCTCATCATGGCACAAACCCTTCAAATTGGAATGAGCTCTATCTTAGATTTTGCAACATTTCTCACAAGAGAAATTCACAATGGTTTGGTTGGGATACCAAAAGGAAAAGTAAATAAACCATTCTGTTGGTATTCATTGCTTATGCATATGTGCTTGTACAAGGGATTTACCTTTTTCTCCATAGGTATGGAATTGGAAACAACCAGGGAGGGGTAGAAGAATCCAATATAGTTGTGGAGTGTAGATATGACCTTAGAAGCCATAGGTACCAGTTATGTGAGGTTTGATAGGTATTTTGCATCAAAGCTTAGACTTCTTTTAAAAGGAGATAGCCCTAGAATCCCACAAGCATTGGTAGAATTGGTCAGACCCAAGGACCATGCTAAAGGGCTACTTGTCAGTCATAACTGGGGGGATATAATTCCCTACAATGTTTCAACAGTAATAAGAGTGTATGGTTTTTTGGGAAAACCTCATGTGCTACCGTTTCATGTGCCTTTGAAGATAGGAGTTGCTGAGCTGTTATGGCAAATAGGTACCATAGATGAGAGGGAGTTGGCTAGGAAGGGCACATTTTTTCCAATAGTCACTATGGCACATGATTTTGTTTTTGTAAGGAAAGGTTGGAAAAATTTGAACTTGTTTTAAGACAAATATAACATGGCAGAATCTCATGCAAGATTTATTGATCCTAAAGGTTTCTATGATATCTTCAGGAGAGAATAAAAGCTTCTCGCATGATCCAACAAGTCTATTATCCTAAAGATGTGATTAGAAACATTTTCACCTTACAAGAACAAGAATTGAGAAAAGAAAAGTGGATGGTGTTTAGCAAAACTCTTGAATTCATTAATGCTTTTGATCCCCACTATGACCCATTGAAAGAAAAGAAATACTAGGGAGCCAAGATGCAGGCCCTAATGAATAATTTTTCTGAGATAACACAGGCTATGAATGAAAAAAGGGCTACCGATGTTAAGGCATACCCATACAAGGCTGCAGAAGTGCAAAAAAGAATTAATAGTAAAAACATAGTAGCTCCTGGCCAATATACCTTGCAAAAAAGGCCAGGTTATGTAATGATCCAGAGTGTGCAACAAGGACCTCTTCATCAAGGAAAAAGACTAGGAAGTCCATCTACAACCAGTGCTCCAAAAAGGTAGAAGTTAGAATAGGGATCTTCTTCTTCTCTGCCAGAAAAATACTCCCCGAGCCAATCCCCAATCAGGATAGATGATGAAGCATCTTTAGGGGAACAATTGAGACAAATTGGAGGAGAAGGGGATATAATTGTTACTTCCACAGATCTGGAGATTGGGGAACCACAAGAACCCCCTACACCTTCCTTGGAACTTACTGTTGCTGACTACAAAGGTAAGGAAATTGATCCTATAGTTGCCCAAGCCTCTGAGAGGTTTGTAAATGATGAAAATTTTGTGAAATCTAGAGCATTTGTACAATTTTTGTGGAGGCTGAATATAGGCAATTTTGAAAATACTTGTAAAAAGATAAAAGTAGAGCAACCGGATAAACCAGACTCCATTATTAAAGAAGAGGTGAAATATAAATTTTTGAATGATTTTGCCCAGTTTAAACCTGAGGCCGGGAGGCAATTAGTTAAATAATTAGGAGTCCTTATCTTACCTGAATGGGATATAGTGAATGCTATATTTTTTGATTTAGTAAGAAAACAAAAGGATGTTCAGTTACAAACTAAAGAAGAGATATTATAGGCTCATAGAGGAGTCAAATTTAGTGATGATCACCAAGCCCTTGTAATTTGGTCAATTGAGAAAAGGGATAAAACTAGGATGTAGGAAATCTCTACTACAGAACATACTGGTACATTGATAGTATACAGGGCTAGTGAAGTAAGTAGCAAGAAAATAATGGGAATGGCCTCAGAAGTGCTAAAATTTGGTGGTATTGTATCTAGCAAGAAAGAAGATAGATTTACCCAACTCAATGCTAGATTTGAAGAAGTTTTTAAAGCATATGAGGAAAGGGGTATACAGATACAGTCACTGGAAAACAAAGTATCTCAAATAGAGAAGATACTTGGGAAGAGAAAAGTGGGAGAATCCAGTGCACCTAGAATTGCCTACCCTTCACAGTCATTTGTTGGAGCAACCCCTATCATTGAAATACCAGACACCCCTGAAAGGCTCCAATTCTATACTGCAGAGGACTTTGAAGAAGAAAAAACCAAATTACATGAGTTGCAGGTAGAATTAAAGAATCAATATGAAGGAGAATTGAAGTAGGGTGTGATGTATTTAAGGGATAAAATATAATGGTCAACCTTCTTTGATTAGTTGACAAGAATTACAACTCTCATGGATGAGTTGAACAGAGATGAGGTTAAATTAACTCCTCTGGCACAAAAGTGGAGGGAGAGAAATGATGATATCATATTCATGTGTATATCTGCCATTCAAATGCCCTGTCATCAAGTAGAGAAATTTTTTGATTTATTTAATAAGCTAGTAGATTTTGATGATAAAAGGAATTCTTTGCAAAAAATATTAGCACTTTGTTTTTACAAGTATATTGCTAAAAAATTCATTTTATTTCCTTGTGCTTTAGAATCTGTTGACACAATAAAGGAAAAAGAAAAGTCGAAAAAGGAGTTAGATGAAATATTTTATGAAAGGATCAAGAACATCATGAGTGAAACTAGCCACTGGTTTTGGGCAAGGACAAACAAAGAGTTGGTAAAGATTCAATTATTTTATAATGACATCAGAAAAGAGCTTGATGAGTTAGAGAAATTGGCAAATTCTTTAGTGATTATACAAAGAGAGGCTCTAAATTTTGATTGGCCAGATGATGCTTCTTATAATGAATGGAAAAATTAATTCTTAGTACAGATGTCAGAAGATGATGAGGAGGAAGATGCAAAGGTAAAATTTACCCTCATAGTTAGTAATGAAGACATGGAAAATCCCCAGATCAAAGTAAGTTTGCAGGTAGTTGAAGATGATACATCACTTTTTAACCTTATGGCTACTTACTCTGAGGATGAAGAATAAATGAAGAATCACATCATATTTTCTTGTCTCAACAACTAAGAAGCATAACAAAAAGGGATCCACCAAGGAATGTTTGATGTAATAGCCTTTCTGTTATTTGCTTTTGTCTTTTATGACAGATATTTGTTTGTATCTTTTAGAAGACACATGTCACTTTCTTTTAGCCTGAAGCTTGTTGCATCTCACATTATTTAAGTGAGAATTCAAGGCTAAAGAAGGGTCCCAATTCTATTTTCTAAGTAATATGCTTAGTCTGTTTTTTGGTCCAAATTTTGAAAGCAAGTTTATGATGTATTTTCTCTATCAATTCTCTGAGAATACATGAATATAGAATGAGCTATGTTTCTTTTTGAAGGTCATTCTGAGTCTATTGTAAATGATATACCATTTTCAAAGAAAATGAGTACAAATTGTGAACTATCCCCATATCAATTCTTTCTGAATCTTGCCTCCTTTGTATTACTGGGTTATCTTGATATTGTATAAGTAAAGGCTTGTGCAATTGAATGCAATCCAGTTATGTTGTATATCTATTTATCATTGCTGTTAATTCAATGGATTAAATAAAATATTTGGTAAATGTGGTAAGGTTTCTTCAGTAGTGGAAAGGGTTTTGAATGATGAATTCTGATAAGAATTGTTGATAGAATTTTTTGTAAGGCAACAAACTAGATTTGAGAATTTTCTATAGACTTTGAACCCCAATGGATTAGACATTGATCAAATTGATTCAGTTGAAGGAGGAATATATCATAAATGATTATCAAAATGCAGCATCAAATCAAATTTTACTTTTATTTCTTGTAGATCTTCAAAGCTGGCCAGCACTTGTCTGCATGGAATGTTTTAGCTCCAATTAGCCACTATTGTTAAGAACATCTGCAGATCTATAGAAGAATTCTTGGCCATATCTATTTTATGGGATGTGTTTATCAAGTTAGTAAGAATTATGTATATGTCTAAGGATTTTGAAATGAGAATCAGAATGAAACTAAGGATAATCCTCATACAGTTGTTCCAGTTTTGAATCATCCTTGGGTATACCCACCCTGGTTTTGAAGAGCCAAAAGAGTAGAAAACCACCTTTGGTTTTTTAGAAGTTGGATCCAAATGTTTTACACATGTAATTGTTAACAAGAATTGGGTGACCTTAGATTGTATGAGTATTATCATCTTGGTATTAAGCATTTTGTTGCTTAGTAGTTTTAGTGCATTTTAAAACACCAACACCTTGTTCTATTTTGATCAACTAGATGTGTAAATGCTGTCCTTTCCACTAAATCTTTTACACCAATGTTCTACAATGACCTCAATAAAATGCTCTACTTTTCCTTCTCTCCAACTTCTTGTTCAATGGCCTTGGGACTCCCTTATAAAGATTAGTGGATCATTATGCATCCTTGGATAAAATGTTCTCACTCAAACCCTTGAAATTCACCCATTAGTTGCATGCAATTCCAATTTTTTGATTGGCTACATGAGGATCACATAGGTGGATGGAAGGATTTGATCTTATCTCCTTATCCTGTCATGAGTCAAGCATAACCATTTTACATCTTGGTTTGTATTGGCACAAACTCCTATGCTAATCTTGCATTGCTCGACACCATCTATTCTGGATTTCTCAGCATCCATTGTGTTTCCTATGTTACTCGGCTCCTAAAGAATTCCTGTGTTACTCAACTTCTACTGATTCCTGAATCACTTGGCTCCTATTAACTTTGCAATGCTTGGCACACACTATCTTCTGATCTACTTAGTACATGTATATCTTGGCATATACTATAATGTGTTCTGATTGGCATCAACTATAGTTTTCTAAGCACTACTGTGACTCGGCAAATAAAGAAATTCTTGCTTGGCTTCCATTGTGTACTCGGCATGTATAGTGAAAATGGTTAAGTGTGTTGACACTCATTTGTCAATCTTATTTATTTGATCAACACTATAGAGGTAGAGTATATTACTTCTACAGATGTAGCCAAGGAGATGATATGGCTTCAGTTCTTCATGGAATAATTAGAACACCCATAAAGGGATAATTATTTGTTTACAACTAGCCAGAATACTATTCATCTTGCAAATAATTTTGGTCTACTTTCAAAGACAAAATACATAGAGTTGTGGTACCATTTCATTTGGTTAGTTTTGGATGATGGACAGCTAAAGATAGAGAAGATACATACAGATAATAATCTAGTAGATATATTTACCAAGGTAGTAACAAGGGAGAAGTGGAACTCCACTTAAGCTTTGGTTGGTCTTCTAGAATGAACAAAATAAAAGAACAACAAAGTCTAGGATGGTTTGATATTCTAGTAGGAGCTACAAGTTTAGCAATGCTATGATCAATCTCCAAATGGGAGATTATTTTTGTGGAGTAAGATCAATCTCCAAGTGTTATATTATTGTGATGTGGAGCCTAATCAGAATTAGAGGTTTATTTGATGTAGTTTCTACCCAAATTATTTCTAAGGGGATTTGGGGGCAGCACCCTTGTGGTGTCTAGGGCTAGTACCTAGGTGCACTCCATGTCGTAGTATAGGGTGGGGTCAAGGGGAAATGCCCTTGCAGGGGTTTTAGGGGAAAGTGCCCTTGAAGGAAAAATACCTTATATTATAAAAGGTGTTAGCTTCTATTTTTCTATTGGATGACTTATTCTAGCCCTAATTTTGTAAGAGGTAAAAAGCTTGTATAAAAATGGTTAGGGTTACAGATTTCATAAAATATGGTGATATTGTAACTTCTTCTAGTGGTATTGAGATGTAAGCAATTGTGGATTGTAATCACTGGATAATAATAATATTGGACTTCTTGTTGGTGGACGTAGCCCAGGGATTGGGTGAACCACATTAAATTTTTGTCTTGTGTTCTCTTTTGTGTGAACTATTATTTTTTGATATTGGTTATTTTATGATCCACAATGAATGCTTACCAAAATCTATGATGAACAAAAAGTGTGTATAAAAATGTAGAGCAATGGAAGAAATATAAGATCTACCTCTAAATCCAAATTTCCAATGGAGAGATCCAAATCAATCAACCAAAAAGGTTAATTGCATGAAATAATCAATCTATGGAGAATATGAATAAAGGAGAAAAACTTATATTTTTTTATAGAAAATATGTATTAAAATCTTGATTGAGTTGAAAACAAATACTAACCTTGAACTAGTTAAATTTGGAAAATGTTGTTTTTTGATATTTGTGTACAGTTTCAGGAAACCATGCAACTAGATCTGGACCAGAAATACAGAAACAAAGAAAACCAAGAAACCTTTTATCTTTTTGAAGAAGGTCAACCTTAACCCAAAGATGGGGTAAGATCTTACCCCTTTATTTTGACCTTGACTTGCATTGCTCTGACAAAAATTCTATATGCAGATCCTGAAAGTTTTTCGAAAAAGGGTACTCAAATCAACACTAATATTTGTTGTCCCACACTTGCTCCTGCAAGAAAAGGGTTTTTTCTATTGGATGAGGGGTTTTACTTGGTCAAAACCCAATTTGGAATCAACCTTGAAATTGAAATTGAAATATAGATAAACAAAGTAAATGGAACTATTCACCTTGCTTATGTTGTAATCCTTGTGGATGATTTTAATCCTTGAGGCCACAAGTATGGATACTCCAAATGAATATAGAATTGAATGTAGGATGTCTCAAACCAATTGCATAAGATCTTGAACACTAATCTTGAATGGATCTTGGAATAGAAAGAAGCTTGAATGAATGTAGATGTTGGAATCTTCAACAAGATAGCTCTAAAGAGATTGAATCCTTCAATATCTATCAATGCATCTACTTAATGAGTTGAATGTTTGAATGCTTGGATGCTTGATCATGAAAGTGTATTGTAGAAATATTGGATCATAGAAAAAATTCCTCCTCCTCATGAAGAATGGATCTCAAAATGAGAGAGAAAGACTTTTTTTATACTAGTCTATGACACAAACTTCTAGAGAGGCTGAAATAAAAGAATTAAATTCTAATTAAGCCTTAACCCCTAGAAATGGACCTAAATTAAATATAATTTAGGAGTTTACCATTCAAAAATCTAAAATAGCCAACACAAAAGTGGGAAATAAAACTTTTCAAAACTTGATATGTTGTAACCTCCAGAATCTAAAATTTGGACATAGGGTTAGGGTTGAGGTCAACTCTGACCTAGGTCAAGGTCAAGCTTATCCTTGACCTAGGTCAAAAATGAGGTTGACCTTGACCTAGAAGGTCTTTCTTGACCCAAAAGGTCAAAGATCTCCGATCTACATAAGAGGCTACTAGAAAAGAGGTGGAAATAGGGGAGAAAGAAGCAAAATAGGGAAAAAATCTAGATCAAGTCAAATACCCGCTGAAGGTGCTTGACATGACCCCAGACCACCTAGTTAAAGGGCTAAACCAGTCCTAAATGGAAGTGCTTCCATTTCCAATGATACATTTACCCCCACATTAGCAAGAGTATGGACTCAATGCAAACTCTTGGTAAAGGAGATCGTAATGAAAAGATAATCTTATTGAAATCAAAGGGACAAAGAAAATCTCAAGCCTCCAGGGACTCAAGTATTTATCAACTCCAAGATCATGAGAAGAGAGAGAGAGAGAGAGAGAGAGAGAGAGAGAGAGAGAGAGAGATTATCTCACCTAGTGAGAACATATGTCCCATTGTGAACCACACAAGGAAACAACCCAACTAGAAAGATGGAATTGAATTACCTAGTGAATGTGGCTACTTACTAGTCAACTCATCAAAGATTCACCCTTAGGAATATTCTATTCCATAAGAGTAAAACCAAAACTAAAAGAGATCTAGCCTTAAGGATACCTTCAACCTTAAGGGATAAAATGATCCTATAAAAATAAAAATCCATACTTTAAGGATTAGTTACTAATCCATAAAGGGAGAGAAGTACCTTGAAAAATATACATATATTGAAAGTATGTGTGTGTAATGAGTTAACAATGTATGCCCTCATATTAAAGTCATTGCTAATAGTTTCACAAGAGCAAAGGCTTGAATAGAAACATAAATAACTCCAGTGATTATGTTTCCACTATGAGATAACCCCCAATGAAGAAAAATCAAGGGAAATATAACATAAACAAACAAAGAAAACATAAGGGATCTACCTTCCATGCAGTCAGGATGATCATAAGATAATATATATGTGAAAAAAGTAGAACTAAAATCACAATGGAGGAAAGAACATAAAAGAGTTACAAAGAAGATTCTTTTTAGACCATGACATGGAGACCAAAAAGAATCAGTGCTACCAAGTCACAGATCCAAGGATATTTCACAAGGAAATTGTTATGAATAAAAGAAAATGTACAACATAATAGGAAACAACATATAGAAGAGAAATAGATACATATAGAGGAGTAGCACAATATGTTCGATTCTTTTATCACCTTGCACCAAAAAAGCAACAAGGATCATATAAAAGAATTTAACAAATATATAGTAAACACATTATGGGAGAATCAAAGTACTATAGAACAATGCACAAAAAGCTACAATGAGGGATCAACCAATCAAGAATGCCACCTACTCTCCCCATCTCATTCTATATCATTTAGGGAAGGGGGGTAACTCACAAGAGGGACTATATCCAACATAGTAAGGATCCTCTTAAGAATCATCATGTTTGATACTAGGTGTAATTATCAATTGTGATGAAAATATATTAGGTAAATTAATGTCAATGTCAATAGTTTCATATAGACCATTAAAATCATTAGGAGTATCTTCATCCAAATTAATCAAAATAGGATCTAATATACAAATAGAATCATCATAATCTTGCATCTTAACCTCCTTATTAGCATTAACTTTGTCTAACATATCATACATAGATTGATCAAAAGAAGGTAAAGAACTTTGAATAATGGAAGTACAAGCCTTAGCTTGAGTAGAATACTTCTTACGATGTTCATTGGAAAATTGATTACATTTTGTCTTGATTGAAATATGTTGAGAAATAGGAGGAAAAATTACAAGATCCTTCATAGATTCAATAGGAGGATTAATAAGATTCTTAGAAACTAACAAGAAACACTGGGAGCTTGATGAATAGAACCAGAAGCCATAGATAAAGGAGGTATGGTAGGGGTAGGAAAAATACCATGATTAAGGTCTAATGAAGGCATTCTTAACTTGAGAATATTGCAATGCTTATAGGCTTGATATGAGCAAAAAATATTATCAGGTCGAGAAGGACATGAATTGGGTATTGAAGGCAAAAAGAAGTCAAGTGTAAGACAATCCCTAGGCCTAGAAGGTTGATATAAACTATGGTTAATCATCTTCACTTCTTCATCATTAAAAAATTTAAGACACTTATGGATAGGAGAAGCAACAACATGCATGAAATTCGACCAAGGAAAACCAAGCTTAACTTGAAATTTATCAGAAGTAGGAACAAGAACAAAAGTATTGTTCACAATTTTACTATAAAGTTCAATTGAAAAATCAATAGAACCAAATGATGAATGTAGAAAACCATTACAAGTTTGAATCCACACATCATATGTATCATAAGAATCACATTGCAAGCTTTTCATAAAATATTTTCTTTAGTAATAACATTGACTAAGGATGTAGGATAAACTAGACAACCATGTGTAGATATCTTAGCAATCTTAGCATAAATGTAAAGGGGACCATCAGGAGCTTTAATAATCTCATAATCATCAAAGGTAATCAAGAGTTTTTGAGGTCTTTTATTCTTATATTGTTTTCAAGTTTTGGGTAGAGTTTTGAATTTAAGAAGAGGTTTTTGTGTATCTAGAGGTTGAATTTGAGGTTGAGGTGGAGATATAGATTATGGAAAATCAACATGCTCTACATGGTTGACAACATGATTAAGATCATCCATCTTTGAATCATAAATGATATCCATAGAAGATGGCTGAGCAATGAAATTAGCATCATGTGTAGGTAAAGGATTCATATAGATTTAAAGGTTTTGATTAGGAGGAGAGACAAACTTGTTCCCACTACCATCAAAATTATCCACAGATAATGCATTAGAATTAATCAAGTCTTGAACCTTATGTTTTAAATAATAACACTTCTCTGTATCATGGCCATTTTGATGATGGTATTCACAAAAGCTTTAGGATCAAAAGCTTTAGACACAATCATATTGGGTAAAAGAGGTCAAATAGGAGGTAAAATAATCATATTATTAGTTAACAACCTATTCATAATAGAATGTATAGATTCAGAGAGAGGGATACACATACAATTCAAATGAAAAGCAATGGATGGAGAAGTAGAATTATGAGATGAATCAACTTGATCAACAACTGTACTCACTTGTTTTTTTTCTTGACATAATTATTAGGATTTTCAAATTTCTTTGGACTAGGAGAGCTACTAGAAATAGGGATTACTAGTGGGGGAGGGGATGAATCAATAATCTATAAAATTTAGTCACCAACTGGATATCATTTCTTATTTTAAACCATACATAACTAAGTAATAAAGTAATGCTGAATAGTAATAGTAACTGTGCACAAAGATAACTCATAACTCCATATTTTGTTAACTAGGGAAACCCTGGCCAAGAGAAAACCCCAGTAGGGATTATACCCACTACATAATATATTGATATATAAGTTCCTTGTTAGAGGATGGACCCTATTAGGAGTCAATGAAAAAATTCAGTATAAGGAGTCCCTATTAGGAGACTTTGAATCCCTGTTAGGAGATTCCAACCCTGTTAGAAGTTTATGCCAACCCTGTTAGAAGTTGTAGTACAGAGAATGCAAGATGAGCCCATTGCCCAAATATGCACTTCTAACTATAAGAAGAGCTCACTTCCCAAAGAATTAATCAGACTTATGGAATATAAGTACTATATCTTCTTCCTTGATTGATCTCTAATCTTTAGCTCAATCTTGGATCACAAAATAGCTTATGCAAAACTTTGCATGTGTCACTTTCATAGTAAGTTTGCACATCACAATATTCGCACAACTTACAACCTTTGTCGCAAAATGTCCTTTGCATTAATAACATGCCTTTACACAAATTGCTAATAGGTTAGCTAATACCACAATCCACTTTTCCAACTTAGAGTAAACATCTAGGATGCCATTCCTAATTGGATAAGTAATTACTTTGTAAACAAAATAATTCTTTCCTTTAATTCTACTATTTTGTTTCACTTCAAACTTGAGTATCTCTATTTCATATAGTCTGTACAAACTTTTGAGGTTATACACATCATCATTGACATGTATACTATCCCCATCTAACTTCTCTAGTCATAATATGATGTTAGCAACACATTATAAACAAAACAATATACTGTTGTATACCAAATTCCATACTTAGATAATTTTCTGATTACCAAAAGCTAAGTCCCTTTATTTTTGAGGTTTCCTATAAGCATGTACATCACGTGTTTCCATAAATGACAAAAATTACATCTCTATTAACCAATTGTCAACAACTCCCCCTTTGCCATTGATGGCAAAAAAAAAGGGAAAATTAGCTAAGTAACAAAAATTACATAAATAGTATAATAACATTGCATCTATTACATTTTTCCATCTTTACATATGCTCCCCCTTTCAATACACTTTACAATATTTATCTCTCCTTAAATGTACTTCTACCCTTAACAATTTTCTTGTGTACTTCTCCCCCTTTGACATGAATAACAAAGGTCAAAATGTCAAAAATTGTCCAAAACTGTCAAAAGTTTTGTCCTACCTTAAGCTGAGAGGATCTTCATGCAATCATCAAAGTTTTCCTTAAGATTATCTATGCCCTTAGTCCATGTCTCCTTGGTGGATTTAGTTGAGGTGATAATTGCACATAATGTTAGCTTGTGGTGACTGATCAGGAAAGTACTATACATACTTCATAAATTCTTTAGGGCAGATTTTTTTTTGGGCCCTATTTTATCAAGATTTTGGGCCGACATGTAATTATTAATTATAACCCTAAAGTGGTTTAATACTTGTATAAAATGGCTTAGGGTTAGGGATTGTTTCATAAGGTGATGCAAAAATTGGTTCTTGTGTTGGTACTGAGTTGTAAGGGATTATAGATTGTAATCATTGGATCATAATAATATTAGACTTGTTGTTTAGTGGACATAGCCTAGGGATTGGGTGAACCATGTTAAATCTTGGTGTCTTATGTTCTTTTTCAAGTGATCTATTAGTTTTTAACATTGGTTATATTTGCATGTAATTGTTATTTCTGTTTGTGGTTTAATCCTAACACATAAATCATATGATGCAATCTCAATTGCATTAAGATCTGAATACAAAAAGTTAGAATATGTGTCCTTGGCCTTGACACATTCCTCCAATTATTTCTCAACAAAAGATACTTTCATAGGAATAGGCTCTCTAAAATTCGATATCCTCTTCAAAATTTGTTCCTTTTGAAGTTTTAGTTTCTTAATGTCATTTTGAATACTGGCCACTTGTCCTTCAAAATCATCAATCATATAGGATGAATATTAGATCTGGCTAGATAGAGCCTCTAGCTTACTCATCTTTCCTTCTATCTGAATGTCAATGTCCTTAGTTAGTTTGTATGATAATGTATAGTTAAAGTACAATGAAAGTAGAGTAGATGAACTAGAAGGTTTAGTGTCATCCTCCATTTGCTTCCTAGCTACTTCTTTTATTCTTCTCTCTTCTTCTTCTTCTTCTTTCTCTTCCAATCTCTTCTTCTTGTCTTCCTCTATTTTCTTTCTTATTTCTTCATCTAATATTCATTTTTTTTTCCCTCTTCCTTTCTTTTTTTCTCAGCCTCAAACAATTTCTACTTGGCCTCTTCTATTTTCTTCTTTTCTTCTTGAAAGTAACCTCTTTTCTTCTTCAATTTGTCTTAGTTTATCTTCAATATCCTTGGTATTAGATTCATTCAGTTTGGAACCTTCAAATACAGTAGTATCATCAACGTTAATGGTAACATTGGTCTGATCTATTTGCATAGTGTCATCGCTCACTAACACTCCTAAGGTTCTAGGTGCAAGAGGAGATGTTAGCTTAGATTTTATCAACATCTAACTTCTTTTTTTTGTAGTCTCACTGCTTAATTTGTCTTTCTCACCTACCATAAATAGAAATGGTCTTACTTTATTTCTCAAGTAAGGTGCAAGATTAATCAATAATCTTTTAATCTCTTCTTTGTCATCAGTCTTGCAAATAGTTCCTAGCATAGACTTCTAAAGTTCTAGATCTTACTCTCTTATTGGAGCCTTCCTCTAAATAAGTCTATCATAGACTTTCTAATTTACTAAGCCCTCAATATTGTTCAATTTTGAATTATTTTATATAATGTATCTCATAGTAGATATATCAATCTAATATTTTTCAAAATTGTTATACAAATCATAAAATTTGTTCATCTGAACAAAGTTACCTTCAATAGAAATAGCTAAGTTAATCTTTTCTATCTTTGGCTTCTAGGGCTATCGAGCTTTTCCTATTGATTTCTTTAATGTTTCCACCTTCTCTACTTTCTTAACTTCTTGTTCTTCTTCCTCTTCATCACTGGACTAAACAATTGTCAACAATGTCTTTTGCTTTTTGCCTAGTCTAGTAGCTTGTTGCTTTACCCTTTTTGTCTTAGTGGTCACAACTTCCACCAATCTCTCAAGTTTTCTCTTTGGCTTTCTAGGCTGCACATCTGACACTACTACATACGAAATGCTTTTCTCTAAAGATGTCTTTGCAAAAGATACTAACAAAGGTTGTATATTCAATATGCTTTGTTTCATAGTTTTCCTGACTGCCTCTGACTCACTTTCAGTCATACAAACCTCTGATAAGGCTTTCTTCATAATGGACTCTATCTTCTTATGTGATGCCTTCTCTAAGGTTGCTTGATGAGCTAACTAGGTAATCTCATCATAAGTTCCAAGGTTGTATTCTACTTTATCCTTCTCTAATTTCAACAATAAATCAATATAACTAACTACTATATCATCATTCAATTCATAACCCAAGGGATCAAGAAATGTTTCCCAAGTTTCTACTACTTCTATATAAGTATAATCTATATCAACCATAATACAAATGTCTTCTTTAAATATATCTACAATTTTAGGTGCAACTCTGAATCTCTATCTCATTTAATTCTGAAATGTCTTCATTATCAGGTTTTCACTGTCTAATATCTTATCTATTGGATGCCTTTTGAATAATTCTATGATATTCTCCATTGTACATCTATCATTTCTCATTATCTTGGTGACTAGTAAATATGGAAATATTTTAAGCACATGAAATAATATGTGATTGATCAATGACTGAAATCTACACACACCATTCTTAGTCCTCTTGATCTTCTGTAGGTTCTCTAAAAGTTACATTCTCAAAATTTCACTAAGATTTACTTGTTCCTTCTCTACACATATCTTATATGCTGCATAGATGAATCTGGCTAATAGTTCATTAGTCTTTGATCTTGCACACACAAAATAGGCAATGATTCTACTTAGGAATCTTATATTTTCTTGCTTAATGGTGCTGATCACCATGGCATTTCCATTATACATTGCTTTAATATAGCTCTCAACTTTCTTCTTGACCAATTTCTTGCCTATAGGTACACTTCCTTTTTTACTAAGACTAATTACCTCGTGAATAAGGTGGGCATAAATATCAATTACATTATCTTGCATCCATAGTTTCCCATCATGTATCCTACTTAATATGATCTGTGTCCACTCATCTATGTCCAATTTATGATAGAAATGATATTTGAATAGTTCTAGTTCCCTTAAATGTTAAAAACCATACTTCATAGTCATGTCATGATTAAAAATTAATTCATATCCTTGTTCATGTATTCACTACCAATAGACTCAAATTTACTGTTAAGAGAACACTGAGTTAGGGTTTCCTTTGGTAGGTTTTATGGAACCAATCTTCAATTTAGGTCTATCCTTGTTCTCAACAATATGCAGTACTAACATATCCATGATCACTATCAAATAAGAACTTTTATTGAACAAATTTGAGGAAAAATGATAAAATACCTCTTTCTAAAAATAGGGTTATCTTCAAAATCACTCTGACAAGTCACTTTTGAGTGCTCTCTACTTCCAATGAATTCACAATGAAGTGAAAATAATTTTTGTACTCCATTTATTCCATCAACTTGAGCTTTCATTAATTTCATACTTTGCAAACATAAAAAAAACTATCAATTTCATTATGTAATCAAAAAACTACTCAAGATCATTTATTCGATCTTTAGATGCCACCCAAGGTTTTACATAGCTATTTTCCATCATGAAAAAGCTCTACTAAACTTCTCTTCACAAAATGCTTTGCAAAAACATACTTTTCATCTTATCCTACATAATTAACCCTTTTTTTAATACTAGTAATTCTAAATTCCTTCATAACTTGTTTAGATAAGCTCTAAATTACAAGCAAGCTTAGGTACCATCTAAACTTAATTGGATACACCTTTTATCAAACTTCACTACTTCTAATTTGGTTTTTGGATGAAGTTATCAAATTTAGATGCTATGAACAAGCTTAATTCAACTTAGTTGAATCAAAATCAACAACTAACTTTGATCTTCCTATCTCATCATCATCTATTTTTTCTTTTGAGATATCTACTCCTTTTACAAATGCCTCATTAAGTTCTTCTCAAAGTTCACTAAAAATGTTTCTTTGTTCCTCATTGTCTCTATTAGTTCCATAGTTCCTTTCATGGTTCCTTCCATCATTTCTAACGTTCTTTCCATCATTCCATCTATTCCCAAAGTTTCTTCCATTGTTCCTTCTATCTGTAAAGTTTCTATCCATTCTACAATACTTTGTTGTATGTCTAAAGTTGTTGCACAACTGACATATTGGTGCTCTACTTCTAGGATTCTATTCATCATTAGGTGCATGACAATTTTGAGTAATGTGTCTAAAGTTGTTACACTTAGAACACATAATTTGTCTTGTGTCTTCATAAGGTCTTCCTTCTCTTGATGTACTTTCATTAGATCTTCTTCTATATGTAAGGTTAGTATTTCTAGACATTCTACTAATCCTTCTATCATTATTGTAAGAATTTGCCTAAGGGCAAAATTCACCCAGGAACTAAGAACTCAAACACAAGCACAACTATAGACCAAAAATGGATATGATCAATTAATCATAGTATGTCCAAATACATTGCTCTGTTCAAAATGTGATGTTCAACACACTAGGAGTGCCTGTATATAAAGGCCTCTTAGGAAGCACCTAGAATGTCTCTAGAAACAACCAAAAGATAAGACAACTAAGCACCTTATCCAACATTCTAGATGAATGGATAAGAATGACAAAGTGTCATGTGTAGAAGATTCCTATGTTGTAGACAACATGTGCTTAAAAGAGGTGCGAACCCTTGTGATGTCATCAAGACAACTCACAAGAGTGCACAAACTCCTAAGTGTCTCACAAATAAAAATAATAAAATAATGCAAAATAATTAAATGATGCATTAACCTAAGTAAACTTAAGTAAGTGTAATAAGTGAATACTTATTTACACCAACACCCCCCCTTAAGTGCAACTTAGGGGAAGGCCCTTAAGCTTACGAAACTAGGATGAAGATGCATAATGGGTCTCGACTGCTAGGCCATGTTAGGTACCCATGTACATAATGAAGGTACAAATCTCCCATAAAGTTGGGAAAGAGGGAAAACCTCATGGGAAAAACCCTCCCCCAAAAAGAGAGATAAAGGAGGATGCATGGATGGATGGAGTAATCAAGACCCCCCCATTACAACATACATCTAGTATATACAAAAAAGAAATGTGAGAAGGACAAAACTCCATAAGAGGAAAAAGTCCCCCAAAAAAGGAGAAGGAGGAGACAAGGTAGTGCCCCCCCCCCCACCTTAAAAGTAATGTGCCGATCAGTGAAGAATGCTCCTATGTAGAAGCTAATCCATGACTTTTGTATGATGTTCCTCCCCTTTGGGAGAAAAAAAGGCAAGGGTACCTATGAGATGCATCCCCTATATGGAGAAGGAATCTCTATGATGACTAGTATCTCTAAAACCTATTCAAAAATACCTGTGTCAATATTGATGATGGCTTCCTCCAAAAATGCTAAAGAGAAGAGCATATCAAACAAGGAAGGAGGCATAACCTATCTCAAGAAACCAACAGTCTTCTCAACTGATGAAAAGACCTCCTGTAGATGTTGTAAAGAAGAATCCACAATCACGCCAATATAGAAGGATTGATCATGTAGAGGATGTGCAATAACTGTAGAAGAATCATCCTCAGCTAAGAGACGTAATAAATCATCATGAAAGTCTCCCATATCTACTGTGTGTGACTCCAAGAATAGAACAGAAATATCTAGCAAGCAATCATCACCTGGAAGACCATGAGTGCCCTGTAGTGCTGAAGTACATGAATCTGTCACTGCGGAAAAGGATGGAATATTCACCTCAAAAAGAAGATGAATGTCATCAATAATATCTCCCATATCTTCAATGTGAGACTCCACAAACAACTGTGCAATGTCTGAAAGGGAGTCTTCATATGAAGGTAGAGTAGGAAGACATAAATTATCCTACTGCATTGATTCCAAAGCATCTGTGGCTGAAATAGGATTATTAGGAGCAACAAGAGCTAGAGGTATGATCTCATCTAGAGAGGAGTCAGCTACAACTAGAGAAAGAAGATCTTCTGGGAATGGAGGAATAGTTGGATCTCCATAATGCTCCCAAAGATACATCTAAAAAACATATGGATTATACCACTTAATTTTGATCAGCTTTTTTAGAACTTTATATTCCATATGTAAATAGAGAGTATGCCAAATGATGTCACGCTGATCAAAAGTAAACTCAAGATCTGGTGCATAGGGCAGTACATTGTGCTGATGGAGATATCTGATAGCAAGTTGACTCCATTCATGATAGTTGTGTGGGGTCAATTCAATCAAATCTTCCTCTTCCATGACGGACCAATCAAAGAAACCTCCAAAAAAAAACAAAGAACACCCCCTAAAAAAGATGTTGTTGGCACTTGAAAGCCACTTGCCAATTTAGGGCTTATTTTTGAAAGTAGTATTTCTATCTACAAAACCTATAATGTGATTGTAGATCTGTAAAGTAGACAAAAAAAATGCACTTTCAAAAAAAAATGGAACCTGATTTGGAGTCCGAATAAGCCCGTACCAAACATTTTAAGTGGAAAAATTCGAGATTTTGGAGTTGCAGAAAAATTCAGAAACAAAGATCTCAAACCACCTACACCAATGTGTAGATCATGAAATCCTACACCAAAACAAAAAAAATTGCTTGCAAAAAGGAGTCTGCATGAGGAAGATATCGCTGTTTGAAAATCATTACTGCTGTTATTTTTTCTAAATCGCTGTCACGCCTCCAAAAAACAAATGGCTCTAGATTTTGCCTTAGATGTTCGATTTGGATGAAACAAAATCTAACCTGGGTGTTTTTGAACCTTCTGAATGTGATGCAAATATCAGATTTGCACCAACAAGCTTCAATCTTCACCTGCAAAAAATCTCTCCTATGGCCCTAAGGCCAAAAAAATTTTGAAAATAATGCAAATCCGAAAAAAATAATAGAGATGCAGATGAAAAAAAATGTAGATCTGAGAATTAAATGTACAAATCTAAAATGATCATACCAATTTTGCAAATCATTCCTTTGAGTGCCAGTTTGCAAAAAATTTTGGCTCACAATCAACTTTGGCCTAAGGAAGGTAGCTTTGTAGCCAATTTTCACCAATTTAGTGTTCTAGATGCAATGGTGAGGTCAGATCTAGTATTGGACACTCCCAATTTCTATGATACTCCAGATTTAGGTTGAGGTGATGAAGCAAGATGATCTCGAACAGCTATGTGATGAGAAAATCGCTATGCTCTAATACCATGTAAGAATTTGCTTAAGGGAAAAATTCACCCAGGAACTAAGAACTCAAACACAAGCACAACTGTAGACCAAAAATGAATATGATCAATTAATCAGAGTATGTCCGAATACATTTCTCTATTCAGAATGTGATGTTCAACACACTAGGAGTGCCTGTATATAAAGGTCTCTCAGGAAGCACCTAGAATGTCTCTAGAAACAACTAGAAGATAAGAAAACTAAGCACCTTATCCAACATTCTAGATGAATGGATAAGAATGACAAAGTGTCATGTGTAGAAGATTCTTGTGTTGTAGACAACATGTGCTTAAAAGAGGTGCAGACCCTTGTGATGTCATCAAGACAACTCACAAGAGTGCACAAACTCCTAAGTGTCTCACAATTAAAAATAATAAAATAATGCAAAATAATTAAATGATGCATTAACCTAAGTAAACTTAAGTAAGTGTAATAAGTGAATACTTATTTACACCAACAATTATCATACTTAGGTTTCTTACAATCAATTTCTTTATGACCCATGCCATGACAATTATGATAAGAAAAATCCTTAACATGATTAAATGACTTATTATTACAATCTCTTTTCATATGTCCTATTTCATTACATAAAAAACACTTACCTCTAAATTCATACCTAGTTTCCTTAGGAGATTCCACCTACTTTGGTTCATCCAAAATTTCAACTTCCTTATTTTGTTCAACTTCTTTATATTTATCAGAAGATTGATTGGATTCAATCTTATCATCATATTTATCTTTTTTTTTTCGAATCGGATCTAATCTCAGGTTTCTTTGTAGACATATTAAATAGATAACCAAGACCTATCTTATCAGAAGTAGGTCTTTGCATTGACATTGAATCATCAAGTTTTTCTCTGCTAGAATAAAGCTTCTCAAGCTACTACTTGCATTGAGTTAATTCACCTTTCACAATAGTATTATACTTATGAAGTTCCTCATGATCTTCTTTCAATGTTTCAAACTCAGACGTCTTCTTTGCCAGACTTGCTCTCAAATCTGCATTTTTGGTTTTCAAATCAAACTCAACTTTTCTAGGATCATTTCTTAAAGTCAACTTTAGATTTGTAATTTTTAATTCATGCTTCACTATCTTGTATTCTATCTTTAGCTTTGAATAATCATCATCATTAGTTCTAGATTTAGTAGATTCAGGCTTGGATTTGAGATGTTCAATCTTTTTCTTCAATTGTCCAATGTACACTTTGGATATTATTTCTTACTTTAAACCAACTGGATATTATTTCAGTAATCTACAAAAAAAAGTCACCAACTGGATATTATTTCTTACTTTAAACCATATATAACTAAGTAATAAAGTAATATTGAATAGTAATAGTAACCATGCACAAAGATAACTCATAACACCATATTTTGTTAACTAGGGAAGCCCTGGCCAAGGGAAAACCCCAATGGGGATGATACCCACTAGATAATATATTGATATGTAAGTTCCTTGTTAGAGGATAAATCTTGTTAGGATTCAATAAACAAATTTAGTATAAGAAGTCCTTGTTAGGAGACTTTGAATCCATATTAGGAGATTCCAACCCTGTTAGGAGTTGTAGTACAGAGAATTCAAGATGAGCCCACTACCCAAAAATGCACTTATAATTACAAGAAGAGCTCACTACCCAAACAAGTAATCAAACTTATGGAAATACAAGTACTATATCTTCTTCCTTGATTGATCTTTGATCTTCAACTTGATCTTGGATCACAAAATAGCTTATACAAAACTTCACATGTATCTCTTTCATAGTAAGTTCGTACATCACAATATTCACACAACTTACATCCTTCATTGCAAAATGTCCTTTACATAAATACCATGCCTTTAAAAAAATTGTTGCTAGGTTGGTTAAGACCAAAATCAATTTTTCCAACTTAGAGTAAACATCTAGGATTTTGGCCCTAATTGGATAAGTAATTATTTTGTAAACAAAATAATTCTTTCCTTTTATTCCACTATTTTGTTTCACTTCAAACTTGAGTATCTCTATTTCGTACAGTCCATATTGACTTCCAAAGTTATACACATGATAGCCAACATGTATACTATCTCCATCTAACTTCACTAGTCATAATATCACATTAGAAACAAGTTATAAACAAAACAATATATTGTTGTAAACCAAATTTTGTAATTAGATAATTTTTTGATTAGCAAAAGCTAAGTCTCTTTATTTCTAAGGTTCCCTATAAGCATGTACATCATGTGTTTCCATAAATGAAAACAATTACATATCTCTATTAGCCAATTGTTAATACGAACAACATCACTTTTATCAAGTAGAACATGAGCCATTGGAGTGTTGCTCTCAAATTGACTCACTTGTAATTGATAATGATGAAGCATTGGACAAAGTTGTTGAAAAGAGCTAAATTTAGTAAGAAGAATCTTATCTCTAATATCCTTTAGCAAATTAAAAATAAACATATGTTGAATATCAATATCAAGAACATGATAAGAAATCTGAGCATGTAAATGCTTAAATCTACCAATGAATTTAGTCAAATTTTTCATAGTTTTTTCTTTACAATGCTTTAAATTAGTTAAAGACACTTAAGGACCAATTTTATTTTGAAATCATTGAATAGAGGCATTAGCAACTTTTGAAAAAGATTCAATAGAATAAGGATGCAAGGAAAAAAACCATTGCAAGGTCATATCATGAAAAGTTTGAGAAAACAACTTGGCTAAAATACCATGGTCATGAGTGTAGTGACTACAAAGGATTTGAAATGTCTTAACATGAGTAACATGATCTCCTTTTCCTTTGTAATTCTCAAGATGAGGCATATCAACTTGCTGAGGAATAGGAATATGAATGATGTCTAAAGATAGAGGACTTCCCATGTCACATGTAGAAATGCTAAACATGTTTTGAGTTAAAGAAGAAAGTTGTTGTTGTAAAGATGACACAATTTGAGCCAAATTGATTGTTGAATCATTAGAAGAATTAATAGGAATAACAACATTAGAAACAATAGGTAAAGTGTAAGAAATGACAAGAATGGAAGATACAACTTGAGGAACACTTGGAACCAAAGTCAAAAGAGGATTAGAATAAGTAAAAGGAACATTATGGTAAGAAGGTTGTGCTGAAATGAGGGATAAAAGAGGAAGACTCATAGAAAGAGAAGTAACTATTGTAGTCACCAAAGGAGGGGTATAAGTAGGAAGACTAGGTAAAGGAACTAAAGAAAGTTCAACACTAGCAACCAAAGGAATGAATTACAAATCTAAAGCTTCTTGAAAAAAAGGTTTAACACTTGAATGCATGAGGTGAGTGATACCATGTAGAAGATTAACACCTTGATCATTATCACAAAGGATTTTCTAAAGAGCCTCTATAGCTTGAATATAATCTTGATTATGGTTTTCTTGAATAAGCCAATTACCCATTTTATGAAAGTTCAGTTGAAAGTTTTTGGACTTGTTTAAGAGGAACTCTTAAGGAAGCGTCCTCATCATGAGATGAGTGAGAAGAGTTATTCTCAATAATAGGGTTGGAATCATGAATAATCAAATTGTCATCTGATATCCTAAGGAAAGGAGAGGAAGACTCAAGTTCAAAGGCACCCATAAGTCTATGACTTCTTCTAACTAGAATATTATAAATAGAAATAAAGGTAGTAAAGATCATATACTAATGCAATGTGAATAAACTAAACTAAGAAAACACAAAGCATGAAATGAATGTTTTTGTAATTTTACTTTATATGAGATGCAAACAGATAAAAGAAATCTAATACATGCAAGATCTAACACCATAAAAGAAAGAGTTGTCTATCGTTGGTTAACAAAAATTTGTGACCACGAGTACTCACCAAAATGTATGATGAACAAGTGTGTATCAAAATATAGAGGGATGAAAGAAATATAAGATCTACCTCTAAATTCAAATTCCCAAAGGAGAGATCCAAATTGATCAACCAAAAAGGTTAATTGAACAAAAGAATCAATGTATGGAGAATATGAATAAAGGAGAAAACCTTATATTTTGTTATAGAAAATATGTATTGAAATATTGATTGGACTGAAAAGAAATACTAACCTTGAATTAGGGTAAATATGGAAAATGTTGTTTTTTGATGTTTATGTACAGTGTCTGGAAATCATGCAACTGGATCTAGACAAGAAATGCAAAAACAAAGAAAATCTAGTAACCTTTTGTCTTTCTGACAAATGTCAACCTTGACCCAAAGTTGGGGAAAGATCTTACCCCTTTATTTCTGACCTTGGCCTATACTGCTTTGACTTAAATTCTTTTCCCAAAAGTTTGTTGAAAAGGGTACTCAAATTTGCACCAATATTCATTGTCCCACACTTGTTGTTGCAAGAAAAAAGGGTTTTTTTTGGATGAGGGGTTTTCTTTGGTCAAACCCTAGGTTGGAATCAACCTTGAAATTGAAATTGCAATATAGGTAAACATAGTAAATGGAACTATTCACCTTGCTTATGTTATAGTCCTTGTGGAGGATTTGAATCCTCAAATCCACAAGTATGGATGCTCCAAATGAAAGTAGAATTGAATGTAGGATGTCTCAAATCAATTGGATTAGATTTTCAACACAAATCTTGAATGGATCTTGGAATAAAAACAAACTTGAATGAATGTTGATGTTGAAATATTTGACAAGAGGGCTCGAAAGAGATTGAATCCTTCGATAGCTGTCAATGGATCTCCTTGATGAACTAAATGCTTGAATTCTTGGATGCTTGATCATGAAAGTGTATTGTAGAAAAAATGGATCATAGAAAAACTTCCTCCTCCTCATGAAAAATAGATCTCAAAATGAGAGAGAAAGGCTTCTTTGTATACTAGTATAGGACACAAACTTCTAGAGAGGCTGACATAGGAGAATTAAATTCCTTTTAAGCTTTAACCCTTAGAAATGGACCTAAATTAAATACAATTTAAGATTTTACCATTCCAAAATATGAAACAATTAACCTGAAAGCAGGAAATAAAACTTTCTGAAACCCAATATCTTGAAACATTTGGAATCTAAAATTTGGACCTAGGGTCAAGGGCAAGGTTGAGTTTGACCAAGGTTAGGGTTGAGGTCATCCTTGACCAGGGTTAAGGTCAAGGTCAACCTTGACCCAAAAGGTCATCCTTGACTCGAAAGGTCAAAGATCTCAGATCTTTAGAAAAGGTTGCTAGAAAAGAGCTGGAAATAGGGGAGAGCAAAGCACTACATGGGAAAAAGACAGATATGGACAAATATCCGCTCAAGGTGCTTGACATAACCCCAAACCACTTGCTTAGAGGGATGAACCAGTCCCAAATGGAAGTGCTTCTATTTTCCAATGATACATTTAGTCCCCATGTTAGCAAGAGTATGGACTTGATGCAAACTCTTGGTAAAGGATATTGTAATGAAAAGATAATATTATTGAAATCAAAGGGACAAAGAAAATCTCAAGCCCCTAGGGACTCAAGTCTTTATCAACTCCATGATCACAATTAGAGAGACATCTCTAGAAGAGAGAGAGAGAGAGAGAGAGAGAGAGAGAGAGAGAGAGAGAGAGAGAGAGATTATCTCACCTAATGAGAACTTATGCCCCATTATGAAAAACACAAGGAAACAACACAACTAGAAAGATGGAATTGAACCACCTAGTGAATGTGGCTACTCACCAGTCAACCCATCAAAGATTCACCCTTAGGCACATTCTATTCCATAAGAGTAAAACCAAAAGTAAAAGAGATCCAACCTTAAGGACACCTTCGACTTTAAGGGATGAAAGAATTTTGAAACTAGAGGGATTAAGAGATCCTATAAAAATAAAAATCCATGCTTTAAGGATTAGTTACTAATCCTTAAAGGGAGATAAGTACCTTTAAAATTTATATAAATTAAAAGTGCATGTGTGTAATAAGTGAGCAAAGCATATGCCCCCAATGTTAAAGTCTTTGCTAACACTTTAACAGGAGAAATGGCTTGAACAGGAACATAAACAACTCCACTAATTATATTTCCACTATGAGATGCCCCCAAATAAAGACAAATCAAGGGAGATACTACATAGACATACAGAAAATACATAAGGGATCTACCTTCCATGGGGTTAGTATGATCATTAGATAATTATTCCAAGTGAATTGACATCATTCACCAAAGAAAGTAGAACCACAATCACAATGGAGGAAAGAACATAGAACCATTACAAAGAAGAATCTTTTCACACCATGACATGGAGACCAAAAAGAATCAGTGCTACCAAGTCATAGATCCAAGTAGATTTTAGAAGGAAACTATTACGAACAAAAGCACAAGTACAACATAAATAGAAACAACATATAGAAGAAAAATAGATACATATAGAGGAGTAGAAGAAAATTTTCAATTCATTTATCACCTTGCACCAAAAAAGCAACATAGATCATATAAAAGAATCTAACAAACATTTAGCAAACACATTACGAGAGAAGCATAGTAAGACAGACAAAAACACAAAAGGATACCATGAAGGACTAACCAAACATGCATGCCACGTACTCTCCCCATCTCATTCTATATCATTTAGGGAAGGTAGGTAATTCACAAGAGGGACCATATAAAAAATAGTAGGGATGATAGCCAGTTCCAAACAAGGATCCTCTTGAGAATCATCATGTTTGATACTAGGTGTAATTATCAATTGTGATGAAAGCATATTAGGTAAATCAATGTCAATGTAAATAGTCTCATATTCATCATTAACATCATCAGTAGTATCTTCTTCATCCAAATTAACCAAAATAGGATCTAAAATACAAATAGAATCATCATAATCTTCCATCTTAACCTCCTTATTATCATTGACTTTGTCTAGCATATCATGCATAGATTGATCAAAAGAAGGTAAAGAACTTTGAATAATAGAAGTACGGGCCTTAGCTTGAGAAAAATGATTCTTACAGTGTTAATTAGTAGATCAATTACATTTTATATTGTTTGAAATATATTGAGAATTAGGAAGAACAATTATCAGATCCTTCACAAATTCTATAGGAGGATTAATAGGATTCTTAGGAGACTAACAAGAAACACTAGGAGCTTGATGAATAGAACCAGAACCCATAGATAAATGAGGTATGGAAGGTGTAGAAAAAAGACCATGATTAAGATTTATTAGAGACATGCTTAACTTGAGAATCTTGTGATGCTTATAGACTTGATATGAGAGAAAAAGATTATCATGTTGACAAGGGCATGAATTAGGCATTGAAGTAAAAAAGAAGTCAAGTGTAACACAATCCCTAGGCCTAGAACATTGATATAAACTATGGTTAATCATCTTCATTTCTTCATCAAGAATAAATTTAAGACACTTATGGATAGGAGAAGCAACAACATGCATGACATTCAACAAATAAAAAAAAAGCTTAACTTGAAATTGATTCACAAAGTTTAACCAACAAATCAATAGAGCCAAATGATGGATATAGAAAACCATTACAAGTTTGAATCCACGCATTAGATGTATCATAAGAATCACATTGGAAGCTTTTCATAAAAATATTTTCTTCAGTAATAACATTGACTATGGATGTAGGATCAACTAGACAACCATGTGTAGATATCTTAGCAATCTTAGCATAAATGTAAAGGGGACCATCAAGAGCTTTAATAATCTAAAAATTATCAAAGGTAATCAAGAGTTCCCAAGGTCTTATATTCTTATATTGATTTTGAGTTTTCAATTGACTTTTGAATTTAACTTAAGGTTTCTATGTATCTAGAGGTTGAATTTGAGATTGAGTTTGAGGTTGAGGTGGAGATATAGATTGTGACAAATTAACATGATCCACATGGTTGACATTATGGTTAAGATCATCCATCTTTGAATCATAAACAATATCCATAGAAGATGGTTGAGCAATGACATTAGTACCATGTGTAGGTGAAGGATTCATATAGATTTGAAGGTTTTGATTAGGAAAATAGGTAGACTTGTTCCCACTACCATCAAAATTATCCACTAATAAGGCATTGGAATCAATCCATTCTTGAACCTTATGTTTTAAAGAATAACACTTCTCTATTTCATGTCCATTTTGGTGGTGGTATTGACAAAAAGCTTTAGGATTAGGAGATTTAGACATAATCATAGCTAGTAAAAGAGGTCAAATAGGAGGCAAAGTAATCATATTAGCAGTTAATGACCTATTCATAATAGAATGTAAAGATTCAAAGAGAGATGTAAACATACAATTCAGATAAAAAGAAGTAGATGAAGAAGTAGCATTGTGAGATGCAATAACAACTTGATCAACAACTATATATATATATTTTTTTATCTTGACATAATTGTAAGGCTTTTGAAGTTTGTTTGGATTAGGAGTAGCATCACTTTTATCAACTGGAACAATATCCATTGGAGTGTTTATCTAAAATAGACTCACTTGTAATTGATAATGATGAGCACTGCACAAAGTTGTTGAAAAGAAATAAATTCAGTAAGAAGAATCTTATCTCTAATATCCTTTTGCAAATTTGAAATAAACATATGTTGAATATCAATATCAAGAATAGGATAAGAAATTTGAGCATGTAAATTCTTAGATCTACAAATGAGATCAGTAAAATTTTCCTTATTGTTTTGTTTACAATGCATCAAATTGGTTAAAGACACTTGCAAACTAATGTTATTTTGAAATTGTTGAATAAAGGCATTGGAAACTTTTGGAAAAGAGTTAGTAGAATAAGGAGACAAGAAAAATAACCATTACAATGCCTTATCATGAAAATTTTGAGCAAACAACTTGGATAAAATCCTATGGTCATGAGCGTAGTTACTACAAAGGATTTGAAACATTTTAGCATGAGTAACAGGGTTCCCTTTTTTGATGTAATTCTCAAGATGAGGCATATCAACTTGCTAAGGAATAGGAGTATGAATTATATCTAAGGATAGAGGACTTCCCATGTCAAATTTAGGAATTATAAAATTTTTTTTGAGTTAAAGAAGCAAGTTTCTGTAAAGATGACACAGTTTGAGAAAAACTGATAATTGTTGAATCATTAGAAGAAATAGTAGGCACAACAATGTTAGAAACAGTAGGTAAAGTGTAAGAAATGATAAGAATGAAAGACACAATTGGAGGAACACTTGGAACCACAATTGGAAGAAGATTGGAATAAGTAAAAGAAACATTATGGTAAGAAGGTTGTGATGAAGGGAGGGATATAAGATGAACACTCATGGAAAGAGAGGGAACTATTGTAGTCACCAAAGGAGGGGTATAAGTAGAAAGAATAGGTAAAGAAACTAAAGGAGGTTCAACACTAGCAACCAAAGGAATGAATCCTAAATCTTGAGCTTCTTGAACTAAGTGTTTAACATTTGAATGCATGAGGTGAGTGATACTACGTAGAATATTAACACCTTGATCATTAGCATGAAGGACATTCGTAAGAGCCTCTATAGCTTGAATAGAATCTTGATTATGGTTTTCCTGAATAAGTCAATTACCCATTTTATCAAGTTCAATTGAAATTTTTTGGACTTGTTCAGGAGGAACTCTTAAAGAATTGTGCTCATCATGAGATGAGTGAGAAGAGTTTTTCTCCATAACAGTGTTGGAATCATGAATAATCAAATTTTCATCCAGTATCCTAAGGAAAGGAGAGGAAGACTTGGGTTCAAAGGCATCCATAAATCTATGACTTGTTCTAACCAAAATATTATAAATAGAACTAAAGGTAATAAAGCTCATATACTAATGTAATGCAAATAAACTAAACTAAGAAAACACAAAGCGTGAAGAAATACATATTTTTGTATTTTTAACTTTATATGAGATGAAACACATAAAAGAAATCTAATACATGCAAGATCTATGACCATAAAAGAAAGAGTTGTCTATCGTGGGTTCACCAAAATGTATGATCCATAATAAGTGCTCACCAAAATGTATGATGAACAAAAAGTGTGTATCAAAATGTAGAGGGATGAAAGAAATATAAGATCTACCTCTAAATCCAAGTTCCCAAAGGAGAGATCCAAATTGATCAACCAAAAAGGTTAATTGCATAAAAGAATCAATTTATGGAGGAGATGAATAAAGGAGAAAACATTATGTTTTGTTATAGAAATTTGTATTGAAATCTTGATTGAATTGAAAACAAATATTAACCTTAAAGTAGGGTAAATCTAGAAAAATAAATAAATTTTGATGTCTATGTACAGTTTTAGGAAATCCTTCAAACAGATCTAGAGTACAAATGCAAAAATATAGAAAACCTAGAAACCTTTTGTCTATTTGAAGAAGGTCAACCTTGACGCAAAGCTGGGGTATGATCTTACCAGTTTATTTTTGACCTTGACCTACATTACTTCGACAAAAATTCTATTCGTAGATCCTAAAAGTTTGTCAAAAAGGGCACTCAAATTTGCACTGATATTCATTTATCCATACTTTCCCTTGCAAGAGAAAGGGTTTTGTTTTTTGGATGAGGGGTTTTCCTTGGTCAAACCCTTGTTTAGAATTAACCTTGAAATTGAAATTGCAATATAGATAAAGAAAGTAAATGGAACTATTCACCTTTCTTGTGTTGTAATCATTATGGAGGATTCAAATCCTTGAATCCACAAGTATGGATGTTGCAAATGAAATTAGAATTGAATGTAGGATGTCTCAAATCAATTGCATTAGATCTTCAACACCAATCTTGAATGGATCTTGGAATAGAAAGAAGCTTGAATGAATGTGGATGTTGTAATCTTCAACAAGAGGGCTCCAAAGAGATTGAATCCTTCAATAGCTATCAATAGATCTCCTTGATGAATTGAATGCTTGAATGCTTGGATGCTTGATCATGAAAGTGTATTGTAGAAAAATTGGATTATTGAAAAAATTCCTCCTCATAAAAAATGGATCTAAAAATGTGAGATAAAGGCTTCTTTTTATAATATTCTAGGACACAAATTTCTAGAGAGGCTAACATAGGAGAATTAAATTCCAATTAAGTCTTAGCCCCTAGAAATGGACCTAAGATTTAAGACAATTTTAGAGTTTACCATTCTGAAATCCAAAACAGCCAACCTAGAAGTGGGAAATAAAACTTTCCAAAGCCCAATATCCTAAAACCTCTAGAATCTAAAATTTGGACCTAGGGATAGGGTTGAAGTCAAATTTGACCTAAGTGAGGGTTAATTTCATCCTTGACCTAGGTCAAGGTCAAGGTTGACCTTGACCCAGAAGGTCAATGATCTTGGAACTTCAAAAAAGGTTGCTAGAAAAGAGCTAGAAATATGGGAGAGAGAAGTAGAATAGGGGAAAATGCAAGATCCAGTAAAATACCCACTCAATGAAACTTGACATGACCCTAGAATATGTACTCAGAGGGCTAAACAATCTTAAATTGAAGTGCTTCCATTTTTTGACGATACAGTTATATTTGCATATAACCGTTCATTTTATCTATGGTTAATCCTAACAATTTTTATTACTCTGCAAGGAATAATACGTAGATCATTTGGATAGTGGTTTCATTGCTCTTTCCCCTGAAGCTATTTGGATAGTGGGTCCATCTGCCTTCTATAACTCCTAACAGGGTCAAAATCTCCCAGTATGGATTCAAAGTCTCCTAACATAGACTTATATGTACCTAATGTTTTTATTGACTTCTAATAGGGTCCATTTTCTAAAAAGGAATATTTATATTAGTACATGATCTTGTGTGTACCATCCCCCCTAGGGATTTCCCTCTGATCAAGGATTTCCCTAGAGAACACATCTGGTGTTATTGTGCATAAGTATCTTATTGTGGTTATTGATTATATTACTCATATGATTAAGGATTAATAAGGTTGATAAATGTTATAATAGCTGGATAATTAATTCACACCACCCCCGTCTCAGTTATATTGGTGGACTTTACATTTTAAAAATTGGTATTAGAGCACTATTATTTGACTGGATTGAGTGCTAATGATTCTTGTGTGGGGGAGTATCTGAGATGAGAAGAGTCATCTAGGACTCTTGTTAGCTAGTTTAGAATAGTGTCTTTGGATACTCTATTTGTTTGAAGACTTAGAGTAGATGATTAACATAATGAAACCTTTGCCATTGATGTCAATTGGGGATAAGTGTACATGAAATACATCTCCTAAGTATGTATAGGGGAGAGCTTGAAAAATGTGGGAGAGATTGAGATATCCCATGTGTAAGGTTTCAATGGGAGATACATTGAAGGGGGGAGAAGTTGAGAGTTTTTTAGTGTGTGAACAATTGATATGAGTTGATTGTTGTGTGAATAAATGAGGTCAATCCTAAAGAAATAGATGCAAAACAAAATAGTGTTCCAAAGATTTTAGATTTGATTGATTAAGAGTTTTTGAAAATATGAGAATAGCAGTAGTCGCAATAGAGTATCATTTTTGTATTCTTGGAACTTAGATATTTTTCATCTATGTTGTCATCAATGTCAATGGGGGATATTGCTAGCATGAATGTTGATGGTATTCCTTTTGGGAGTACCCTAAGAATTAGCATAGAATGTGGAGATTGGTAGCATGGTTGACATGTTGAATTCATGATAGTTTTTGCCATTGATGACAACATAGTATGGTTTCTATGAAGACTGGCAGAGTATCAGTGTTCGGATCAAGCATGATTGAGGACCTAGTTTACATTATGTCTTGATGACCAGGTTAAGTGTTCATAAAGTATGCCAAACACATATAGAAGATATGCTTGATTTATAGTGAGCAGTATATAGACAAAGCTCTTTAGAAGCATTTTTTAATGGTTGGATTATATCTCCTAACAAAGAGAGAATCTTGATATGTGAAGTTGTATGGTGATAGTAGACAGTCTGATGGTGATGTCAGCAAGTGCACAAGGTCTATAGTCACACATATGAGAAGTTGTAAAGACTGTGAGCTAGTAGTGTTGTGTAATTGTGAAATAATTAATTATCTTGATATGGTTCTATTATAATTAATTAGGAGAAGCTAGAGTAGAGTATTTGGTAAATGCAAGTAAGCAATCCAAGGGATTATTGGATGCAAATTTGGTGATCTAGTATCAAGATTAGAAGAAGAAGATAAATAAGGTTGACAAGATAGAAGAAGATGAAGTATAAGTACAATTAATTTTTATTATTCTATAAGGAGTAATATAAAGATCATATGGGTAGTAGGTTCATTAGTCTTTATTTTGAAGCTATTTGGATAGTTGGTCCATATGTACTCCACAAATCCTAACAATGTTGGCGCATCTCCTAATAGGGTTGGAATATCCTAATAGGTATCCAAAGTCTCCTAATAGGGACTGATATGTACAAAATGTTTTTATTGACTCCTCACATGGTCTATCAACTAACAAGGAATATTTATATTAGTACATGATCTTGTGGGCACCATCCCCATCGAGATTTTCCCTCTGATCAAGGGTTTCCCTTGTTAACATATTTAGTGTTATTGTGCATGAGTATCTTATTGTGGTTACTGATTATATTTGTTAGTGATTAATAAGGTTGATAAATGTTATAATAGCTGGATAATTGATTAAAGGACTAATTTTATAATAGATGGGTTGTTGAATTGAAGGTTCATGTGACCATTATGTTGTTAGCATGAATGTTGATGGTATTTCTATTAGAATATATAGTCCACCAATATAACTAAGAGTGGGGGGTGGGAGGGCGAATCAGTTATCCAACTAATATCACAATTATCAACCTTATTAAACTTTAACCATATGAACAATATAATGAGAGTCCACAATAAGATACTCATGCACAATAACTCTAGATATGTTAACTAGGGAATCCCTTAATTAGAGGGAAAACCCCAATGGGGATGGTACCCACAAGATCATGTACTAATATAAATATTCATTGTTAGAGGATGGACCCTATTAGGAGTCTATAACAACAATAGTACATATTGGTCCCTGTTAGGAGACTTTGAATCCATGTTACAAGATTCCAACCCCATTAGGAGTTGTAGAAGATAGATGGACCCACTTTCCAAACAACTTTAGGGGAAGACCAATAAACTCACTATCCAAATGATCTCTGTATTATTCCTTGCAGAATAAAAGAAATCAATAGTGTTGGGTGGTCATTTTGCATGAGGTCAATGACAAGAATCCATTGCACAATTCCTCTCTTAAAAAGCTAATCTTTTGGGGATCAACTCCAAGGTTTAGTATTTGTCTTACGACATACCAAAATTTGCTTAGTTGAAGATAAATGTGATTATTCATCAGGAGGCCTTTGCTGGTTCTATTATGATCTTGGAATGAAGTAAATCTATTTTTTGTCTCAAGATAATACACAAAAGAATAATGTTTTTGTATTTTTTGGTTTTTCAATGAATGCAATTCTAACAGTGCAACTAAAATGAGTTCCTACTCTAACAAGGGGTTAGCAATGAAAATAATGAAACTAAAAGAAAATAACATGAAATTGAAATAACTTGAAATTGAAATCCTAAATAGACATAAGCTACAAAAAATAACATGCTATTAGTTAAACTTTAGAAGAAATTTGTAAGAAACCAATGAAAAAAGAAGCAACGCTTCCTAGAATCCACTAATGCAATTGTTAGTGAGAAACTTTGACAATCGTATGATATTTAACCTTTCATCAAATTGTAAGGCCACAAAAAGTGCACTCATGTGAGATAAAAAGCTATCTAGACACAATTTGATGATCTCTTCTTAAGTTTGATACGTCAGCAGAATTTATAAATCTGTAGCAAATACAAGAACTAAAAGATCACACAACCATAAACAATGCAATAAACCTTTGGCTCAATCACAATCTCATGAAAAAATTCACAAAACAATGACACATTCAGGAAAGAATCACTACACTCCAAATGCAAGCACCTAAAAGATAACTTTATTGCATAATAATGATGGTCTTGATTAAATTTTGCAATGGGGTATTTATAAGAAATTGTCTCCTCAATTTGTGTTGAGAGTGAGAGATATTTTCATGCAATAAAATTCTTTTAAAACATTAAAAAAAACTAAATATATACAAACTAACCATCAATCTGGTGCTTAGAGGGAATCCATCCATATTTTATTCATTAATTGGATGCATGAGCTCTTTACATATCAAAAATAGAGAAAGCATGAGAGAGAAAATAGGAGGAAGCCTTCAGTCAAAGTAGGAGCATCTAGAGTTGCCAAAAATATAAGTTGGTCCTTTACTAGGCATGTGTCAAAGTTAAACTGCCATCAGAATGCATTTTCGATGCATGGAAAGTGCTATTTTTCAAAATGGCAGTTAACTATCAGCACACCTCTAAATTATGGAGCTACAAACCTGTGTACCTACATACTTGCACACCTATAGAGCTATGGACCTCAACAGGGTCAAAAATCTCAAAATTTTACTAAGTTTCAAAATTGAAATTCTGGCATCTAGGTTTTGTTCTTCTTCATCCCAAAGCTATGTTTAGATGTTTTCCCTTGAATTTCTCTATCATCTCTATTATCTTAGCCACATCTAGAAGATCTAAAGCCTCATATTTATCCTTGACCTTCTATCTATAGTTGTCCACCTCAATTCGAGTCTCTACAAAATCTCTAAGTTTGGTATCTAACTCTAACAGGGCTTCTTCTATCCTGAAGGCTTGTCAGATGTCCTCATCATCAACAACCTCCACAAAAATCTTCCTAAAATTTTCCACTACTGTCTCTATAGGTAAAAACTTTTCTCATTCCTCATCTTCAAAAATATCCAAGCATGCATCATTATAATGTCTCTCTACTTCCAAAATCTGCTCTCAGGCTTGCTCCTTGAGTCGATGAATCTCCTTATGTACTATCTCCATTAATTTATTGCTATTTGCTATTTTCTCTATCCAAACATTGATCATATCCAATTCTTCTCTTGTATATACATTGATCAAAACTTGATATATTTGGCCCTTTATGGCTTGTATAGTCTACAAATCCTTACTCCAGGCATGTACCTCATCCATGATACTAAAGTCCTACTTCAAAATTGCTATGATATTATTCATGTTCTCTTGCATAGCATGCAATAACTTCAAATTCCCCATGATGATTGTAACACCTTTCTTCTCAAAAATTTCTCACCATTCCTGAAAAGGTTTCAAAAATGGGTCTTATTGTACACCTCCCCCTTCTCTACGTATAGTTTTCAAAGTATACTCAGGGTGTTCAGGATCAAGAGGACCAATGACTTTGGGTAGATATCTTTTCAAGATCTCAACCTGACTTTGAAGTGCTTGGAGTTCAATCTCCTCTTGTTCCATGTACTTGAGGACCTCTTTGACTCCCATAGTCATCATTTATTGGGCTAAATCCTGTGTAGGTCTTCCCAACATAACATCCTTTAATTCATAATCTTCGAGAATAAGGCCTTTTGTATTTGTGCCTTCAGGAGGGAGAGCCACTTGTGCAAATAAATCCTAGTTCCTTATGCTAGTGAAAAACACCAATGGTGCTACCTCATGTGATGGAGACTCAGGTTTGTTCAAGATCTTTGCAATGTCACAAATTTCTTCCTCTTAAGCATAGAATTGAGGTTAAGTACTCCTCATTATTTCCTTTTGGATCCACCTAGGGATGCCTCCCACTAAGGACCTAGGTCATGATGATGAAGGGGTGTGTTCTGCACCTTCCTTCCCTTTGTTTCTCCTACTAGGAGTTGTATCTTGTTGTTGTGAGGGTTCCCCTTCTGTAGCCTCAGTCTCAGTAGACCTTGTAGCTTGAACCTCAATGTCTTGGGAAAGTGGTTGAGAATATTCCACTATTTGTCCTTCTGACACTTCACTAGTCACCATTTGTTCTAGTCTCTCCTCTGATAATGGTTCCTTTTGAACATGCTCTTCCTTTGAACTCTAAGGTGGGGGATTCATTTAACCCTATTCTAGCATTATAACTCATGGTGGAGATAGATAAGTAAGATTAGGACCCTGTGTAGCTAGCGGTATTTGCATCTAGTCTTCTTGTTGAGGTTCACCAGTAGGGGTGTCCTTGATCTTATCCCTAATCAATTATGTACCTATGGGCATGAAATCAAAACTAGACATTGAGAAAACATCATCGCTTTCTTCTCTCTACTCATCCACCCACTAATTACTTCATCTTCCGAAGAAGAAAGCTCTAAAGGTTCTACTTGAGTGGATGGCAAGGTGCCTATGGCACTCTTTCTCCTTTGCAACTCTATGGCTCTAGCTAGCTAAGTTCTTCCTTGTAAGGGCACTTGTTCCTCTTCCTCTTTAGATTCTTCTTCTTCCTCCTCTTCATCTTCTTCTGGAATACTTTTAGGGATAGATGGATTGGGCACTAATCTTCTACTAATCCTTTTCCTTTTCTTCATCCAAATCTGAATCCTTTTCTTATGTTTCTTGGAGGTATAAGGAGAAGCTAGCTCTTATTGCATAGGAGGAATGGAGACTTATGAAATATCTCCCTCTTTTGGTTGGCTAGACACAACGGGAGGCAACTGCGGTTCATCCTAGACTTGGGTAGCTCCAGTATCTTGGGACCCTTGTGGACTCTATTCCTACTACTGGGGAGACACCTATTCTATCTAAATCCTCTGAGGAGAGGTCCTCTTTCTTTTGTTTTTTCCCTTCCTTTTAGGAGGGTTATAATATCCAACTGGACGATCAAGCTGGTATGCTATTTTTTGCCTAATAGGAGACTAAGTTGCGAAGGTAGGAATTGTTACTTTCTTTCCTCTACCTCTTTCTGGGTGAGCATGTTAATGGAAGATCACCGTGTTAGGAATTGGATCAAGTGAAAAAGGCTTCTTGATCCAATCCTTTTTCATTCTGATAACATGGCTTTCTTGAAAATTAATATCATCGGCCTCTTCCTTGTCAACCTCAACATTCATAATGGGCCTTTCACCAATTTTGTCAACATTGAACAGTGGGTCTAGTAACTCTTTAGAATCGTGTTGCTCTATCTCCTCTATGATGTTCAATTGGAGAGCCTTTTTTGCTAGATACAAATTCATCCTAGAATAGTCCCTGACACAGACATCATAGTTATTCATGGCATTCATCCAATGATCTTCAACAACATCCTCATGATGGAAGTCTTTTCCTGCCAAACTCTCGACTTTCCCAACATTGTCAAAATATGGTTGGGGAGAATTGTATTCTTCAAGAGGATAGTTCTCCCACTACCATTCGAAGGATGGAATATCCTGCTTCCTCTTCACCTGATATGGTCCAATGACCAATGACCAATGACCATGCCCAAAAGGGTCTACATTTCCTCTTTATCTTCTCATAGGCTAACTCAATTTTCTAGGAGATCTTGAACAGTACCAATTTGTCACTTGGGTATCTTGGGAGCTTCTTAGGATTGATGGATGCACCAGCTACCCATAGATAGGTGAATGTTTTGAACTGGATGAAGTAGGCTCCAAGAGCTATGACTTGTGCTTTGGATTCATTAGATAACCTCTTCCCATAGTCTCCCTCAATGAATCAAATGATCGCAGAGATGAATGCATCATTCACAATTCTATATTCTTTTCTTTGCCTTGAGAGCTTCTTCTTTACTAGCTGGGGATAGACTATGTATGGCCAGGCATTAGGGTCCTACATACTACCTCTTCTATACAAATTGGGATAGTTTGTTTCCCTTGTTGCAAGCAGGTATACCATGTAAGAAGTCATGTAAAACCTCTTCTTATCTTTCACCATCCTCAATTGTTCACACAAGTTCTTACTTAGTGTGGTGGCCCAATCCAATGGTATCTTTGCCTATTTAATGGTCTCAATAAAGTTGACCATAAAAGTGTTGAGGTCGCCTATAGTGGGTAAGCCCATGACTCTACTCAGGAGAATGATAGAGTATCCAATGTCTTCCTTCATGTATCCCTGATTCATATCCACTTTGCCCATTATCCTTCCCCGAGGAGGTTTCTCAATGAGGTATGAAGAGTATATTATGTCAATTGCTTCTTACTGATGCTCCCTGTACCATCTCTTAGCTACTTCATATGACAATTTGATGAATTGGTCTGCACTAGAAAGATGAAAGACCTTCTCAATGTCATCAGGTAGTAGATCCAACACTACTTCTCCAGTGACACTTTTGACTACCCTTTCTTCAAGAACAAAGTGTTGTGACAAGGCCATGATTAGTTTCGCTGATTGTACTGACATAGGATCTGACGTTGCATTCACCAATCTGGAATAGATCAATATGGACATCATGGTTGACCTCTCTATTGGATTATTGCAAATTCTTAGGAATTCTCCTAAGTTTGTGTGTTTGAGGTCAGTATCTTTGATCTCTGTGTAATCATCATGGAATCTAAACTTTGAAGGTATGCCTTGGAACTTGAACATGATTAGTTTGGGTGCTACTCTGAATGTGGACACCATTTGATCACCTATACGTTTCGTTAAAAAATGATTATTAGTCTAAAAAATGAAATGTAAAAGCTAATGAATCAAAATGAGCATTAAAAAAATCCCATTTGGGCATTTTATTTACTTTTTATTTTTCATTTTATCCCTTTATCCTTTTTTTAAATTTATAAATTTATAAAAAAAAATTAGTTTTTTGAAGTTTTATATTTTTGAATTTTTTTTTGAATTTATATTTTTGAATTTTTTTAAAATTTATATATATTTTTATTTTTAAAAAAATTAAATCGAAAAAAAATGTGTTTTGGATGCGCATGGTACTTGTGAGAATGCAGCAGGGTTTGCGCATGTGCGGCACCAAGGCCGGGCACATGAGGCATTTAGTGGAGGAATTAGTGTGTGAAGGTGCACATCAAAAAGTGGTGCCAGAGGTGTAGTGACCAAGCAATGCTGAAGCGTGTAGTAACAAAGTAGTGTCAAAGAGCACATCATAAAGCAGCGTCGAAGTGCGCATGGCAGAAGCATCACCTAGAGCACAGTAAAAAAGTAGTGTTGAAGCATGCGTCACAAAGTAGCACTGAAGCACACATGGCAGAAGTGGTGCCCAGAGTGCAATAACAAAGCAGCACCAAAGCACGTGTCACAAAATAGTGCCAAAGCATGCATGGCAGAAGTAGCACCTATAGCATGTAGTTTGTGTGTTGCGCGTGATGTGTGGCCCACACATTACATGTAGCCTGTGCATTGTGCAGAGGCACTTAGCATCATGGTTGTGGTGACATGAGTGGGGGAGAGTGCTTACCATGTGTTGCTCTTCCAAAATGCCAAAAAAAAAAGTTTTAAAATTGTTAAGGTAAGGGGTTTTATAACCCCCCGAGTTGAGTTGGGTGCATAGTGTGCCTCAACATGCACACTAGTGCATGGCACACACTACGCATGTGCGTGTTTGCACATGAATTTTTTTCTTCAATTTTTTTATATTTTTCAAATTTTATATTTTTTGTGTGTTTTCAATTTCTAATGACTCTAACACTTTTAACTCTAACAATTTGCTCCCGACTCTCGAACTGTGAGTCTAGGGGTTGAAAAATGTAGGGGGTCCCCATTCCTCACCACAAAAAATAATACTTCCTTCCTCTTTCTTCATCTTGTTAACTAGACTTCTACTCCTAATCTTGTAACCAGATCACAAATCTTGCATCTAATAATCTCTTGGATTTCTTACTCACATTCACCAAACATTTTGCTCCTTTTCACACTTCACATTTAATAAAATGATTTACTACTACATTACAAATAAGGAAAACATCTTTCCTTTATATCCCATCTTCAAAATAATTCCTTGAGTCAACCTTAAGGATTTCCCAATTAATTATAATAAGATAATTAATTAATTCATAATTACAATAGCACTGTCGGCTCAAAGTCTACACAACTTCTCACACATGCGACATTGTGGCTTGCGCATTTACTGACATCCTCATCATACTGTCTTATGTCACTTGATGATTGTGTATCTCTAGATTATATCTCTATTAGAAAATATAATACAAACATCAAAAATTGCTTCTCAGGTACTTTGTCTTTGTACTACTCTCTGTAAATTAGGCACATCTTTCATCCATCTTTGACTTAGATATTGTGCATTGAACCTTAACATTAGGACACAACATAGAACATATCAATGAACATGCATTGCCAGACAATCAAAACATTTTCTGTACAACTAAGATGTTTGTTTTTTTCTCTATCAATCTTCATAGACTTAATACTATGTTGATATCAATGAAATAGACAACCATGAATGCACCATGTCAATACTCTCCAATGCATAGGGTATTCCCCCAAAGGAATATCATTAGTATTCATGCTAACAATTTCCCCCTTTGGCATTGATTTCAACATAGATGAAAAACATCTAAGTTCCAAGAATACCAATTTTGTTGTTGTTGTTGTTGTTCTCATATTTTTAAATCCTCTTCATCAATCAAATCTAAAAACCTTTGGAACACTACTTTGTTCTAGATAGTAATGAATCTTTCTAAATCTCTCTAATAAAGATATGTTCAACTGTCTCTCCCCCATTCAACTAGAGAATTCTTTTCATCTATCATCTCCCCCATTGACATCAATGACAAAGGCCTCATTATGTCATTTTACTACTTCAATTTATAACCAGCTCAAGTTTCCAAAAACACTGTTCAATACCAAATACCAGGAGGCCATGATGACTTAGCTCATCATAGATACTCCCCCATATGGGAAGCATCAACATTTAGTTCAGTCTAACAATAATGTTCTATGCCACTGGACTGATGTACTCTCTTCATCATCTACTCAGAAGTAGGTAGGGGCATAACCCCAAGCATACGTCTCAAGTACTCAAATGTATCTTTAGGTGCAAGCTTCATAAAGATATATACAATCTGATCTTTAGTACTCACATATTCTAATATAATATCTTTTTCTGTTGCCTTCTCTATCAAGACATGATAATAAATATATGCTTAGTCTTAGAATGCAACACATGATTCTTATACATACTTATTGTAAATGTTTTATCACAGTATACGATAACAAGTTCTATAAACTCAATCCCAATATCTTTTAGCATCTATTTCATCCACATAACTTGATTACAATTTTTTTTGTTGCTACATACTCTACCTCAATTGTACTCTATGAAATACAATCTTCCTCCAACAAAAAATGCTCCACCATTGGTGCTCTTTGTATCGTCCATACTGCCTACCCAATCTGCATTAGTATATTTACATAGAGTGAAATAACTTGATCTATCGTACTATATTCTATAATCAGATGTTCCTTTTGTTGGAATGTCCAAAATGGGAAGAGTACTTCTGGGGGGGGGGGGGTGAATTAGAAATACCACACTTTTAACTATTTTCAACAATTTAAACATATAACAAAAGAGAAAATTGCATGCAATTAAACATATAAAGGAACATGAAGTAAATCACATGCAATAACACATAGCACTAGATTTGGTAACCCAAAAACCCTCCAAGAATAAGAAGGTAAAACTGGGGTGGGGATGATACCCACAAAAATCACTACAGCAATAAATTTTCAACCACTTCTGATGGTCTGAACTGTGAAAGGCCTACCCTATTAAAGGCTTTACACTATGTCAATAGTGACCTAATTAGAGGATTTACAAACACTTTACATGAAGTGTCACCCTATTAAAGGATTTACAATAAGATGTTAAACTCACCTAATACATAGGATTTTCAATCACCTTCTCCAAAGGTTCTCCTACCTAGCTATTAAGCCAACCTATCAAAATAGGATTTTTAACTTCTAATACAATGGTAAAAAAGTATTAGGAATCTTTTACCTGATTGCATACAATCCTCAATTGTTGATTTCAAGCACTTGTTCTGCTCCTTTTGACCTTGATCCTATGAGATCTAATAACTAGTCATGTCTCTTGTCCCTTGTACTATTTTGATCAATTGGATATGAAATTGCTACTCTATTCCTCAATTTTTCTTTCTTCACATTGAATTTCACTATAGTCTCCCCATACACTATTCTCATCCACACATGCAATGGGTTTTTGACCTCCTTTTAAAGATCTATGAAGACTTATGGGTTAGGTATGGATCTATGATCCATATTGAACCTTAAGTTCATGCTCATTCCTTGCATTTTTATCATTGGTTGCATGAGTTCTCCATTTTTTGATTGGTTGCATGTTGATCGCATATGGAATGTAAAAGATTCATTCCTGTCGGCTCCAAAAATTGTTTACATCTAAGTTTGTGAGGCACAAACTCATATGTTGATTCTATGTTACTCAACATATACTGGACTACTGATTCTTGACACATATACTATCTTGGATTTCTTGGCACCAATTACACTTTGTCTGGCTTGGCACATATATAATTCTGGTTCACTCAGCATATGAAGCATTTTGACTTGCTAGGCATCAACTATAACTCAGCACCTATATGTTACTCAACACTTATATACTGCTTGGCACCTGAAGTCACTTGACACCTATTGAACTAATGACTTGGCTCACACTGTGGCTCAACATACATAGTGTACTTGGCTTCAATGTAGAAAGTGATTAAGTGTGTTAACACTCAAATGTCAAAACTATCTAAGAACCAAAAATCTCCCCCTTTGATATGAGTGTCAAAAAAACTTAAGTAAACATCACTAATCTATCCTTATGAGTACCTTATCCAAAAAATTTCAAAATTTGTTCAAAAATACCTTAACTCCCCCTGAGCTATTTGTGCCTTGTCATTCTTGCAACCAAAATTCTATGTTGAATGTGCTTGATACTCTTTGTCTTCTTCCCTGTACCAATATTATGTACCTGTGTCTCTGTATTTGATCTATTAGAGCTTATGGAGTTTTTGGATTTTGCATTAGAGCTATTTTCCATATGATTTCCAAAATTTTGTATCTCCCCCTTTTGACTATATCAAAATGAATGAAAGATTGTAAACAAAATTTATAGCATTCTCCCCCTTTGATATAACTTCCTTACTATTATTTCTCTCTATCTTATTATCTCCCCCTTTTTGAAACTTATGTCAAAGGGTTCTAAGAAGTAATACCGTACTTAGCCAAAAAATTACTATTTACCTCCATTATTATTTTCAGAGCTACACCCCAATTCTCCAAAGCTATGCTAAGTGACTTGTGCTGGATGGTAGTCTCTGTAGAAAGGTGTACAAGTCCATCAAGTGTAGAAAGATTTGGATCTTTCTTCAAAACTATTTCAGCATACACTTGCTCCTTGTGGAGGATTTCTAAATGAGGGGTTATGGAGGACTAGATTTGCATCAATTTAGCCTTAATATTTGCTTCCTCTACTGTCACTACAGTTAACTCCCTTTGGTGTGAAGTGATTGTGCAAAATGTTTCTCACTTTGAGCTGGATCACTAAGTAATTGCATGCTAGATATTTTCAAGTTTCTTTCCAAGCTCATTATTCTTTGATTTTTTTCTTATGTGAAATTGGAAAAATTACACAACTTCCTGTACAATGAAAAAATGTTTTCAAGGACAATTTTGACCTTATCTATTTTCTCAACCAATTCAACTTGTTCAAGTGAAATTCCACTTGATATCTTCTCATTCACTTTGCCTTGAAATTTTCTTTCTGACCATTCCATGAGTTTAACATCGGTGTTCTGGTCTTCATTTGTCACCTAGTCAACTATGTCTGATAGTTGCTCAATTATTGGCTTGGCTTCATCTATTGATTGCAAGCTGAAGGCATCCATGAAGATGTCCTTTATGTCATGAAATGATTTCTTATGTTTAAACTCTTTCCTTAGTATCTCCTACCTCATCCTTTTTTCTAATTTAGTCATTTGTGCTATTGTGATAATCTTGGAACCATGGGAGGGTATAACAATTTCTTCATCTAATTTAGGGTCTCCACAGTTAATTACCCTAACCACTTTTGTTGAACTCAAGCCTAGAGTTCATAATTTCAAGGGGATGGCTTCAGTGCTCAGCTTCTAAATGGTCTTAGTAGGAGTTCTAGTCTTTGGTAATTCTACCAATGTCTAAATGGTGGCCTACTCCTTTTCTTTTGCTGTATCCTCTTTTTCATCTAACTTCCTTTCTTCTGCACTTGGCATCTAATCAGTACCATTTGTTGCACTTGGTGGAGGTGGTGGCAGAAGAATCAAAATCTTAGTGCTAGTAGTTGTGTATGTGAAAGGTAGTACCTTTGGTTTCACCTTTTCCCTTTGTGTTGCTGCTACTAACTTTGGTAATTCATCAACACTCACCAATACAGGACTTATATACAACTGTTCTTGTAGAGTAGATTGATGAAGGATCTTGGAGAGATCCTCTGTAGTAAAGGGATTGATGTTTTGAGCTGACTTGTCATTAACATCCTTGATGATTATTGTCTCTACAGGTGTGATGGATGTATAAGGAAGGCTAGGAGGTGGCAATTGTGTGTCTTGCACACTCTGTTCATCTTGCTATTCTTGTTGCTGATCAACTATTGCCATTTCTTATCCCTTAGCTGATTCCTCTTCTTCTTTCTCCTTATTCTCTTCCTCTCCTTTTTCTTCCTCATCTTTCTTTTCCTCTTTCTTTTCCTCTTCTTTCTTCTCTATTTCCTTTGCCTCTACCTCTCCTTTTTTCTCTTTTGCCTTCTTTTCCTCTACCTTCTGTTTGACACTCGTTTCTACCTTATTGGTCTCCTCTACCTTATCATCAGTAATCTTATAAATGGTTTTCCACAATTGTGTGGATTTATTCACAACATCCTCAATCTTGTTCTAAAGGATGCAAAAGGCTCTCTACTTGGGTGCAAACTTGCCTCTATGTTTCTTGTTTTCCTTTGTTGTTTGAGCCTTTGTCATGTCAGGCTTTACTTGTGCTAGCGTAGATTCTCTAATCTCCCTTTCCATCTTTAGATAATAATGACATTTATCCTCAACTATCTTATATAGTTCTTTTGGCATAGTATTGTCAAGCTCTAGAGGTGTGTTTTTAGACTCTACCATCATGACATACATAGATTCTTCTACTTTATTCTACTCTTCCCTACTAAACTTATTAAAATTAAGTGACTTTATATATTCAAATTTTCATTTTTAATATTATTACAAAGTTTATCAATTACAAATTTTGGAGGATGACTTACCACTTTAAATTGGTTGATGTCCTCATATTCTATTCTCTCTTCATCATCTATATCTAGCTATACCACATACCTTCTTCTCTTCTTGGGCTTTTTAGCAAGCTGATCAATGGCTTTCTTGTTCTCCTTTGATGCCTCTTTGGCCTTTTGAGTGGTTGCCCTTGTAGTGGCCCTTTTTACTGCTGGCTTAGCTAAAGCTTGTTTGGTTTGAGCTATCTTAGTGACCTTTTTAGGCTTGGGCTAAGTTGGAGGTTGTGTTTTTTCCTTTCTCTTCTTTTGCTTGGCAAGTGTAGGTGCTTCCTTGGCTTCTTCTCCCTTGACACCTTCCTCCTTGTCTTCTCCTAGGCCTTGTGTCAGCTCAACTAGGCCTTTACTTTGCTCACCCTCTTCCTCACTATCTCCTTCTACTTCTTCTACTTCTTCTTCTTCACCTTCTTCTCCTTCAATGTTTGCTCCAAATGTATTCTTTATCTTCCTTAGCAATTTATCTTTCTTCTTAATAATAGAAGCAATTTCCAATTTAGTTTCAACTCTGGACTTGACAACTTCATATGTCCCAAAGTGAGGAGTTTCCTTATCAATTTCTTCTACAAGCAATGTTGTGATTACTACTGAGGCTTCATCTATATCAATCTCACATCCCAATGGCCTTAGCCATCTTACTCTTGGTATTGCAGCTTGAATGTAGGTGTAGTCAATGTCAACTAAGAAGCATATGTCATTGACATGTTTCTCTACCAGTGAAACTGGTATTCTCATTCTTTGCTTCACAAACTTATTAAAGTCTTCAAAGTAGCTTGTCATCCATGCCTAAAATTGTCACCCATTTGATCAATGAATTCATTGATTTGTGTAATAGCAGTTTTGTTGGGGTTCCAATTTACCTTTCCTATAGAAGGAAATTCTTCCATCACATAAAAGAATATTCACATAAGAACTAAGCCAAATTTGCATTGAGCACCTTTTGATCTCCTTATTGCTCTTAGGTTCTCATTAATTTGCTGCAACATGAGTTCTGCCAAATCATAGGTGTGATCTTTCTTCACTAGTTTGTAGGGTCCATCAATTGCTAGACATGGCACACTATTTAGTCTACTAGATTGGTAAAATTTGTGAGATATAATTCTCACAACAAAGTCTAGAAGGGGATTAGTTATAGTATCAATGGTCATTCCCCTATTGTTCTATTTTGCTCATGTATTCTTCTCAATGACCTCTTTTCTATCACTTCTCAAGGTCTTTGGCAGATCTAGGGTGGGGAATCCCGTAACTCTATGAACTATTCTCTTTGTAATATTGACAAGTCCTATCTCTAGCCACAAAAATCCATCATGAATTCAACTTAGAACAATGTGAATCCATCCAATTTTGAATCCTATAGGGTAGACTAGGGCATTGGTTAAACCCTTTTTCTCAATTATCTCAAACTCCTTCATAATCTTGTTCTCACACAGTTTTTCATAACCTTGGAATATTTCAAAGTCACCTATCGCACCAATTTTGTAGTTGTAGCACTTTCTCACATCTTTAACCATGACTACTAAAGGTGGAATGATGGATAATGCACCGACTGGGTCATTTCTATAGGCAACTTCATGGATTAGCCTAAATTCAAGTTGTTTTACTTCATTGCTGACTAACTGAATCTCATGACTCTCTTTTTCTTTGGGGTTTCTTGATCTAGAGGCCATTTTACCAAACTAGGGTTTTAAACATATTGAAATTTTAACTTATGCATAGCTTGACACATGATAAATACCTTTAAATTGATGAGTTCATACTAAATTGCTTTTGAAATTCATGCAAATGGTTGTTAGGTTGCTGCTTGATCGCTTCTTCACTCTTCTCATCTTTGCTTAGTGTTTGAATGGCATGAAAATGAACAAAATTTGACCTTATAGCTATCAAAGACCTAGCATTAAATGCTTTGTGCATACAATTGTAAACTTGGCACTTGAAGAATTCAATATGACTCAGCTCCCATTGTATTTCATTTACTCAGCCTCCACTAGACTTCTACTTTACTCGACTTCAACTATCAGCTCGGCATCCATTGGAACTTTACTTGGCATGCAAAGGTAACTTGGCAACTTCTTTAAAGTTTTACTTAGAATCTTTTTCTTATGTTGATTTCTTCTTTGTAGTACTCTTTTATTTTTTGGAACTGATGTATGATATAACTTTGTATATCAGTGCCATAAATCTAATTTTTCTTAGTTGGAGGAGGTGTGATCACTTGACCTTTTGGGTGAAGTGATCCCTCCATTAGATGTGCTGCACTCATCTTTCTTCTTCCAAGTTTTATTCATTTTCCCTCTTATTTGTTCAACGTCAATCTTCTCTTTTCCTTTGTTGACTTCTATCTTGGGTGCTTTTGTGATGCAGGAGCATCCTGGGTTGCCTTGTTATCCTATTCATTTTGTTCATGTAGTAGTTCCTTCATGTACCTAGCAGTCCTTCATGTGCCTAGCAATTCCTTCATGTGCCTAGTAGTTCTTCATGTGCCTAGAAATTCCTTCATGTGCCCAACAATCTTGTTTTCTTCATGTGCCTAGTAACCCTATTTTTTTCATGTGCATAGCAATTCCTTCATGTGCCTAGCAATCCTTTTTTCTTCATGTGCCTAGTAACCTTATTTTCTTTATGTGCCTAGTAACCCTATTTTCCTTCATGTGCTGAGTTACTATAGCATTCCCTCATGTGTCAAGTTAACCAGTGTATGTTGAGTGATTCTTCATGTGTCGAGTTACTCAATGTATGTTGAGTTTTTCTTCATGTGCCAAGTTACTCAATGTATGCTGAGTGTTTCTTCATGTGCCGAGTTACCCAGTGTATGCCGAGTGTTTCTTCATGTGTTGAGTTACCCAACGTATGCTGAGTGTCAGTATTTGGACGTGATTTTGTGAGCTGACTTGCGAGATTTATTTCATTTGTGACATTTATGTTAAGATCTTCTTGGGATGAGTCTAGACCGTTGTTGGGTTAGCCTTCTTCTTATGTAATGATTCTAGAATGATTTGTAAGCCATTTTGGCAAGTATAAATAGAATGTTTAGGCTTAGAATTAGGCAAGCTTCAGAGAGAGCAGATTAAGGAGCAGAACTAAAAGTGTGAATTTGCTGTTGGATCTTTGTAACTGAATGTATTGTAATTGGCTATAACCTAGAAGGCCTCACAGCTGGGCATGTATGAAGATATTTTGATGAATCAATAGAAGTATTTGCTCTTCTCTCTCCTTTGGTTGTTGTTCTTTGTGTTCATTTCCATTGTGTTAACTCTTGTAGGGTGTTTTGGATAGGTGGGTGAGCCTTTGGCCCTAGTTATTCATCCTCTTGCCTACATCATTTTGACTTTGTTGGGAAATTCCTGTTGATATGAGCAGTCTTCAAGCAACTGAAACATGTAGTTTGACTTAACCATCTACTGCAACTTCCTTTAAAATGTGTCCTTATGCAATTTTCAAGAATGTGTCCATACTCCTGACAATAGTGACAGCTATACCTAGTATTGTAATCCTAGTTATAGTGATGACCATGATTGTTAAATCTTGCAAGTTGATTAGGTGTCCATATAGGCTTTGATTTGCATTCAAATGCTCTATGTCCATATTTTTTGCAATTGTAGCAATGACCTTCAAATTTTGATGTCCTCATAGTCTTGGTTCTACATTCATGTGTTTGATGTCCTTGTTTTTTGCATTTGTGACAAAAGCTTGCATTTGTAGGCTTATCATGCTTATGACTATTCTTGCTCCTACACACATTAGAGGTATGTCCCTTTTTACCACTTAAATGATAAGTAGGTTTAGTGTTCTTACCTTTTTTAGTCCTTTCTTCTATTGTCTTGGATGATTCTCCTTGTTTATGCTAGTGTATCCAAGTCTTGAAGTTTCATTACTAGCCCTTGGTGATTTCAGCAATTACTCAAAGTACTTGAGAGCCTCATTAGGTTTGTTGTAGCTTTCTACTATCTTATTCACTCTTTTCAATTCATTCTACAATTTTTCATTCTACATCTTCAAGGTGGAGATCTTAGTGTCCTTTGTGTTTAGCTCATGATGAACATTCATCATCTGACTTAAGGTATCTAGCTGCATGTTTGAAATCTTTTCAAACTCAATTGTCTTCTCTTTTAGTCTATTGGTAAGATTTCTCTTGTCATCTTCTATCATGGCCTTGTCTTCAATGCCTCTCTTATTTTTTTCAGTCATTTCACAAAGCATTATGGCTTGTGATTCTTGTTCAAGCTTGAGTAATTTGATTTCTTCAGCTTGTGCTCTATTTTTCTCCATTGGTTCGTCTATTGCTGTATAAAATTCTTTGGAATCTCCATTTGAGAACACTTGTGTAGTATCAATATCCTTGTAGTGTATGTCATTTTTTGCTATGGCTATCTCCTTTCTTCTTTTAAAGGACTTTCTCAATTCTTCTCTGGCTTCTTCCACTTTGTATAGAGCTAGGTGCACATCAATCACTTGATTGTCTATGATCTTCCCAAGTTTGAAGACTTCCATCTTTAGATCTTTTCTCTAATATATTAGGCTTCTCCTTATGAGAACCAATAGCTTTGATACCAATTGTTGGAATTTCCAAAATGGGAAGAGTACTTTTGAGGGGGGGGGGGGGGGGGCTGAATTAAAAGTACCACATTTTAAACTCTTTTCAACAATATAAACATATAACAGAAAAGAAAAGTGCATGCAAGTAAACATATAAAGGAAAATGAAGTAAATCACATGCAATAACACATAACACTAGATTTGGTAACCTAGAAACCCTCTAGGAATAAGAAGGTAAAACTGGGGTGGGGATGATACCCACAAAAATTGCTGCAGCAATAAATGTTCAACCACTTCTAAGGGTCTGCCCTATGAAAGGCCTGCCTTGTTAAAGGCTTTACACTGTGTCAATAGTGACCTAATTAGAGGATTTACAAACATTTTACATGAAGTGTCACCCTATTAAAGGATTTACAATAGGCTATTAAACCCACCTAATACATAGGATTTTCAATCACCTTCTCCAAAGGTTCTCTACCTAGTTGTTAAGCTAACCTATCAAAATAGGATTTTCAACTTCTAATACAATGGTAAGAAAGTATTAGGAATCTTTGACCTAATTGCATACAATCCTCAATTACTAATTTCAAGCACTTGTTCTACTCCTTCTAACCTTGATCCTCTAAGATCTGATAACTAGTCATGTCTCTAGTCCCTTGTACTGTTCTAATCAATTGGATATGAAATTGTTACTCTGTTCCTCTAAGTCTTTCTTTCTTCACATTGAATTTCACTATAGTCTCCCCTTACACTATTCTCATCCACACATGCAATGGGTTTTCAACCTCCTTTTAAATATTTTTGAAGACTTAGGGTTAGGTATGGATCTATGGTCCATATTTAATCTTAAGTTCACTCTCATTCCTTTCATTTTTATCATTGGTTGCATGCCTTCTCCATTTTTTGATTGGCTACATGTTGATCACATAGGGAATGTAAAAGATTTTTTCTTATCCTTTTCCTCCTTTTAAATCCTTCTATTTTAGCTCCAAAAATGGTTTACATCTGAGTTTGTGAGGGCACAAACTCATACGCTAATTCTCTGTTACTCGACACATACTGAACTATTGATGCTCGATACAAATTACACTATATCTTGCTCGGGACATATATGATTCTGGTTCACTTGGCATATGAAGCATTCTGACTTACTCGACATCAACTATGACTTGGCACCTATATGTCACTCAACACTTATATATTTCTCAACACCTGAAGTCACTCGACACCTATTAAAATACTAACTCGGCTCACACTGGAGCTTGGCATACATAGTGTACTCGGCTTCAATGTAGAAAGTGATTAAGTGTGTTGACACTCAAATGTCAAAACTATCTAAGGAAAAACACCTTTCAAATATCTAAATATCCTCTTTACTAATGCATAATGATACTTCTTAAGATCAACTTGAAATATACCTTCAATCCCAACTGCATTTTCTATATATGGTTTGGTGTGAGTTAGATACTGCAAACCTCCAATCATGGATCTTTACTTCTTTTGCTCAACTGTAGGTGTCTCATCCTTGCTAGATAACTCATGACCAATCATCATAGGTGTACCAATAGTCTTACAACTTTCCAATCCAAATCTCCTCAACAAATCTTTCAAGTACTTAGTTTGTGAAATGAAAATGCAATCACTATTCTACACAATCTTCAATCTTAGGGAAAACTTCATTTCTCCTATCATACTCATCTCAAACTCATTCTTCATTTCTTTAGAAAAGTTGTCACTTGCTTCATCATTACCTCCAAATATTACATCATCAAAAAATATTAATATTATCAACATACCATTCTCAATTTCTCTCAAATACAAGTTACTATCTGTTGTAACTTTAACAAATCCAAGATTTTTAAAATACTCATCCAACCTTGTGTACTAGGTTCTAGGCACTTTCTTTAGTCCATATAGAGCTTTCTTTAGTCTACATACCATATCTTTGTCTTCTGTTAGAGGTAAACCTTTAGGATGCTCAATGTATAACTCTTCTTCAAATTCTCCATTTAGGAAAACTGATTTAACATCCATCTAATATACTTTAAACTTCTTATTCACTGCATAAGCCAAGAACATTCTTATTGCTTCCATTCTGACTATGGGGGCATATGTCTCCTCATAGTCTATTCCTTCTTATTTTAGATATCCTTTATACACAAGTCTTGCCTTGTTTCTTACAAATTCACCTTGTTCATTCATCTTTTTTCTAAATACCCCTTTGGTTTCTATAACATTATTTTCTTTGGGTCTAAGAACTAACTCACATGTTCATTCTTCATAATCTTATCTAGTTCTTCCTTCATTACTTGAATCGAATGATCATCTTTACATGCTTCCTCTGCACTTTTAGGTTCAACTTGAGAAATCAGACATAATTCCTCCTTAACTCTATTTCTTGTCATCAAACCTTTGTCTTTGCTTCCAATTATATGCTCTAGAGGGTGATTCTTTGTCATTTTTCTATTAGAGGTAGGAGTTTCTATCTCAACTCTTATCTCATCTCTTGGTTCATATATTTGTTCTCCCCTTTACTCAACAGTTTGTACATCATTCTATAGAGAATTTTTATCTCAAAGAAAGCTTCAATATTCTTTCTAACAATTCTAGTATTGTCTTCTTCTTCATTAGAATTGCAATCTAACATATTTTCCTTAGTTCCAAACTTTTCATCAATCTTTACATTTGCACATTCAACTATTGTTTTGGTTCTATGGTTAAAACATGTGTATGTCTTGATTTTCAATGAATAGCCAAGAAATATAACTTCATCACTTCTTGGATCAAACTTACCAATATCATTATCTCTTTTAATGTAACACTTGCTTCCAAATATTTTGAAATACTTAAGTAATGGTGAATGACTAAACCATAATTCATAAGGAGTCTTCCTCGCATATTTTCTTATCTAAACTCTATTAATAGTGTACACTACTGTATTGACTACTTCTCTCCAAAATGTTTTGGATACATCATTTTCAAAAAATATTGCTCTTGATGCCTCTGAAACTAATATGTTTCTTCTTTCTACAATCTCATTCTGCTTAGGAGTCTTGGGTGAAGATAACTGTCTCTTAATCCCATTTTCTTCAGAAAATATGTTAAACTCTCTACAGGTGAACTCTCCTCCTCTATCTAATCTCAAAAACTTTATCTTAACACCAAATTCATTCTCAACTCTATTCTTAAATATCTTAAACTTCTCAAATGCTTCAGATTTCTCTTTAAGAAATGTTACCCACATCATTCTAGTGAAATCATCAAAAAAATCATGAAATACCTTTCACCATAGAATCCTCTTTCTCTGGTAGGACCACTCAAATCTATGTGAACAATTTCCAGCTTTTTTGTCATAGTGAACTTCTTGCTAGGAAGTGATACCTTCTTCTACTTAGCCAAAATACATTCTTTACAAAAAAAATTAGTAGGCTTTATTATCTTAAGCAAGTCTCTAACTACAAATGTGCTACTAAATTTCACAATATTATCAAAGTTTATATGACAAAATCTCGTATACCATGACCAAATGCTATCCACTTTTGCTACTAAGCATGTCATGTTAGTGGGATTCAAATGAAATGCACTACCTTTGGACCTAGTTCCAGTTCCAATCATCTTACCATCTTTATCCTTGATAGTGCAAGTCTTTTCTGTGAATTGCAATTGATAACCTTTTTCCACCAACTATCCAACACTCAACAAAATAAATGTCATTAGTGTTAGTCTTTATATCTAAAGTAATAGATCATATTCTTGTAATGTGATAGGTTGCATATTTACCAACTCTAACAATACCTCCATCATAGTTTCTAAATTTAAAAAACTTATTCATATCACCAGTCATGTGATGTGAACATCCACTATCTATTATCCAATCATATTTCTTTTCAACTTGAGAAACTAGAGCCTTGCTTCTCTAATTTCTTTATGAAAATCATCTTCCTTAATAGCTACAAATCCTAACTCATCATCACTTTCACTCTAACCTTTTTCATCAGATTCTTCTTCTTCATTAGCATACAAACAGTTCCTAGGTCTCCTAGGATTAAACTTTCCCTTATACATTTTCTCTCTTTTATGATATTTAGATGCATAATGACCAAATCATTAAAAGTATGACATTTAAAAATATTCTTACCATCTTTTTCTCTTCTCACAAGAAGGGCTATACCTTCTTCAATCTTCTTATCTTCATTAGATCTAGTTTTGTTGCTACTAGCAAAATTTCCATGTGTACTTGTGCTTCTAAATAGACTTGGTCAAAATTTTAAGGCACTAAAAGTTGTTTCCACTCTTGTTAGATCTCTAGACTATCTTAGTCCTACTTCTATTTATTCCAATCTTCAAAGAAACATTTCCCTAGTAAACTCCTTAGTATAGGGTATTAGTAGTTCAATCATCTGAGCTACTTGCTTGAATAGTGGTGTCAAAGTCTTCAAGATCCTCCACACAACCTCATCTTCTTCCTTGCTTCCACCAAATGACTTGATTCTTGCAATAGTCTCATATATCCTACCAATATAACTTCTTGTAGATTCATCTTCCATCATTTTAGCATCTTGAAATGTACATATTCAATTATGCAATCTTACCCTTTTTGTATGTATATCACCTTCAAAAATAGATTCTAATGTTATCCAAATCTTATGAGATGTTTGAAGTGACCTTACCTAACTGTATTAATTATTTGGAAGATCTAGTAGTAAATCTTCTCTAGCTTTCATGTTACACATGAATAGATCTCTCTCTGCTTCACTACATTCTTCAATCTTCTCTTTTTTACAATTTTCTTTTTTCTTTTTGTCAAAAGCCAATAACTTAGACCCATACATAACAAATGAGTCTTCATATTCTCCTCCCAACTATCATAGTTGGCCCCATCAAATCTAGGACTATCCTTTGTAAAAAGATTCATCATTGATCTCTCGAAGTCGTAAAGCTTTTTCTTGAAGGACCTAAAACTCTGATACCAATTGTTAGAATATATAGTCCACCAATATAACTGAGAGGGGGGAGGGGAGTGAATTAGTTATCCAACTAATATTAGAATTATCAACCTTATTAAACTTTAACCATATGAACAATATAATAAGAAACCACAATAAGATGCTCATGCACAACAACACTAGATATGTTAGCTAGGGAAACCCTTGATCAAAGGGAAAACCCTGGTGGGGATGGTACCTAAAAGATGATGTACTAATATAAATATTCCTTGTTAGATGATGGACACTCTTAAGAGTCTATAACAATAATCAATACATATCAGTCCTTGTTAGGATACTTTGAATCCTTGTTAGGAGTTGTAGAATACAGATGGACCCACTGTCCAAACAACTTCAGGGGCAAGACCAATGAACCCGCTATCCAAATGATCTCTATATTATTTCTTATAGAATAATAGAAATGAATAGTACTTCCTTCCTCTTTCTTCATCTTATCAACTAAAATTCTTCTCCTTTTGATCTTGTAACCAGATCACAAATCTTGCATCTAATAATCCCTTGGATCACTTACTTGCATTCACCAAACACTATGCTCCTTTTGCACTTCACATTTAATACAATGATTTACTACTAAATTAAAAACAAGGAAAACATCTTTACTTTATATAGTATCTTCAAAATAATTCCTTGAGTTGGCCTTGAGGCTTTCCATATTAATTATAATAAAATAATTAATTAATTCATAATTACAATAGCGCTATTGGCTCACACTCTATACAACTTCTCACATGTGCAATACTAGGGTTTGTGCATTCACTGATATCATCATCAACGTGTCTAATGTCACTAGTTGACTGTGCATCTCCAAATTATATCTATGTTAGAAGATATAATACAAACACCAAAAACTACTTCTTAGGTACTTTGTCTATATACTGCTCTTTGTAAATCACACACATCTTTCATACATCTTCTGCTTAGATACTTTGCATTGAACCTTAACATCAGGACACAACATAGAAAATGTTGATGAACATGCATCACTAGACAATCAAAACATTGTACATATAACTAAAACCTATGTCTACTACTTTATCAGTCTTCATGGACTTATTGCTATGTTGACATCAATGACAAACACAATCATGAATGCAACATTTTAATGCTCTCCAATGCTTAGGATACTCACCCAAAGGAATATCATCAAAATTCATGCTAACAAGTTCTTTGGGGGAGTATCCTAAGAATTTTTAGAGCATGTGGAGATTGGTAGCATGATTGACATGTTGCATTCATGACTGTGTTTGTCATTTATGACAACATAGTATAGTTTTTTTGAAGACTAGAAAAGTAGTAGACAGAGATTGAGGTCATACAAAGAGATGATTTATGTTTAGGTCAAGCACGATTGGGGAAATGTTCTACACTATATCTTGATGACAAGGTTAAGTGCACATAAAATATGTTTAAGAAATACAAAAGATATGCTTGATTTACAAAGAGCAATATATAGATAGAGCTCTTTAGAAGCAATTTATGATTGTTGGATTATATCTCCTAATCTTGATATGTGATGTTGTAAAGTGATAGTAGACAGTCTAATAGTGATGTCAGTGAGTGCACAAGGTCTGTAGTTGCATGTGTGAGAAGTTGTAAAGACTATGAGCCAAAAATGTTGTATAATTGTGAAATAATTAATTATCATAATATGGTCTTATTATAATTATTTAGGAAAGCCTTAAGGCTGACTCAAGGAATTATTTTGAAGACATGGTATAAAGGAAGCCTATTCTCCTTTTGGTAGAGTGTCAATTGGATGTGTATGAAATGTAAAGTGTATGAACAAGAGTAGGGTATTTGGTAAATGCAAGTAAGTGATCGAAGGGAATATTGGATGCAAAGTTAATGATTTGGTATCAATATTAGAAGAAGAAGAGCAGTTTGGTTGATAGGACAGAGGAAGAGGAAGTATAAGTACATTTCATTTTTATTATTCTACAAGGAATAATACGTAGATCATTTGGATAGTGGGTCCATCTACCTTCTACAACTACTAACAATGTTGGCTCAACTCCTAACAGGGATTCAAGGTCTCCTAATAGGGACTGATATGTATTGAATTTTTTTATTGAGTCCTAATAGGGACCATCCTCTAATAAGGAATATTTATATTAGTACATGATCTTATGGGTATCATTCCCACTGAGGTTTTCCTTCTGATCAAGGGTTTCCCTAGTTAACATATTTGGTGTTATTGTGAATGAGTATCTTGTTGTAGTTATTGATTATATTGCTCATATGGTTAATGATTAATAAGTTTCATAAATGTTATAATAGTTGGATAACTGATTCAAATGCCTCCCTCTTAGTTATATTGGTGGACTATGTGAATATGGTTAGGATCTCAGTCTTCCTAGAGTCATGGTAGTTAATGAAGAATGCTAGAGGTGGGCTGCAAAGTAGTGATATCAATGGGTCATAATTTTGTAAGCAAGAACTATTATGGAAGAAAGGTGATGGCAAAGCTGTGATCATAGGCGATCAACATAAGATATAAAGTTGAATACTAACAGAATGGTAAAATGCTAAGAGATGTTTGGTCTGCATGGCAAGGCTTGATGGATAACTCCAATTGACCAAATAACATAATTGATTTGGAAATTTGATGACAAAAAAAGTAGCTCCTTGATGATGAATCTAATCTTTTCAATCTCCTGCAACCACTTTCAGCATTCCCTAGGTCTGATAAATAAAAAGAGATGCTCCACCGCTGCCTATTGACCCATCCATTCAATCAAAAGTTAATGATCACCATTCTTAACCTCTCAAAGCTTTGTTTGATGAGGAAGTGATCTTCTTGTATATGGATTTTCACTGTGATTGGATCTTTCTAGTTTTCTAGTGATTATTCTCTATAGATTTGATTGTATTGGTTTAATTTTGTCTTACAATGGAAGTTATCCAAGTTATGCTTGCACTTTAAAAGAAAATGTTGTACTCTTTCTTAGGGTCAAATCTTCTTTGTTTCTCTAGTATTTCCTTGAAATGCTATTGTAAATTCCCTCTTTTCCTTTGAATTATATGACATCATGTCTTATCTCCTTCAGCTATCAATGTACTGTGCAAGCTTTGTCTGCCTCTCTTCTACGTACTATACATGACATACTAGTATCAGCTCTTAAAATCATACCTAATTTTACTAGTGAAATCTCTATCTCCACTTTGAGAATATTTAAGAGGTGTCTAATGTCTGCAATATTCATGGTGCCACTGAGGATGATGTAGTAGTCAGGCTTCTGGCCTCATCCTTGAAGGCAAAGGCACTACAATGGTATATAGGTTTGCCTCATAACTCTATTACCAATTGGTATGGGTTAGGGGCAGCCATATGAAAGCATTTTGAGAAGAAAAGTGATCACCTATCACTTTTAGAATAGCTGACAACTATCAAGAGGGCCCCCCATGAGTGTATGATTGATTTCAATTATAGATTTTAGAAGACATGGGATAGGATATCTACTAAAGTGAAGCCCTCTCTTGGTAATGTATTCCTATATTATCTCAATGCCTTCAATAGTGATATTTCTACCACTCTACAATCTATGGGAGGGGACACTCTACCAAATGCTTATGAGGTTTCCATAAGAGTATAAAATATTTTGATACAGGAAGGGGAGTTAGCTCGAAGGCCCCCAATGCCTTTCTTCCCCAATATGCCTAATCATCAGCCTACTATAACCCCTATTCATGTCTCCTCTATAAGTCAGCCTCTTGTTATGGTCCCAATAGCCTCCACATCCTCTAATGAAGTTGATAGGATTGAGGCCAAGATGTAGACATTGATGTAGAATGTGGATGGGAGGATGAAGGATCAAGAAAATAAGATGGAGGACAACAATGCGATAGTGCAAAAAATGAGCAATGAGTTGGTGACTATGAAGAGGTGGAAAGCTCAAAATAATAAGCCTCTCCAACTCTAGAGTCAAGGTCCCATTCCTAGTAGACCCCCAAAATAGAGTCATGTCCCCTATAATTTGAATAGACCTATCAACCACCCTCACAATCAAAATAGACCTATCAACCACCCTAATTCTTCAAACACCAACCTAAATAGGGCTTCAGTCCCTCATAAAAACCTTGTCCAAGATCAAGATTTTTGCCCTTCTTGTAACTACTCCTATAGATATTGCATGTGTTAGAAGGCATGATCTTACTTGGCTTTAATTGTACCAAAGTGAGTAGTTTCCCAACAACACAATGCTATTCAACTTGCTGATAATTTTGAGCAGGATGATTGTTCTTTCATGAACTACCTAGTGGAAGAGCATGGTAATGTAAACTAGGATTCATGTGCTTACAATACTAGGAGCAAGAGAAGAGCTATGGAAGAGGTTGCTCCTCAACCTCCTAATTAGACCTCAACATCAAGTGTAGTGCCTCATGTACAAAGAGTTTCCCAGCAACACAATGCTACTCAACCTACCAATGTCCCTCAACAACAAAGGTAGAATGAAAGTAGAGGAGATGTTAATAACCCTCAGGCTGTTCCACCTCAAGAATCTACTTATAGGGATTCTACCATAACATGTAATGCCTCTTTTAGTGTGGTAGAGTAGATGAAGAGGATGAATGTGAACATTTCTATGTGGGATGATGTAACTACTATACCATCACAAAAGAGGTTGCTACAACAAGGGTTGGAAAGCATTGAACTCAGAGATTAGCCACCTAGCATGGAGAATGCAGTGAGCTTGGTAAAACCATTAAAGGAAGTCAAAACAAGAAAAAAGGTTAGACCTCCTCCATTTTATGCTTCTCTAATTATAGGAGATAAGCTAGTCCACAATTGCATGATTGATTTAGGGGCTAGTAGTTTAGTAATGCCCAAATGTGTTGCTAATATTTTAGAGGTAAACTATGAACCCATTGTCAAGGATTTATTATAGTTAGATGATAGTAATGTCAAGACTGTGGGAATCCTTAGAAATGTTAAAATGGCCTTACATACATTCTCAGGTTCTATTGTAGTTCAAGATATATCAATTGCTGAGGTTAAGCCACACTTTTCCATTTGTCTTTCAAGAGATTTAACTTCCCAAATAGGTGGTTACATATCTTGTGATTGGCCATATATGTTTTTTAGAGCTAGATATGGAACCAAAGCTTCAGTCAAAGTAGAACCATTATCACTCCATCATATTGATTTGTACATTCCTAATCTCATCAATATGAATTGTACCATCCTAGAAATAGATAAAAATAACACATCAAATGAGCCTGCCACTTATTTAGCTGAGATACCTAATTTCCTCTTGGACAAGTGGACTAATACATATTAGTTTGATCTTATATTAGAAACCTTGGAGACATGCATTGGCACCTATTGTATATTAGAAAAGGATGCTCTTGCCCGCAACTTAATGAAAACCAAAGAAGAGACAAGTGGGATATGGAATATGTATTTTGATGGATCAAGAAATAAAAATAGATTAGGGGCTAGGTACTACTAGCCATCCTTATTCAAAGAATGCCATAGAAATGTAAGGAAGTGCAAAAATTGTGCCTTTTTCTTAGGTAAATAGAGACTTGCAACCCTTCCACTTCACCCCATCTAGGTTGATCAACCATTTTCCCAGTGGGGATTATATTTTATTTGTCCCATTAATCCACCTTCTATTAGGATTAAACCTCAGATAGAAATAATAATTACATGCAAATATAAACCATATTAGAAAGTAATAGATCACAGAGAAAAGAACACAAGACACCAAGATTTTACGTGGTTCACCCAAACCCTGGGCTAAGACCACCAAATAGAAAGTCCAATATTTTTATGATCCAATGATTACAAACTAATTAGGCTCCATACTAAATAGAAATCTCCCACTTGGAGATTGATCCTGTAGCTATACCATTACTCCATGAGGCTCCCACTAGATCAAACCACCCTGGACTCTGCTATTCTTTTATTCATCTTCAGTCTAGAAGACCAATTGAAGCTGAAGAGAAGTTCAACTTCTCTGTTATTACTACATTTGTAAAAAAATCTACTAGATAGTGATCTGTATGTATCTTGTCCAACTTTAATTGTCCATCATCCAAGATTACCTAAATGAAATGGTACCGCAACTGAATGTGCTTTGTCTTTGAATGTAGAGCTAAATTCTTTGCAAAATGAATGGCACTCTGACTAGTTGTAAACAAATAATTATCCCTCTAAGGGTGTCCCAATTCTTCCAAGAAGAAAAGAAGCCATATCATCTCCTTGGCTGCCTCTATAGTAGCAACATACTCTACCTCTATAGTGGATAAAACATTAACCTTCTATAACCTAGAAACCTAGCTCACAGATGCCCCAAAAATAGTAAAGACATAACCTATAGTACTCCACTTGGTATCAATATCCCCTACCAAATCTGAGTCAATGAATCCCTATAAATTAGTAGTAGAGCCCCCAAAGTGTAAACACTTTCTAGATGTTCCTCTCAAATATCTGAGAATCCATTTGACTGCATTCCAATGCTCAATTCTTGGATGACACATATACTTGCTAACGACTCCCACTGCATGTGTAATATTTGGCCTTGTACATACCATAGCATACATCAAGCTTCCTATAGCTAATGAATAGGGTAGCTCTGACATCTTATCCTCCTCTTCTTGTGTCTTGGAACACATCTCCTTAGTCAACTTCAAATGACCAGGTAAAGGTTTGCTGACAACTTTAACATTCTCCATAGAGAAACGTTGCAACACCTCAACATAATCAACCTAAGATAACATCAATTTCCTACTCTTCCTATCTCTACGAATCTTCATACCAAGGATTTGTTTTTTTGCCCCCAAATCTTTCATAGCAAATGCATGTGCTAACTAGCATTTCGGCCCTTTAATATGATCCATGTTAGACCCAGATACAAGCATATCATCAACATATAAACATAAAATAATGTAGCTCTCATCATCCAACCTCTTAAAATAAACACAATGATCTAAATGACAATTACTATGTCCATGCTCATACATAAAACTGTCAAATTTTAGATACCATTGCCGAGGTGCTTGCTTCAAGCCATATAAACTTTTCTTCAATTTGCACACTAATTTCTCGTTACCTTTGACTACAAATTCTTGTGGATGAGCCATATATATCTCTTCATCCAAATCATCATGAAGGAAGGTTGTTTTAACATCAAGCTACTCTAAATGTAAATCTTCAATAGCCACAATAATTAAAACAGTAAGGATAGAATTCATTTTAACAATAGGAGAACATATCTCATCAAAATCAGTGCCCTTTTTCTATGCAAATCCTTTTACAACTAACCTAGCTTTAAATCCTTTTTTACCTCCTTTCTCTTCTTTCAACCTGTAAACCCACTTATTCTATAAAGCCTATTTACCTACAAGTAACTTGCATAAATCCCATGTCTTATTTTTTAGCAAAGACTCCATTTCTTATTTCATTGTAGTCTCCCACTAAATCTTAGTATCCACCTACATAGCTTCATCATAAGATTCAAGTTCAATAGCATCAATAAGTAAAATAGAATACAAAGAGGGAGAAAATATTTTTGGAGGTCTAATTTTCCTTGTTGGCCATCTAACATTCACTAGTGTGTGTGGTATTTATTGTGGTTGTTGCACATCATGAGGAATGGCTGAAACATCATTTTGGAGTATCATCTAGCACTACATAATCATCTTCTTTCTTATCATGTTGCTACAACAGATCTATGTACAACACTTTCTCATTGAATATCACATCCCTACTTCTTATAATTTTATGATTTTCAAAATCCCAAAGCCTATAACCAAATTCATTAATGCCATATCCAAAAAATACACATTTCTTTGACTTAGGTTCTAGCTTGATTATATTTTTAGAATCTATTTTCAGAATCTAATGTCTAGTATTTGAATGCAGTTGAAAGAAGTTTCAAATCTACAACTTAAATTTCCTTTTCAAACAAACAGAATACTCAAAACTGAAAACATATTAAGTGTTTTTTTTTTTTTTTCAAACAAACAAAATACTTAAAACTAGAAACATAATGAGCCTAGGTCCTAGTTTTGGAAACCTAGCTCTGATACCAAGTGTAGTGCACCATGATATTACAGTCAAAGAAACCAGTAAATGTAAATATATATATTTTATTTTATTTTATTTATGAAAGCATTTTTTTCTTTGTTCCTTTATCTACAATCTTGATGTACATTACTATAATACATTTAACTAACTAACTTCACTAACCACTTTAATTCCTTCCAACCAGAATATTATTTGAAATTATAACAGAATGTCTTAATAACTAAATGTAGCAAATTCAATGGAGATACACACATTTTCTTTCATAATAGTTTTAGAAACAAAATATAACAACTTTACTCATTTTTATCTACTATAGAATAGTGCATGACATTTAAATTTCTTTAATCACTTAATCACTGAATGTAGCAACATATTAACAAGTACATTTTACCTATACAGTCCACTTATACAATTTCCAACTTACAAGCTATTATATAACACAAGACTTGGGGTTACCCAATGGTGACTCTCCCTAATAAAATAAGAATTCACATGGAAGTATGCTTTTGTTGCACATGAAATAAGACAACATCCTTCTTCTCTTCAATTCTTCAAATCCATAGACAACAACCTACTATAAAACACACACCAACAAGCCCATGGTACTCTCCTGCCAACCTTAGGCCTTTTCAAGGCCACCCCCGAGTTGGGAGAACCTTGACTAGGTGGACACACATTACTAACAACTATTTATAGCACAATGCTCACATTACAAAATTGTTCACACATTGTATAGTTCACAAATAAAACCACAAAAATTCCCAACCAAGGTAGACCACTTAGGATCACATGTAGATCCATCTCAAGGGGTAAGGGTGGAAAATGAATGCTGGGGAGAGTCCACCTACAACTATGCCTTCGCTAGGCTATACATTTTATATGCATGCCTTCATAAGGAAACCCAATAACACATACATGCACTCACATGACATCCTTACAACACTTATAACTCTAGCAAGGTGGCATATGGGGCCCATAACACCCATATGGCATCCCTCTCCTACACAAGGAGAGACTCTCACCCAACACAGTCCCTATGCACCCGTTACCCTCACAAGGCTTTCTTTCCCTCTCAAGGGATGAGACTCACCTTGTCACACCCAAAATAGAAAACTGTGACAAGAACACATGAATTCACAACACAAAGTAAATCATAATACACCCATACACCAAAACTGCAACATGATCCCTCAACCTTACATAACACAACATTACAACATACCATATTACAACTACATTATAGAAAACTCACATGCATAAAATTATAAAAAAATAACATACTTGACAACAAGCTTTCATAGCAAGGATACATAAGGTTACCAACCTAGTTTCCAACCTAATTTGAGCTCCATCTCTTTTTTACTAGCAATCCTCCTCCTAAGTTGTCTTCTTCTCCTTGTTTTTTCCCTTTCCCAAAATTACCCTCACTTAGATTTTTTTAGATCTCCCAAAACTCTCCCCCTAGAATGTTTTTTTTTCATGCTTAAGTTTCCAAATTCGGCCAACTTGGGAATCCACAATTTTGGGTGCTCTTTTCAATGCCTAGGGAAGCTTATAATACTTAAAAATACCCCTACCCCCTAGGTATATCGTATGGGCTTTAAAATAAGGCCTTAAACTACCCTTAGGGATGGTGTAAACCTCCTAGAAATTTGCAAAAGGTGTGCATTCGACCTAGCATGGAAAACATCCCTCTTGGACCCATAAATACACCTAGGAAAAAAAAAACCTACCAAACCACTCCTTGGTTCACTCAACCACCTACCATCCCACTAAGTATGCTACAAAAGAGAACACGTGTCAAGTGACACCACAACACACACAACATACTTGGCAAGACATAAAAAAAAACAAATTTGCTTTTTATAAAATCACAATAATACACACAAATTGGTTTTACAAATAAAATACAACGGTAAAAAGGTTATACCCTCCTTAGGGTTAACCTTGGTTTTTCAAACACCTAGCAAGGTTCTACATAAATCCATGGTCTTTTTTCCTGCACACTTACTGCAAATATCAGTAGTCCAAAAATAAGGTGATAAAATGATAACATAAATATAAATCACATAGATTCTATCATCCATGAAGAGCATAACTAATATGAAATATTTATTTCAATTCATATCACATTACACACTTCACATTTGTAGCAATTCTCTAGTCTAGATAGTAAAACATTATGATCATTTATTCTTGAAAAAAATTATGGAATTAATCTACATTAAGCAATGCATCAAATATAATATAAGTATACAATTCTAGTTTATTCCTATAAATGATACATGAATTCTTAATGTTACTCTCAATATGCCAAGACATGATAATCTAGCACCATATGGAAACCACAATTCAAAAATCAAGCATTCACTTGAATATAACATAACCCTTAATCATGACATATCGATCATCAAGAAGGTAAGTAACCATATCTAAATAACATCATGAAAAATAATTAGAATATTAGTGTCCTAATAACATCATAAGGAATCATCATATAGCCTAATGATATAGGATTCAATGTCCCAATAACATAACATGAAATCAAATAGTCTAAGGATCAAAATATCAATGTCCATAGGAGGTAATAATGTGTCATCCAAAGTCTAACTATCATAGTCCAAAAGAAACAAAAATGTCAGTAGTGTTGTGATGGTCAGGGCAGGACATGACAATCTCAAGCCTTGTTTCTAATGGAAATAAATATTCTTATATATATTAGAGTAGTTTTTCTTCCTATTCTTTTCTATTTTCCAAGAAGTGCCTAGGCATATGTTTCATTTTTTAAACAAAGAATTTTGGTTCTAGTTTTTTGCAAAGTTGCAGAGATAGAAGGGCATGTTTTATAGCTCAGAATGCAGTAGAAGTGATAAATTTGATGAGTTTCATGGTTTCAGAGATTCCATAGCCCAATGGATCTTTTTGTGGTCACTAGTCATATGCCAAGTAGGCTTGCATACCCTCTAAGTTTCCATAAATGTTAACCAAAGTGGCCTCTAACCAGAAAATCAAACTCAAATAATAATCTATTCAATGGTCACCTAGGGTGTTTTATGAAATAATATAATGTTGGCTATATCCTTTATTTCATGTCATGCCTTAGAAAATTTCAAGTCATGATCGTGTGATTCATGTGGTCATGGGTGGTTAAGTGCCAACTAAGGTCAGAATGGTAGAGGTGCAATTTATTTATGTTTGTATCGTCAAAAAGTTAGTAGGCTTAACCAAGGTCAGGGTGGCAAAAGCATACTTTTCTTTGTCTTTTCTTGATCACAAGATTATATTAACATACTATGACTTAAGTTGTGATAGTGCAAGAAGGGCAAGCCTTCAATGTTTTAAAGATATATTTCACACCATTAGATCTTTTAGATCTATGGCTAGTGCATGGTCACAACAGACCAAGGAGTGGCTATGGTTTGAGTTGTGATAAAGTGATTCCCCTTGTCTCACTTAGTCACAATAATTAGAGGGGAACCTCAGGTAAGGTGGCAAAAATGCAGATATGGTCAGGATCTCAGTCTTTACAGAGTCATGACAATTAATGAAGAATGCTAGAAGTAGGCTATGAACCAATGATAATCAATGGGTCACAGTTTCACAAGCAAGAACTATTATGGAAGAAAGGTGGTGGCAAAGCTGCAATCATAGGTGGTCAATGTAAGATATAAAGTTGAATACTAACAAAGTGGTAAAATGCTAAGAGATGTTGGGTCCACATGGCAAGGCTTGATGGATAACTCCAGTTGACCAAATAACACAACTAGTTTGGAAATTTGATGACAATGGGAGCAACTCCTTGATGATGAATCTGATCTTTTTGATCTCCTACAACCACTTTCATCATTCTTTAGGTTTGATAAATATAAATAGACCCTCCACCACCACCTATTGATCCATCCATTCAGTCAGAAGTTAATGAACATAATTCCTAACTTCTAAGAGCTTTGTTTGGTGAGGAAGTGATCTTCTCATAAATTGATTTGCACTATGATCAGATCTTTCCAATTTTGCAGTGATTATTATTTGTAGATTTGATTGTAGTGGTTAAATTTTGTCTTATGATGGAAGTTATCTAAGTTATGCTTGCACTATAAAAGAAAATGTTTTACTCTTTCATAGGGTTGGATCTTATTTGTTTCTTTGGTATTGCCTTGGCATGCTACTATAAATTCCCTTCTTGCCTTTGAATTATATGACATCCCATCTTATCTCTTTCAGCTATCGATGTACTATGCAAGATTTTCTTGCCTCTCTTAAATGTACTGTAGATATCTATGATCTGCATTTCTATATCTCTGTTGAATTGTGAATGATAAAAAGTGAAGCATTTTTTCCTTGTGTCACTCATGTGGTTGTCTGATCTTTATGTGGTTAATAGATTAAAGAAAGTCTGAATATGTATATCTTTGGACTATCATGATAATGGTATTGTGCATGTATGGGAAAAGATTGATTTGAACACCCTATTTTAGTACATCACCTCTTTAGAATAGATTAGGTAGTTATTTTCATGTATTCCTTCCCCCTTTTCTCTTCAAGAATAGTTTAAGTGTATCCTAATAGTAGAGGAAGTCAGCCTTCTCTAGAGACTCAACCTTATAGTTCAAGTCCCACAACTTGGAGGATATTTTAATGTTTCACAAGGTTATCCTTAGGTAAAAACTTTGGACAAGGGTGCAAGATTTTGTGAGAACAGGACTCTTAGTAGCTAGTTTAGAACAATGTCTTTGGACACTCGAGCTATTTGAAGACTTAGAGAAGATGATTAACATAATGAAACATTTTTCATTAATTTCAATGGGGGAGAACTTTTTGATAACAATTATTAAATTACATATTGTCATTGATGTTACAAAAATGTTGTACTCTTACCAAGCACTGCCAATTGGAACTGAGTTTAGAAGACTCTAGTATTTGCCGAGCAAAGGTTTAGAAGAAGAGAAGTTCATGAATTCCTATGTAAATTGAGTCAGGTTGGTTACCAAATGAGTTTAATGTAAACTAAGTTAGGTTAGTTACCAAGGAGCTCATTGGTAACCTAGTGAGCCAATTTTAGCCGACCTTCAACATATTAGTTTTATCCATTTGTTGGTTTATGCAAGCTGACTCAGTGGATTTTTTTAGCTTTTTAGAAAGGGTATCCAAGCTGATTTGACATTGGATTTCATATATATGAAAGGTCAATATGTGGATTGAAATATGAGCAACAAGTAAAGTAGATAAGATGCAAAAAGTGAAGGATATCTAATTAAGAGAAGAGTATCCAAGGAACTGCAAAGAATATTCTAATCAAGGAGGATCTAGAGGATAAGCTAGAATAGTGATATGAATCTGTAATCTAGTTGCTTCATAAATTAGGTCAATCATTATTAATCTCTAACAATTGTAGTAGTGAAGAAATCTCTTAACAGAGTTGACTTAAGAGTCATTTTGTAAATCCTATAAGAAAGTGGCATTTCTATATTGAAGTGTCTTAAAACCTCTAACAAGGCCTTAACAGGGTGATTTAAATTATTTAACAGAGTCACACCTAATAGTGTGTTTTGTAACCTTTAACAAGGTTTGCTCCTAACAAGGCTCATTTTAGAAGAGTGAAAAGTTGCAATTAATTGCATTTGAGGTTTTCCCAAATTGGGTTTCCACATTAAATTTTCATGTCGAATGTGTTCATGTTATTTTCTTATTGCTTTATCTTTCTGCAACTAAGTTACTAAAGGTTAATACACATTAATATATTAGATTTCTTTGTTAACTGAGTTATAGTGTATATCTAGTTCTAACAGAGTTGTGAGTTTAAAGGAAATTTTATTAACATCTAAGGGATTGGGAATTTTTTTAGTGGTAATTGATTCACCCCTCCCCTCTTAGTTACTCCTCTTATATTTCCAATAGAAGTGTGCATGAAAAACATCCCCTAAGTATGTAAGGGGGAGAGATTGACGAATGGGGGAGAGATTGAGATCTCCCATGTATAAGGTTTCAATGGGAGATACATTGAATGGGGGAGAATTTGAGAGTTTTTTACTATGTGAACAACGAATGTGAGTTAATTAGTGTGTGAATAAATAAGGTCGATCCTAAAGAAAGAGATGTATAATAAAGTAGTGTTTCGATGGATTTCAGATTTGATTGATGAAGATGATTTGAAAAGATGAGAATAGCAGAAATTGCAACAAAGTATCTTTTGATATTCTTGGAACTTAGATTTTTTTCATCTATGTTGCCATCAATGCCAAAGGGGGAGATTGTTAGCATGAAAGTTGATAGTATTCCTTTGAGGGAGTATACTAAGCATTGGCATAGCATGTGGAGATTGGTAGCATGATTGACATGTTACATTCATGACTATGTTTTTCATTGATGACAACATAATATGGTTTTTGTGAAGACTGATAGAGTAGCTGACAATTCAAGGTTGTATAGACAAATGATTGATATTCAGGTCAAGTGTGATTAGGGACGTGTTTTACATTGTGTCCTGATGATGAGGTTAATGTTGGAAGAATGAATGTTGATGATATTCCCATGGGGGAGTATTGTAGAAACATGATTAGATCATTATCATGATGATATGTTACATTCATGATTGTGTTTGTCATTGATGTCAACATAGCAATTTTCTGTGGTATCTGATAGAAGAACAACGATAAAGATCAAGTTAGTATGAATAGATCATTGAGTATTTTCACTAGCAAGGTTAAAGGGTGATACTAATATCTTTCTAGTATATGTAGCTAACCTCAGGTGTAAAATATACTCAGTTTGGAAGAAGCTATGAAAGTTTTGGTGTAGACTATTTTGAGATAGAGTTTATAGAAGCATGTTCTGGTAAACATGTTATATCTCTTAGAAGAGTTGTTATTCTGAGAAGCAAGGTTAAATACATGTAGAAGACATGTTGGAGATGATGTGGCTAAGCTTTCTTATCATAATATTACACGTAAAGAAAATTATTCAAGTTACAAGGCAACAAATTATTGTTATTGCTAAGTAAAATGTGTTCTTAATGAGGTCATATAATAATTAATTGAAAAGGTGTAATAGATAACTCAAAGAATTATTTATGGGCTCAATATAAAGAAAGGAGATTTTCCTTTGTTAGATATGAAAAATTGGATGAAGGACAAAGAGCATAAAGGATAAGAAAAGATATAATTGTGAAGATAAGCAGAGCAAAGTGAAGGTGGAGAAAACTTCATTGCAAAGGTTTTATTTTGAGATCTGAGGTTTGGTATTTGGATCTGAGGTTCATGACCTAGTCTACAAGGTCTGATAGTGATTGGTCTAGTTGATAGGATAGATGAAAGAGGATAAAGTAGATTACAAACAATTATTCTACAAGGAATAGTTGAGAGATCAGTTGGACAATAAAGTTCATTGGTCTTTCCCCAGAAGCTATTTGGACAGTGTGTCATTCTGCCTTCTACAACTCATAACATGGTTGGTGCAACTCCTAATAGGGTTGAAATCTTCTAACAAGGATTCAAAGTCTCCTAACAAGGACTCTTATGTACTGAATGTATTTATAGACTCCTAATAGGGTCCATCCTCTAACAAGGAATATATATTAGTATATCTTTGTGGCCATCATTCCCACTAGGGTTTTCCCTAGTTAACAAATCTAGTGTAATTATGTATGTGCATCTTGTTATGGTTATTGCTAACTTTAATTGAATGGTTAAGATTAATTAAGGTTGATAAATGTTGTAATTGGATAACTAATTCACCCTACCTCCCCTCCCCGCTTCTCGGTTATCTTGGTGGACTATTATTTCTAACAATTGGTATCAGAGAATCAAGTCCTTGAAGATAAAGTTTAAAAAATTTGGGAGATCCATGGCTAACATATTCAGATGAATAGTCCAAAGTTTGATGGAAAACATTATGATAACTGGAAGGAAAATATGAAGACATATTTGTTGTGTATGGGTCTAGGATATCAAGTCTTGACAAAATTAGAAAAGACAATTATTGTTGAAAGTGATCTAGAAACTTGTACCAATGATGAGAGAGAAATTTTTATGTGCAACATGAGAGCTAGAGAAGCACTATTGTCTGCACTTCCTAAAGCAAAGTACAACTGGGTAAAAACACTTGATACTTCCCATAAGATTTGGAAAGCTTTGCAAAATAATTTTGAAGGTGATGTAAATTCTAAGAAAATGAGGCTACAAAACTAGATTTGTGCATTTTAAGATGCTAAAATGAAGAAGATGAATCTGATGAACAATCAGCAAGCACTAGTGATGATGAAATAGGATTTGTGGCTATTAAAGAAGAAAGTCTAGAGAAAATGGCTTTGGTATCACAAGTTGAAAAGTAATCTAATTGGATAATTGATAGTGGTTGTTCACATCATATGATTGGTGATATGAACAAGTTTTTTTATTTCAAAAGTTGTGATGGAGGCATTGTCAGAGTTGGAAACAATGCAGCTTGTCATGTTAAAGGAATTGGATGTATAACTCTTGATGGTAAGAATAACATTGAGGATGTAAATTTTGTTGATGGTTTGAAACACATTCTTTTGAGTGTTCAACAATTAGTGGATAAAGGTTATCAGTTGCAGTTCATAGAGAAGATATGCATGATCAGAGACAAAGATGGAAAGGTAATTGGAATAGGAGCTAGATCTAGAGGTAATGTATTTTAGCTAAATCCCATTGAAGTGACATGTTTGGTTGCAAAGGTAGATGATAGTTGGTTATGGCATAAGAGATTTTTTCATATCAACTTTGATAGCATTGTGAAAACTAGTAATATGTTTGTAGTCAAAGATTTGCCTAAGATTGTAAAGCCTACTAACACAATTTGTAGGGAGTGTGTATTGGCAAAGCATATCAGAAATTCATTTCCCAAAAAGAAGTTCACTACTACAACAAAGTTGGAGATTATACACACAGATCTTAGTGGTCCCACAATGACTAAATTATTCTATGGTGAAAGGTTTTTTATGATTATTGCGGATGACTTTTCTAGAATGATGTGGGTTGCATTTCTTAAAGAAAAATTTGAAGTATTTGACAAGTTCAAGATATTCAAGAATAGAGTTGAGAATGAATCAAGTATGAAGATTAAATGTTTAAGATTAGATAGAGGAGGATATGATAATGAAAGTGACAAGTTTGCAGAGGAAATGAAGAAGGAATTTGAAATGAACATGATAGTGGAAATGAAATACTTCCTAGGATTATAGATTGTGTAGGATAGAGAAGGAATCTTTATTTCTCAAATTAAGTATTTGAAATATCTATTGAAAAGGTTTAGTTTAGAAACATGTAAACCATGATAACTGGACACAAGTTATCGACAAAGAATGAGACACCTACTATTGAGTAGAAGAAGTACAAATATATTATTGGAGGATTGCAATATTTGATTCACACAAGGTCAGATATAGAAAATGCAGTTGGAATTATTGCAAGATTTAAAGCTGATCCCAGAGAAGCACATTATGCAATAGTTAAGAGGATATTTAGATATTTGAAAGGAACACCAGAGTTAAAATTATGGTATGATAGATCTAATGATTTCACTTTATATGCTTATATTGATGCTGATCAGGAAGGTAGTATGGATGACAGAAAGAGCACCAGTGGTGGAGCTTTTTTTCTTGGTTAAGCAAGAAGTAGGATCATATCTCACATAGTACAACAGAGGTAGAATATGGTGCGGCAACAAACAATTGTAATCAAGTTGTTTGGATGAAGTGAATGCTAAAAGATATAAGATTATAATTCAGTGAACCTATTGTCATACATTGTGATAACACAAGCACAATGAATATGTCTAAGAATCTAGTGTTGCATTCTAAGACTAAGTACATTTCTATTGAATATCACATGTTGAGAAAGAAAGTTACAAAAAAGGAAATTAGATTGGAGTATGTGAGTACCAAAGAGAAGATTGTAGATATTTTCACTAAGCCTCTTCCCAAAGAGACTTTTGAGTATTTGCAAGTTATGCTAGGGGTTATGCCTCTACCTACATCAGAGTAGATGATGCAAGAGTGCATCGGTCCAATGGTACAGAGAACTATTGTTTGTATGGACTAAATGTTGATGCTTACTCTATGGGGGAGTATCTATGATGGATAGATTCATCTAGGACTCTTGATAGATGTTTTTTTTAACAGTGTCTATGGACACTTGAGCAAGTCAAAGATAGTTGTTGCAAAGATGGTTGCTAAAACCTTTGACATTGATGTCAATGGGGGAGAGATTACAACATGAATTTTTTTTTGATATAGAGCACACTGAGGTATATCAATGGGGGATAAGTGTGTGAATACAGAAGCCAAATATGATTGATGAAGAGGATTTGAAAAGAAAGGATAATAGTCTTTAATAGAACTGGTATTCTTGGAACTAGATGTTTTTCATCTATGTTGCCATCAATGCCAAAGGGGGAGATTTTTGGAAGCATGAATTCTAATGATATTCACATGGGGGAGCATTTTAGAAATGGGATTAGATCATTATCATGATGATATGTTACATTCATGATTGTTTTTGTCATTGATGTCAATATAGCAATTTTCTATGGTATATGACAAAAGAATAGCGGTAAATATCAAGTTGGAAAGGATAGATCATTGAGTATTTTCAATAGCAAGGTTATAGGGAGATACTACTATGTGTCTAGTATATGTAGCTAACCTTAGGTACAAAAGATATTATGTTTAGAAGAAGTTATACAAGTTTTAGTGAAGACTATTCTGAGATAGAGTTTATAGAAGCATGTTTTGGTAAACTTGTTATATCTCCTAGTAGAGTTGTTATTATAAGATACAAGGTTAAATACATGTAGAAGACATGTTGGAGATGATGTGACTAAGCTCACTCATCATAATATTACACATACAAAAAGTTATTCAAGTTACAAGGCAACATATTGTTGTTATTGCTAAGTAAAATGAGTTCTTAATGAGGTCCTATAATAATTAATTGAGAAGGTGTAATAACTAACTCAAGGAATTGTTTATGGACTTAGTATAAAGAAAGGACATTTTCCTTTGTTAGATATAAAGGATTGGATGAAGGATGAAGAGTTTAAAGGAAAAGAAAAGATATAATTGTGAAGATAAGAAGAGCAGAGCAAAGTTAGAGAAAACTTCATTGTTGATGTTTTATTTTGAGATCTGAGGTTTGGTATTTGGATTCGCATGACTTGGTCTACAAGGTCTGACAATGATTGGTCTAGTTGACAAGATAGAGGAAAGAGGATAAAGTATAGTACAAACAATTATTTTGCAAGGAATATTTGAGAGATCAGTTGGACAGTGAAGTTCAGTGGTCTTTCCCTA